>CM035797.1:800611-844585 GCA_020466265.1 Siphamia tubifer
ATATATATATATATATATATATATATATATATATATATATATATATATATATATATATATATATATATATATACACTCAACAAAAATATAAACGCAACACTTTTGTTTTTGCTCCCATTTTTCACCAGATGGACTCAAAGATCTAAAATTAATTCCAGATCCACAATATTACCATTTCTCTCAAACATTGTTCACAAATCTGTCTAAATGTGTGATAGTGAGCACTTGTGCTTTGCTGAGATAATCCATCCCACCTCACAGGTGTGACACATCAAGATGCTGATCTGACATCATGATTAGACGATTAGTGATATTGTTGGAGAAATGACAAACTGTACATAGTGTCTAAGAATCATCTACAGTTTTTCGTTAGTTGGATTTGAAAGATCAATATTAAAGTCTTTTACAGTAGAAAACTGAATATTTCAATATGTGAACCAGGAGATCAATAAAACTTCTAATAATATTTTCCTTCCTTTCATTGATAATTCTTAGAAATCATGGCATTAATTTTCATTGTTATGCAGATGACACACAGCTATATTTATCGATTAAACCTGATCAGACCAGACAAATAGATAAACTAAGTACATGTGTCCAAGACATAAAGACTTGGATGAGTGACAATTATCTTTTATTGAACCCTGAAAAAACTGAAGTCGTTATAATAGGTCCTAAAAATGCGAGAGACTCCCTAACTGACCACATAGTTACTGTAGACAACTTAAGTGTAACACCCAGTGACACAGTTAAAAATTTAGGAGTTTTATTTGATCCAGATCTTTCATTCAAAGGGTCAGAGGTCAGAGGTCAGGGCACATTAACCAAACTTGCAGAACAGCCTTCTTTCACCTGCGCTACATTAACCAAAATTAGGAATATTCTGTCTAAAACGACTGCAGAAAAATTAATTCATGCATTTGTTACATCACGATTAGATTATTGTAACTCCTTACTTGTAGCGTGTCCTAAATATTCCCTAAAAAGCTTCAACTGGTTCAAAATGCAGCAGCAAGATTATTAACAGGATCAAATAGAAGAGAACACATCACCCCTGTGCTCCAAACCCTGACCCCTAACCCTATCACCCCTGTGCTCCAAACCCTGACCCCTAACCCTATCACCCCTGTGCTCCAAACCCTGACCCCTGACCCCTAACCCTATCACCCCTGTGCTCCAAACCCTTCACTGGCTACCAGTTGAGTTTAGAATTAAATTTAAAATCCTCCTCCTTACATATAAAACCATTAATGATATGGGTTAGGGTTAGGGGTCAGTGTCAGGATCGGGGTGAGGTGAAGGAGGACTCCATTGCACAGTACTGAAGGGAAAAATAATTTAATAACAAAACTAAGAAACATAAAGACAAGAAGACAAAACCTGGGAGCAAACGGCCAGAGTCCGTGGTGATGATGAATGTCCGGGTTATGGTGATTGAGGAGATGGTGAAAGTTGTCCGGGTTATGGAGGTGACAATACTGAATGGTCCCGCACTGGCAACTGCAAGCCTTACTGCTTTTATAGCCACAGATGAGGAACGGCTTGCAGCTGCGCAGTGCAGGACCAGGTGAGTGTAGAGATGACTGGGGGAAAGGTCACTGGAGCGGAGGTCATGACAGTACCCCCCCCAAGGGGCGGCTCCTGATGCCCCTAAAAAACAAAAAACAAAGACCCCCCCCCCCCCATTGTCCAGAGCTCAAAAAAATTTTTTAAGTAGTATTTCTCCAGGCAGGGCAGCATGGAAACCCCCTGGTCGGAGTACCCTCTGGGCAGAGCGGTGTGGCATCCCTCTGGGCAGGGCGGTGTGGAAACCCCCTGGGTGGAGTACCCTCTAGGCAGAGTGGTGTGGAATCCCTCTGGGCAGGGCGGTGTGGAAACCCCCTGGGCGGAGTACCCTCTGGGCAGAGCGGTGTGGAATCCTTCTGTGCAGGGCGGTGTGGAATCCTTCTGTGCAGGGCGGTGTGGAAACCCCCTGGGCGGAGTACTCTCTAGGCAGAGCGGTGTGGAATCCCTCTGGGCAGGGCGGTGTGGAAACCCCCTGGGCGGAGTACCCTCTGGGCAGAGCGGTTTGGAATCCTTCTCAGCAGGGCGGTGTGGAAACCCCCTGGGCGGAGTACCCTCTGGGCAGAGCGGTGTGGCATCCCTCTGGGCAGGGCGGTGTGGAAACCCCCTGGTCGGAGTACCCTCTGGGCAGAGCGGTGTGGAATCCCTCTGGGCAGGGTGGTGTGGAAACCCCCTGGGTGGAGTACCCTCTAGGCAGAGCGGTGTGGAATCCCTCTGGGCAGGGCGGTGTGGAAACCCCCTGGGCGGAGTACCCTCTGGGCAGAGCGGTGTGGAATCCCTCTGTGCAGGGCGGTGTGGAAACCCTCTGGGCAGGGCGGTGTGGAAACTCCCTGGGCGGAGTACCCTCTGGGCAGAGCGGTGTGGAATCCCTCTGTGCAGGGCGGTGTGGAAACCCCCTGGGCGGAGTACCCTCTAGGCAGAGCGGTGTGGAATCCCTCTGGGCAGGGCAGTGTGGAAACCCCCTGGGCGGAGTACCCTCTGGGCAGAGCGGTTTGGAATCCCTCTGGGCAGGGCGGTGTGGAAACCCCCTGGGCGGAGTACCCTCTGGGCAGAGCGGTGTGGAATCCCTCTGGGCAGGGCGGTGTGGAAACCCCCTGGGCGGAGTACCCTCTGGGCAGAGCGGTTTGGAATCCCTCTGGGCAGGGCGGTGTGGAAACCCCCTGGGCGGAGTACCCTCTGGGCGGAGTACCCTCTGGGCAGAGCGGTGTGGAATCCCTCTCGGCAGGGCGGTGTGGAAACCCCCTGGGCGGAGTACCCTCTGGGCAGAGCGGTTTGGAAACCCCCTGGGCGGAGTACCCTCTGGGCAGACCGGTGTGGAATTCCTCTGGGTAGGGCGGACTGGAATGAATGGTCTGGGGTGGTAGCAGGAGCAAAACTGATTGCGTGGGGTCACCACGGACTCTGGCAGGGGCGACAAAAAGGAACAGAGACAAGGCACTAAACACAGACAGGACAAAACGAGGAAACAAAAGGACCGGGCCAACACGGGGGCAACAAGGGAACAGGTCCAAGGCGATACCGACCCGAACACCGCAAGCAGGTTCGGGGCGATACTGGGTCAAACATGGGGAAAAGGTCCGGGGCGAAACCCGGCCAGACACGGCAAAAAGGTCCGGGGCGAAACCCGGCCAAACACGGCAAAAAGGTCCGGGGCGAAACCCGGCTAGACACGGCAAAAAGGTCCGGGGTGAAACCCGGCCAGACACGACGAACAGGCCCGGGGTAAGGAAGAGAGGGGAAATCCGAGGGGGAGAAAAGCAACAGGCAGAGACTGGAAGAGACAGGTAACAGGCAGCCATAAACGGGCAACAGGCAGGGAAAGGGGACAGAAGCCAGCAACGGGCAACAGGCAGGGACAGGAGCCAGCAACAGGCAACAGGCAGGGACAGGGGACAGAAGCCAGCAACGGGCAGCGGGCAACAGGTAGAGACAGCCCCAGACAGAAAAGACCAACGACAGACTAAAACAAACCGAGACGAAAAAGACCAACGAGACGAAAAAGACCAACGAGACGAAAAAGACCAACGAAACGAAAAAGACCAACGAGACGAAAAGACCAACGAGACGAAAAGACCAACGAGACGAAAAGACCAACGAGACGAAAAGACCAACGAGACGAAAAGACGCTAGCCAGAAACTCGGAATGCTAGCCAGAAACTTGGAACGCTAGCCAGAAACTCGGAACCCTAGCCAGAAACTCGGAACGCTAGCCAGAAACTCGGAACGCTAGCCAGAAACTCGGAACGCTAGCCAGAAACTCGGAACGCTAGCCAGAAACTCGGAACGCTAGCCAAAAACACAGAACGCTAAGCCAAAAACACAGAACGCTAAGCCAGAAACACAGAACGCTAAGCCAGAACGACAGAACGCTAAGCCAGAAACACAGAACGCTAAGCCAGAAACACAGAACGCTAAGCCAGAAACACAGAACGCTAAGCCAGAACGACAGAACGCTAAGCCAGTAACACAGAACGCTAAGCCAGAAACACAGAACGCTAAGCCAGAAACACAGAACGCTAAGCCAGAACGACAGAACGCTAAGCCAGAAACACAGATCGCTAGGAAGAGACACAGAACGCTGGGCAGAGACACAGAACGCTGGGCAGAGACATAGACAGGGACAGAACGCAAGACTGGACAGACTTTAGACAGAACAGACCGGGGAAAACTAAAACAAAAAGGGTCCCTTCAGCACTGGCGGAGTCCAGATGGCGGCAGGACCATTCTGTCAGGATCGGGGTGAGGTGAAGGAGGACTCCATTGCACAGTACTGAAGGGAAAAATAATTTAATAACAAAACTAAGAAACATAAAGACAAGACAGACAAAACCTGGGAACAAACGACCAGAGTCCGTGGTGATGATGAATGTCCGGGTTATGGTGATTGAGGAGATGGTGAAAGTTGTCCGGGTTATGGAGGTGACGTTACTGAATGGTCCCGCACTGGCAACTGCAAGCCTTACTGCTTTTATAGCCACAGATGAGGAACGGCTTGCAGCTGCGCAGTGCGGGACCAGGTGAGTGTAGAGATGACTGGGGGAAAGGTCACCGGAGCGGAGGTCATGACAGTCAGAGGTCAGAGGTCAGGGGTTAATTGTATGGGCCCCTCTTATCTTAAAGATGATCTGGTTCCGTACCAGCCCAATAGAACCCTTCGTTCTCAGAATGCAGGTTTATTGAAAGTTCCTAGGGTTTATAAATGTACAGTAGGAGCTAGAGCCTTTAGTTACCATGGTTACTGTCTGATGGAGCTAGAGCCTTTAGTTACCATGGTTACTGTCTGATGGAGCTAGAGCCTTTAGTTACCATGGTTACTGTCTTATGGAATCATCTTCCCTTTAATATTAAAGACGCAGAAACAGTCTCTACATTTAAAATTAGGCTTAAAACATTCCTGTTTGATAAAAACTATGGTCAGGTTAGTTAAAAACAGACTGGAGTCACAGTTCAGTCTAAGCTGCACAAGGAGGTAGAATGATGGAGGAAGTACAGACACTGAGTTCTTTCTCTCTCTCTCTCTCTGTTCATGTCTCATACCCTGATGTCCCCTTTCCCCACAACCCCCCTCTGGGGCGTGTAGCAGCTCTCTCAGCAGTGTCTGTGTGATAAGCCATGGATGACCTGTGACCCCAGACTTCCTCCCTCACCTGTCTTGTGTATGGACCAGCCCCCCCCTCCTTCATTTATAAATGGACGTTCATCTATAGTCTGTCCGTCCATGGGAGTGGATCTGTCCTTCAGTGTGGTTCTACCCAAGATTTATTCCTTTTACCACTGGGTTTGGAAGTTTTTACTGCTGAGAAGGAGAAGCTAAGGACAGGGGGAGGAGCTAGGGAAAGGGGGAGGAGCTAAGGACAGGGCGAGGATATAAGGACAGGGTAGGGCCTAAGGACAGGGGGAGGGTCTTTTCATATGTAGTTGATTGTGTTTCTGTAAAACCCTGTGAGACGACTTTGTTGTGATTTGCGGCTTTATAAATACAATAAAATTTGAATTAAAATAAAACAATACTGCAATAATACACTAATATACAAAAAAATACTGTAATAATACAGTAATATACACAAAAAACTGCAATGATACACTAATATACACAAAAATACAGTAATAGTACACGACTATATGCAAAAATACTGTAATAATACAGGACTATACAAAAAAAATACTGTAATATTAGACTAATATACACAAAAATACTGTAATAATACACTAATATACACAAAAGTACTATAATAATACACTAATATACATAAAAAATTGTGTAATAATACACTAATATAAACAAAAATACTGTAAAAATGCACTAATATACAGAGAAATACTGTAATAATACACTAATATACACAAAACATACTGTAATAATACACTAATATACACAAAAATACTGTAAAAATGCACTGATATAGACAAAAATACTTTAATAATACACTAATATATACAAAAATACTGTAATAATACACTAATATACAAAAAATACTGTAAAAATGCACTAATATACAGAAAAATACTTTAATAATACACTAATATATACAAAAATACTGTAATAATACAATAATATACAAAAAATACTGTAAAAATGCACTAATATACAGAAAAATACTTTAATAATACACTAATATATACAAAAATACTGTAATAATACACTAATATACAAAAAATACTGTAAAAATGCACTAATATACAGAAAAATACTTTAATAATACACTAATATATACAAAAATACTGTAATAATACAATAATATACAAAAAATACTGTAAAAATGCACTAATATACAGAAAAATACTTTAATAATACACTAATATATACAAAAATACTGTAATAATACACTAATATACAAAAAATACTGTAAAAATGCACTAATATAGACAAAAATACTTTAATAATACACTAATATATACAAAAATACTGTAATAATACACTAATATACAAAAAATACTGTAAAAATGCACTAATATACAGAAAAATACTTTAATAATACACTAATATATACAAAAATACTGTAATAATACACTAATATACAAAAAATACTGTAAAAATGCACTAATATACAGAAAAATACTTTAATAATACACTAATATATACAAAAATACTGTAATAATACACTAATATACAAAAAATACTGTAAAAATGCACTAATATACAGAAAAATACTTTAATAATACACTAATATATACAAAAATACTGTAATAATACACTAATATACAAAAAATACTGTAAAAATGCACTAATATACAGAAAAATACTTTAATAATACACTAATATATACAAAAATACTGTAATAATACAATAATATACACTGAAATAATGTAATATTACACTATTAAACACAAAAAATACTGTAATAACACAAAATTACACTAAAACTACAATAAAATGTACTAAAATCCACTTGTAACCAATAAATAAATAATACACAATACATATTTGAGTGGTGTGGTTGTTTTCACATCATATTGAACTAAACTAATATAATTTAACTAATTGTTTCGCCCCCTGGAGTCTGAAAACAGAACTAGAGCCTCACACCTGTAGTGTCCTCCTTTAACCACCAGATGGAAGCATGTCTGCACACACTGATGGATCACTGAGAAGAATACACTACAATATACACGAAATTACACAAAGAATACAATAACATGCACAAAAATACATAAAAAATATACAGACTGTACATTGTTTTACATACTGTATGTTCAGACCCCAATACTTAATGTGGAGGCAACATCAAATACATGTACTGGTTAACCATAACTATAAACTAGTAGACATTCTGAGTGGTTAACCCTAACTATAAACAAGTTTACATTCTGAGTAGTTAACCTTAACAACTAACTAGTGGATATTCTGAGTGGTTAACCTTAACAACTAACTAGTAGATATTCTGAGTGGTTAACCTTAACAACTAACGTAGTAGACATGCTGAGTGGTTAACCCTAACTATAAACTAGTTTACATTCTGAGTAGTTAACCTTAACAACTAACTAGTGGATATTCTGAGTGGTTAACCTGAACAACTAACTAGTGGACATTCTGAGTGGTTAACCCTAACTATAAACAAGTTTACATTCTGAGTAGTTAACCTTAACAACTAACTAGTGGATATTCTGAGTGGTTAACCTTAACAACTAATGTAGTGGACATTCTGAGTGGTTAACCCTAACTATAAACAAGTTTACATTCTGAGTAGTTAACCTTAACAACTAACTAGTGGATATTCTGAGTGGTTAACCTTAACAACTAACGTAGTAGACATGCTGAGTGGTTAACCTTAACAACTAACTAGTGGACATTCTGAGTGGTTAACCTTAACAACTAACGTAGTAGACATGCTGAGTGGTTAACCTTAACAACTAACGTAGTGGACATTCTGAGTGGTTAACCTTAACAACTAACTAGTGGACATTCTGAGTGGGTAACCTTAACAACTAATGTAGTGGACATTCTGAGTGGTTAACCTTAACAACTAACTAGTGGACATTCTGAGTGGTTAACCTTAACAACTAACTAGTGGACATTCTGAGTGGGTAACCTTAACAACTAACGTAGTGGACATTCTGAGTGGTTAACCTTAACAACTAATGTAGTGGACATTCTGAGTGGTTAACCTTAACAACTAACTAGTGGACATTCTGAGTGGTTAACCTTAACAACTAACTAGTGGACATTCTGAGTGGTTAACCCTAACTATAAACAAGTTTACATTCTGAGTGGTTAACCTTAACAACTAACATAGTAGACATTCTGAGTGGTTAACCTTAACAACTAACTAGTGGACATTCTGAGTGGTTAACCCTAACTATAAACAAGTTTACATTCTGAGTGGTTAACCTTAACAACTAACGTAGTAGACATGCTGAGTGGTTAACCCTAACTATAAACTAGTGGACATTCTGAGTGGTAACCTTAACAACTAACGTAGTAGACATTCTGAGTGGTTAACCTTAACAACTAACGTAGTAGACATTCTGAGTGGTTAACCCTAACTATAAACTAGTAGACATTCTGAGTGGTTAACCTATCTATAAACTAGTGGACATTCTGACTGGTTAACCCTAACTATAAACTAGTTGACATTCTTAGTGGTTAACCCTAACTATAAACTAGTGGACATTCTGAGTGGTTAACCCTAACCATAAACTAGTGGACATTCTGAGTGGTTAACCCTAACTATAAATTAGTGGACATTCTGACTGGTTAACCCTAACTATAAACTAGTTGACATTCTTAGTGGTTAACTCTAACTATAAACTAGTGGACATTCTGAGTGGTTAACCCTAACTATAAACTAGTGGACATTCTGAGTGGTTAACCCTAACTATAAACTAGTTGACATTCTTAGTGGTTAACCCTAACTATAATCTAGTGGACATTCTGAGTGGTTAACCCTAACTATAAACTAGTTGACATTCTTAGTGGTTAACCCTAACTATAAACTAGTGGACATTCTGAGTGGTTAACCTTAACAACTAACATAGTAGACATTCTGAGTGGTTAACCCTAACTATAAACTAGTAGACATTCTGAGTGGTTAACCTTAACAACTAACGTAGTAGACATTCTGAGTGGTTAACCCTAACTATAAACTAGTAGACATTCTGAGTGGTTAACCTTAACAACTAACGTAGTGGACATTCTGACTGGTTAACCCTAACTATAAACTAGTTGACATTCTTAGTGGTTAACCCTAACTATAAACTAGTGGACATTCTGAGTGGTTAACCCTAACTATAAACTAGTGGACATTCTGAGTGGTTAACCCTAACTATAAACTAGTTGACATTCTGAGTGGTTAACCCTAACTATAAACTAGTTGACATTCTTAGTGGTTAACCCTAACTATAAACTAGTGGACATTCTGAGTGGTTAACCTTAACAACTAACATAGTAGACATTCTGAGTGGTTAACCCTAACTATAAACTAGTAGACATTCTGAGTGGTTAACCTTAACAACTAACGTAGTAGACATTCTGAGTGGTTAACCCTAACTATAAACTAGTAGACATTCTGAGTGGTTAACCTTAACAACTAACGTAGTGGACATTCTGACTGGTTAACCCTAACTATAAACTAGTTGACATTCTTAGTGGTTAACCCTAACTATAAACTAGTGGACATTCTGAGTGGTTAACCCTAACTATAAACTAGTTGACATTCTTAGTGGTTAACCCTAACTATAAACTAGTGGACATTCTGAGTGGTTAACCTTAACTATAAACTAGTTGACATTCTGAGTGGTTAACCCTAACTATAAACTAGTTGACATTCTGAGTGGATAAACCTCACCATAAACAAATGGACTGATAAATGATAAATGATAAACTAATATAAACAAAAATACTACAATAATACATTAATATACACAAAAAATACTATAAGTACACACTTACATACACAAAAAATACTATAATAATACAATAACATATAGACCAAATACTATAATATTACACTAATATTTACAAAAATAATATAATAAAACACTAATATTTATAAAAAACACTGTAATTATACACTAATATATACAAAAAATACTATAATAATACACTAATATGTATACAAATACTATAATAATACACTAATAAATACCAAAATGCTGTAATAATACACTAATATGCAAGAAAAATACTGTAATAATACACTAATATATATATATATAAAAATACTATAATAACAGACTAATATATACAAAAAATGTTGTAATAATACACTAATATATACAAAGAATACTATAATAATACACTAATATATACAAAAAACACTGTAATAATACACTAATATACACAAAAAACACTGTAATAATACACTAATATACACAAAAAAGTACTGCAAGAATACACTAATATATACAAAAATACTATAATACACTAAAAAATAAAAAAAATGCTGTAATAATACACTAATATATATAAAAATATTATAATAATACACTAATAAATACAAAAATACTATAATAATACACTAATAAATACAAAAAATACTGTAATATTACATTAATATGCACAGAAATACTATAATAATACACTAATATGTATAAAAATACTATAATAATACACTAATAAATACAAAAATACTATAATAATACACTAATAAATACAAAAAATACTGTAATAATACATTAATATGCACAAAAATACTATAATAATACAGCAATATATATAAAAATACTATAATAATACACTAATATATACAAAAATACTATAATAATACACTAATAAATACAAAAAATACTGTAATAATACATTAATATGCACAAAAATACTATATTAATACAGTAATATATATAAAAATACTATAATAATACACTAATAAATACAAAAATACTATAATAATACACTAATATATACAAAAATACTATAATAATACACTAATAAATACAAAAAATACTGTAATAATACATTAATATGCACAAAAATACTGTAATAATACATTAATATGCACAAAAATACTGTAATAATACACTAATATATATAAAAATACTATAATAATACACTAATATACACAAAAAAGTACTGCAAGAATACACTAATATATACAAAAAATACTATAATAACAGACTAATATATATAAAAATACTATAATAATACACTAATAAATACAAAAAATACTGTAACAATACATTAATATGCACAAAAATACTGTAATAATACACTAATATATATAAAAATACTATAATAATACACTAATAAATACAAAAATACTATAATAATACACTAATATATACAAAAATACTATAATACACTAATAAATACAAAAAATACTGTAATATTACATTAATATGCACAAAAATACTGTAATAATACACTAATATATATAAAAATACTATAATAATACACTAATAAATACAAAAATACTATAATAATACACTAATATATACAAAAATACTATAACAATACACTAATAAATACAAAAAATACTGTAATAATACATTAATATGCACAAAAATACTATAATAATACAGTAATATATATAAAAATACTATAATAATACACTAATAAATACAAAAATACTATAATAATACATTAATATATATATATATATATATATATATATATATATATATATATATATATATATAAATACTATAATAATACACTAATATATTCAAAAATACTATAATAATACACTAATAAATACCAAAATGCTGTAATAATACACTAATATGCAAGAAAAATACTGTAATAATACACTAATATATATATATAAAAATACTATAATAACAGACTAATATATACAAAAAATGTTGTAATAATACACTAATATATACAAAGAATACTATAATAATACACTAATATATACAAAAAACACTGTAATAATACACTAATATACACAAAAAACACTGTAATAATACACTAATATACACAAAAAAGTACTGCAAGAATACACTAATATATACAAAAATACTATAATACACTAAAAAATAAAAAAAATGCTGTAATAATACACTAATATATATAAAAATATTATAATAATACACTAATAAATACAAAAATACTATAATAATACACTAATAAATACAAAAAATACTGTAATATTACATTAATATGCACAGAAATACTATAATAATACACTAATATGTATAAAAATACTATAATAATACACTAATAAATACAAAAATACTATAATAATACACTAATAAATACAAAAAATACTGTAATAATACATTAATATGCACAAAAATACTATAATAATACAGCAATATATATAAAAATACTATAATAATACACTAATATATACAAAAATACTATAATAATACACTAATAAATACAAAAAATACTGTAATAATACATTAATATGCACAAAAATACTATATTAATACAGTAATATATATAAAAATACTATAATAATACACTAATAAATACAAAAATACTATAATAATACACTAATATATACAAAAATACTATAATAATACACTAATAAATACAAAAAATACTGTAATAATACATTAATATGCACAAAAATACTGTAATAATACATTAATATGCACAAAAATACTGTAATAATACACTAATATATATAAAAATACTATAATAATACACTAATATACACAAAAAAGTACTGCAAGAATACACTAATATATACAAAAAATACTATAATAATAGACTAATATATACAAAAATACTATAATACACTAAAGAATAAAAAAATACTGTAATAATACACTAATATATATAAAAATACTATAATAACAGACTAATATATATAAAAATACTATAATAATACACTAATAAATACAAAAAAATACTGTAACAATACATTAATATGCACAAAAATACTGTAATAATACACTAATATATATAAAAAATACTATAATAATACACTAATAAATACAAAAATACTATAATAATACACTAATATATACAAAAATACTATAATACACTAATAAATACAAAAAATACTGTAATATTACATTAATATGCACAAAAATACTGTAATAATACACTAATATATATAAAAATACTATAATAATACACTAATATATACAAAAATACTATAACAATACACTAATAAATACAAAAATACTATAATAATACATTAATATATATAAAAATACTATAATAATACAGTAATATATATAAAAATACTATAATAATACATTAATATATATAAAAATACTATAATAATACACTAATATATTCAAAAATACTATAATAATACACTAATAAATACAAAAAATACTGTAATAATACATTAATATATATAAAAATACTATATTAATACAGTAATATATATAAAAATACTATAATAATACACTAATAAATACAAAAATACTATAATAATACACTAATAAATACAAAAAATACTGTAATAATACACTAATATATACAAAAATACTATAATGATACACTAATAAATACAAAAAATACTGTAATAATACATTAATATGCACAAAAATACTATATTAATACAGTAATATATATAAAAATACTATAATAATACACTAATAAATACAAAAATACTATAATAATACACTAATAAATACAAAAAATACTGTAATAATACATTAATATGCACAAAAATACTATAATAATACAGTAATATATATAAAAATACTATACTAATGAACTAATATATACAAAATATACTATAATAATACACTAATAAATACAAAAAATACTGTAATAATACACTAATATATATAAAAATACTATAATAATAGACTAATATATACAAAAAATACTGTAATAATACATTAATATGCACAAAAATACTATATTAATACAGTAATATATATAAAAATACTATAATAATACACTAATAAATACAAAAAATACTGTAATAATACACTAATATATACAAAAATACTATAATACTACACTAATAAATACAAAAAATACTGTAATAATACATTAATATGCACAAAAATACTATATTAATACAGTAATATATATAAAAATACTATAATAATACACTAATAAATACAAAAATACTATAATAATACACTAATATATACAAAAATACTATAACAATACACTAATAAATACAAAAAATACTGTAATAATACATTAATATGCACAAAAATACTATAATAATACAGTAATATATATAAAAATACTATAATAATACACTAATAAATACAAAAATACTATAATAATACATTATTATATATATATATATATATATATATATATATATATATATATATATATATATATATATATATATATATATAAATACTATAATAATACACTAATATATACAAAAATACTATAATAATAGACTAATATATACAAAAATACTATAATAATACACTAATATATATAAAAATACTATAATAATAGACTAATATATATAAAAATACTATAATAATAGACTAATATATACAAAATATACTATAATAATACACTAATATATACAAAAATACTATAATAATACACTAATAAATACAAAAAATACTGTAATAATACACTAATATATACAAAAATACTACAATAATACACTAATAAATACAAAAAATACTGTATTAATACACTAATATGCACAAAAATACTGTAATAGGAAGAGGAGGAGGAAGAGGAAGAGGAGGAGGAGGAGGAGGAGGAGGAGGAGGAGGAGGAGGAGGAAGAGGAGGAGGAAGAGGAAGAGGAAGAGGAGGAGGAGGAGGAGGAGGAGGAGGAGGAGGAAGAGGAAGAGGAAGAGGAAGAGGAGGAGGAAGAGGAAGAGGAGGAGGAAGAGGAAGAGGAAGAGGAGGAGGAGGAGGAGGAGGAGGAGGAGGAGGAGGAGGAGGAGGAGGAGGAGGAGGAGGAGGAGGAGGAGGAGGAGGAAGAGGAAGAGGAAGAGGAAGAGGAAGAGGAAGAGGAGGAAGAGGAAGAGGAGGAGGAAGAGGAAGAGGAAGAGGAGGAGGAGGAGGAGGAGGAGGAGGAGGAGGAAGAGGAAGAGGAAGAGGAAGAGGAAGAGGAAGAGGAAGAGGAGGAGGAGGAGGAGGAGGAGGAGGAGGAGGAGGAGGAGGAGGAGGAGGAGGAGGAGGAGGAGGAGGAGGAGGAAGAGGAGGAGGAAGAGGAAGAGGAGGAGGAGGAGGAGGAGGAGGAGGAGGAGGAGGAGGAGGAGGAAGAGGAAGAGGAAGAGGAAGAGGAAGAGGAAGAGGAAGAGGAAGAGGAAGAGGAAGAGGAGGAGGAGGAGGAGGAGGAGGAGGAGGAGGAGAACCCAGATCAGCTCAGACTGTTAAAGAAGAAATAATGAAGGCAGTTTAGAACTAATGTTTGTATGGTAATGGTTTGTATTTATTTTGCTGATTGTTTTGTTTGTTTCCATTGACTTTCCAGGTTTTTTCTAGTAGAATATTTATTGAAACAACAACAATTTGTGAAACAACCCCCCCCCCGCCGCCCAGCTGCTAAAAAATGTTTCATTTGCACTAATTACTCTGTTTTTTTTGCACTATTCATTCTGTTTATTCTGTTCCTTAGATGTTTTTTTACTTATTTATTTAGTATGTGTACTCCGGAAGCCAAGCAACGACGTCTTGATGCCAAAAATCCAACTGTTGTGTGGATTCTTGTGCAATTGCAATGACAATAAAGGAAGTCTAAGTCTAGGTCTAAGTCTAAGTCAAAGTCTAAGTCTACGTCTAAGTCTAAGTCTAAGTCTAATTCTAAGTCTAAGTCTACGTCTAAGTCTAAGTCTAAGTCTAAGTCTAAGTCTAAGTCTAAGTCTAAGTCTACGTCTAAGTCTAAGTCTAAGTCTAAGTCTAAGTCTAGTCTAAGTCTAATTCTAAGTCTAAGTCTACGTCTAAGTCTAAGTCTAAGTCTAAGTCTACGTCTAAGTCTAAGTCTAAGTCTAAGTCTAAGTCTAAGTCTACGTCTAAGTCTAAGTCTAAGTCTAATTCTAATTCATCTAAGTCTAAGTTAAGTCTAAGTCTAAGTCTAAGTCTACGTCTAAGTCTACGTCTATTTCTACGTCTACGTCTAAGTCTAAGTCTAAGTCTAAGTCTACGTCTACGTCTAGGTCTAAGTCTAAGTCTAGGTCTAAGTCTAAGTCTAAGTCTACGTCTACGTCTACGTCTAAGTCTAAGTCTACGTCTACGTTTATTTCTACGTCTACGTCTAAGTCTACGTCTAAGTCTAAGTCTAATTCTGATTCTAAGTCTAAGTCTAAGTCTAAGTCTAATTCTAAGTCTAAGTCTAAGTCTACGTCTAAGTCTACGTCTATTTCTACGTCTACGTCTAAGTCTAAGTCTAAGTCTAAGTCTACGTCTACGTCTAAGTCTAGGTCTAAGTCTAAGTCTAAGTCTAAGTCTAGGTCTAAGTCTAAGTCTACGTCTACGTCTACGTTTATTTCTACGTCTACGTCTAAGTCTACGTCTAAGTCTAGGTCTAAGTCTAAGTCTAGGTCTAAGTCTAAGTCTAGGTCTAAGTCTAAGTCTAGGTCTAAGTCTAAGTCTAATTCTGATCCTAAGTCTACGTCTAAGTCTAAGTCTAATTCTGATTCTAAGTCTAAGTCTACGTCTAAGTCTAAGTCTAAGTCTAAGTCTAAGTCTAAGTCTACGTCTACGTCTACGTCTAAGTCTAGGTCTAAGTCTAGGTCTAGGTCTAAGTCTAAGTCTAGGTCTAAGTCTAAGTCTAGGTCTAAGTCTACGTCTAAGTCTAAGTCTAAGTCTAGGTCTAAGTCTAGGTCTAAGTCTAGGTCTAAGTCTAAGTCTAGGTCTAAGTCTACGTCTACGTCTACGTCTAAGTCTAAGTCTAAGTCTAGGTCTAAGTCTAGGTCTAAGTCTAGGTCTAGGTCTAAGTCTACGTCTACGTCTACGTCTAAGTCTAAGTCTAGGTCTAAGTCTAGGTCTAAGTCTAGGTCTAAGTCTAGGTCTAAGTTTAGGTCTAAGTCTAGGTCTACGTCTACGTCTAAGTCTACATCTAAGTCTAAGTCTACGTCTACGTCTAAGTCTAAGTCTAGGTCTAAGTCTACGTCTAGGTCTAAGTCTAAGTCTAGGTCTAAGTCTAAGTCTAGGTCTAAGTCTACGTCTACGTCTACGTCTAAGTCTAGGTCTAAGTCTAAGTCTAAGTCTAGGTCTAAGTCTAAGTCTAAGTCTAAGTCTACGTCTAAGTCTAAGTCTAAGTCTAATTCTAAGTCTAAGTCTACGTCTAAGTCTAAGTCTAAGTCTAAGTCTAAGTCTAAGTCTAAGTCTAAGTCTACGTCTACGTCTAAGTCTAAGTCTAAGTCTAAGTCTAAGTCTAAGTCTAAGTCTAATTCTAAGTCTAAGTCTACGTCTAAGTCTAAGTCTAAGTCTAAGTCTACGTCTAAGTCTAAGTCTAAGTCTAAGTCTAAGTCTAAGTCTACGTCTAAGTCTAAGTCTAAGTCTAATTCTAATTCTAATTCTAAGTCTAAGTCTAAGTTTAAGTCTAAGTCTAAGTCTAAGTCTACGTCTAAGTCTACGTCTATTTCTACGTCTACGTCTAAGTCTAAGTCTAAGTCTAAGTCTACGTCTACGTCTAGGTCTAAGTCTAAGTCTAGGTCTAAGTCTAAGTCTAAGTCTACGTCTACGTCTACGTCTAAGTCTAAGTCTACGTCTACGTTTATTTCTACGTCTACGTCTAAGTCTACGTCTAAGTCTAAGTCTAATTCTGATTCTAAGTCTAAGTCTAAGTCTAAGTCTAATTCTAAGTCTAAGTCTAAGTCTACGTCTAAGTCTACGTCTATTTCTACGTCTACGTCTAAGTCTAAGTCTAAGTCTAAGTCTACGTCTACGTCTAAGTCTAGGTCTAAGTCTAAGTCTAAGTCTAAGTCTAGGTCTAAGTCTAAGTCTACGTCTACGTCTACGTTTATTTCTACGTCTACGTCTAAGTCTACGTCTAAGTCTAGGTCTAAGTCTAAGTCTAGGTCTAAGTCTAAGTCTAGGTCTAAGTCTAAGTCTAGGTCTAAGTCTAAGTCTAATTCTGATCCTAAGTCTACGTCTAAGTCTAAGTCTAATTCTGATTCTAAGTCTAAGTCTACGTCTAAGTCTAAGTCTAAGTCTAAGTCTAAGTCTAAGTCTACGTCTACGTCTACGTCTAAGTCTAGGTCTAAGTCTAGGTCTAGGTCTAAGTCTAAGTCTAGGTCTAAGTCTAAGTCTAGGTCTAAGTCTACGTCTAAGTCTAAGTCTAAGTCTAGGTCTAAGTCTAGGTCTAAGTCTAGGTCTAAGTCTAAGTCTAGGTCTAAGTCTACGTCTACGTCTACGTCTAAGTCTAAGTCTAAGTCTAGGTCTAAGTCTAGGTCTAAGTCTAGGTCTAGGTCTAAGTCTACGTCTACGTCTACGTCTAAGTCTAAGTCTAGGTCTAAGTCTAGGTCTAAGTCTAGGTCTAAGTCTAGGTCTAAGTTTAGGTCTAAGTCTAGGTCTACGTCTACGTCTAAGTCTACATCTAAGTCTAAGTCTACGTCTACGTCTAAGTCTAAGTCTAGGTCTAAGTCTACGTCTAGGTCTAAGTCTAAGTCTAGGTCTAAGTCTAAGTCTAGGTCTAAGTCTACGTCTACGTCTACGTCTAAGTCTAGGTCTAAGTCTAAGTCTAAGTCTAGGTCTAAGTCTAAGTCTAAGTCTAAGTCTACGTCTACGTCTACGTTTATTTCTACGTCTACGTCTAAGTCTACGTCTAAGTCTAGGTCTAAGTCTAAGTCTAGGTCTAAGTCTAAGTCTAGGTCTAAGTCTAAGTCTAATTCTGATCCTAAGTCTACGTCTAAGTCTAAGTCTAATTCTGATTCTAAGTCTAAGTCTACGTCTAAGTCTAAGTCTAAGTCTAAGTCTACGTCTACGTCTAAGTCTAAGTCTAGGTCTAAGTCTAGGTCTAGGTCTAAGTCTAAGTCTAGGTCTAAGTCTAAGTCTAGGTCTAAGTCTACGTCTAAGTCTAAGTCTAGGTCTAAGTCTAGGTCTAAGTCTAGGTCTAAGTCTAGGTCTAAGTCTAAGTCTAGGTCTAAGTCTAAGTCTAGGTCTAAGTCTACGTCTACGTCTACGTCTAAGTCTAAGTCTAGGTCTAAGTCTAGGTCTAAGTCTAGGTCTAGGTCTAAGTCTACGTCTACGTCTACGTCTAAGTCTAAGTCTAAGTCTAGGTCTAAGTCTAGGTCTAAGTCTAGGTCTAAGTCTAGGTCTACGTCTACGTCTAAGTCTACGTCTAAGTCTAAGTCTAAGTCTACGTCTACGTCTAAGTCTACGTCTAAGTCTAGGTCTAAGTCTAGGTCTAGGTCTAAGTCTACGTCTACGTCTACGTCTACGTCTACGTCTACGTCTAAGTCTAAGTCTAGGTCTAAGTCTACGTCTAAGTCTAAGTCTAGGTGTAAGTCTAAGTCTAGGTCTAAGTCTACGTCTACGTCTAAGTCTACGTCTAAGTCTAAGTCTAAGTCTACGTCTACGTCTAAGTCTAAGTCTAGGTCTAAGTCTAGGTCTAGGTCTAAGTCTAAGTCTAGCTCTAAGTCTAAGTCTAGGTCTAAGTCTACGTCTACGTCTACGTCTAAGTCTAAGTCTAGGTCTAAGTCTAGGTCTAAGTCTAGGTCTAAGTCTAGGTCTAAGTCTAGGTCTAAGTCTAGGTCTAAGTCTACTCATCTATTGAATACATGTAGATAAAGCAGCATTTATGTGGAATAACACACCAGCATATATATTGATTTTTCATTTGTTTTCTGAATGAAAGATTAAAGACATGTTATGTGTGAAGAACCGACTTTATAAAACATTGTAGAGCGCTGGAACATTTTTCTGATGAATGTTCACGTCTTCAGTGTCAGTTTTTCGTTCCATGAACCGGATCGGATCGGACCGGCCTGCATTTGTTTGACAGTCCTGGATTAATTATCAGTGTCTGGTTCCTGAAAACCAACAGCACGGCTTCGTCTGATGTCAAACTAAAGTCGAGAAATAAGCCGCCAAGTGACAATGAGACGTGGAAGTGAGCATTTGAGCGGTTTCACAGAACGAAACCTGGAAGACGATCAGAGTGACGAGGTTTGGGAGTGAGGAGGCAAATCAAAGTGCTTTGTCTTTTCCAACAACACAACTGAGGTGGTGCAGTTTGTCAGAGGGAAGTCTGACCCAGATTCACCGGCGGAGGCTGTGGAGCTGCAGGGTACGACGTCAAACGCATCCAACGCACTCTTTATTTCATCATTTCCCATTAATTCACCTCAGACATGTCATAGACACATACTGGTGTCATCACAGGCCTGGAGGTCTTAGCGTTAGCGCCTGGTCGGCTGAAGGCGGCATTCTGTTTAAGATTGATATAGGTATGGAACCCCATGGCAAACACTAACAGTTAGCCTCGCCACACTAATGTAACTAGACTACTATGGCAGCCCGTTACATTTGCTGCCACTAGGGGGGGCTAGCGCAGCTGGGCTAACTAAAATGCACAAAAAAATAAATTCAAATACAATAAAATTTGACTAAAATGTTGTAAAAATACACTATAATATCTATCAGAATTTCATAAAAAATGTGAAAAAACAGTCAAAAATGTTCACCTGAAAAGATGTCGTACAGATTTCACATTATTTTCCCAAATAAAACTCTATTCATTCTTAATGGGACCTTTTTTTCCAACACTCCTGCTTCTTCATACTTTGTGGCACAGACTTCATTTAAACTTTCAAACACAGTCATTTTTGTGGTGTCTTTAGGATGTGATTGTCATGAGGGTGTGATTTACGGTTATCGATAGAGAACTCAGTAAATCCACCCTGAAAAGACCAAAATCTGACTTTTTATCAGTGGGTGATGTCATCGCATCGAGGACTCAAATGCACTGTGCTGAAGGGAGAACAGTTTTAATAACCAAACCCAACATTAAGACAAGACAGAGACAAGACCAAACCAAAACCTGGGCATAGAACGGCCAGAGTCCGTGGTGATGATGAATGTCCGGGTTATGGAGGTGACAGTATTGAATGGTCCCGCACTGGCAACTGCAGCTACACTGCTTTTCTAGTTGCAGATGAGGAACGGCTTGCAGCTGCGCAGTGCGGGGCCAGGTGAGTATGGAGAGCACCGGGGGAAAGGTCACCGGAGCAGAGGTCATGACAGTACCCCCCCTAAGTGGCGGCTCCTGATGCCCTTAAAAAACAATGACCCCCCCCCCCCCATTGTCCAGAGCTAAAAAAATAAAGGAAGTGTCTCCGGCCAGGGCGGCGTGGAAACCCCCTGGACAGAGTACCCTCTGGGCAGAGCGGTGTGGTAACCCTCCGGGCGGAAGACCCTCTGGATGGAGTGGCCTGAGTGGTCTGGGTTGGTAGCAGGAGCAACGGAACTGGTCTGACTGAGGACCAAGGAGACAGAAGACTGGGGGGAGACCTGGCCAACACGGCAAAAAAGGTCCGGGGTAAAACTGGAAAACACAGTAAAAAGGTCCGGGCGAAACCCGGCCAGACATGACAAACAGGCCCGGGGCAAGGAAGAGAGGTGATGTCTGAACCCCACAACCAGCACCCATTCCCCGAACCAGTGTTCCCCAAATGACCAGTGCCACCTTAGGCAGCTGGTAATCAGGACAACTGGGCCCAGGTGGACTGGCAACAGGGCCCAGACCAGAGAGGGAAGCAAGCGAGAACAAAACAACTCCAGTGACAAGAGACAAACACACGGTTACATTTACTTCAACTGATGGATGGAAGTCTGGTTTATTTATTTGCCTTTATTTATTCATTTATTTATTTATTTACATTTTATTTTCATTTATTTAAATCTTTTTTCTTTATTTATCAACAATAACAGATCAACACAACAACACTGTCAGTTTCAACTCCAGAATTAATTAACAGTCACTGCAGTAATTACGAATGACAGTGTAATAATTAATACACATACGGTCGCTAAATGTTAATTGGAACAGCAGACCGACATCAGCGCTGGATTCAGGTCACGGTGAGACGGTGTCAAACAGCTGGTTGTGAACACACACAAAATGAGCACATTAAGATTTCCTGAAATTTTGGGTTCAAGAAGATGAAGAGTTTGTTCAGAGGACGTACTGGAATGACTGGAGCGACACTGGAACGAGCGCCCCTGGGGATTAGGGCAGATGTTATCCAGCGACAGGGACCAGATGGTGTCATGGTCTGGGTAACAGTTGTGCTGTCTGACAGTGGATGGTTAGGGTTAGCTCACATATATTATTATTATTATTACTGGAGGACACACCGTCAACTCCACACAAAAGCAGGAGCTGGTCAAAGTACTACAGTAGAAGTACAGTGACTGGTGTGAAAAAATACTCTGGTGAAAGTAAAAGTACTGATTCAACTTCTTTACTAAAGTAAAAGTAAAAAATACTACTTCTGAATTGTAATTGTAAAAAAAGTAAAAGTAAGTAAAGTGGAAAAGTATCCAAAATAAAGCCACCACCCTAGACAATGTGTTTGATGAAGTCACACTTACTGAGGTTAGTGGATATGGACAGTCATTAATATGAAATAAAAAGTCATGAATGTGAAACTAAAAAATGCATACGAGTAAAAAACTAAAAATTATCATATTTAGGAGAAAAAAGTCAATATTCTGACGGAAAATGGACCAATAACTCTAACCCTAACCCTGAGGAAAAATGAGATAAAAAGTCAAATATAGATAAGTAACGTATAATTATGACTGTCCAAAAATTGTCAAAATCAAAATTATGAGATAAATTCCAAATTTGAAGATAAAAAGTAAAGATAAAAGTCATAATTTTTGAAACCACTTATTTTTTTGTTGATGCCACATCCATGGGTTTGTCCAGAAGGGTTTGACATTAACACCTCATAACAAAACAACATTTTTAACCTTCCCTACTTTAGCACAGATGACTTATCTCATCTGTCTTTCTCTGGACATCATTGTCCAATCAGGGCGAAGTCCTAAATACAGTCAGTGACACTTGGTACCGCCCCTTTTAGTTCGATTTCAGTTATAAATTGACCAAGACTTCACTGACACACTTTCATGCATTTAGTTTTTTTCATGTAACTTCAACTCAGTCTATGATTCCAGGAGGACGTGACCAACCTACTAGTTACCTTATACTAATGTGTATTATATACTAGTTACCTTATACTAATATGTATTATATACTAGTTACCTTATACTAATGTGTATTATATACTAGTTACCTTATACTAATATGTATTATATACTAGTTACCTTATACTAATGTGTATTATATACTAGTTACCTTATACTAATATGTATTATATACTAGTTACCTTATACTAATATGTATTATATACTAGTTACCTTATACTAATATGTATTATATACTAGTTACCTTATACTATTATGTATTATATACTAGTTACCTTATACTAATATGTATTATATACTATTATGTATTATATACTAGTTACTTTATACCATTATGTATTATATACTAGTTACCTTATACTAATATGTATTATATACTAGTTACCTTATACTAATATGTATTATATACTAGTTACCTTATACTATTATGTATTATATACTAGTTACCTTATACTATTATGTATTATATACTAGTTACCTTATACTAATGTGTATTATATACTAGTTACCTTATACTATTATGTATTATATACTAGTTACCTTATACTAATATGTATTATATACTAGTTACCTTATACTATTATGTATTATATACTAGTTACCTTATACCATTATGTATTATATACTAGTTACCTTATACTAATATGTATTATATACTAGTTACCTTATACTATTATGTATTATATACTAGTTACCTTATACTATTATGTATTATATACTAGTTACCTTATACTAATGTGTATTATATACTAGTTACCTTATACTATTATGTATTATATACTAGTTACCTTATACTAATATGTATTATATACTAGTTACCTTATACTATTATGTATTATATACTAGTTACCTTATACTATTATGTATTATATACTAGTTACCTTATACTATTATGTATTATATACTAGTTACCTTATACTATTATGTATTATATACTAGTTACCTTATACTATTATGTATTATATACTAGTTACCTTATACTATTATGTATTATATACTAGTTACCTTATACTATTATGTATTATATACTAGTTACCTTATACTAATGTGTATTATATACTAGTTACCTTATACTATTATGTATTATATACTAGTTACCTTATACTATTATGTATTATATACTAGTTACCTTATACTAATATGTATTATATACTAGTTACCTTATACTATTATGTATTATATACTAGTTACCTTATACTATTATGTATTATATACTAGTTACCTTATACTATTATGTATTATATACTAGTTACCTTATACTATTATGTATTATATACTAGTTACCTTATACTAATGTGTATTATATACTAGTTACCTTATACTATTATGTATTATATACTAGTTACCTTATACTAATATGTATTATATACTAGTTACCTTATACTAATGTGTATTATATACTAGTTACCTTATACTATTATGTATTATATACTAGTTACCTTATACTAATATGTATTATATACTAGTTACCTTATACTATTATGTATTATATACTAGTTACCTTATACTATTATGTATTATATACTAGTTACCTTATACTAATGTGTATTATATACTAGTTACCTTATACTATTATGTATTATATACTAGTTACCTTATACTAATATGTATTATATACTAGTTACCTTATACTATTATGTATTATATACTAGTTACCTTATACTATTATGTATTATATACTAGTTACCTTATACTATTATGTATTATATACTAGTTACCTTATACTATTATGTATTATATACTAGTTACCATAGTTTTCATAGATTCCATATTTTACATACTTTACATACTTTACATACATGCCACAGTTTCCGTATTTTCCTAGTTTCCATAGTTTTCCATTCCTTTCCTTGTCAGTTTTTTGTGTAACCTTAACCTTATCATTATTTTCTGTCATTATTGTCGTCGTAGCTCCACTAGAACAAACTCTTCACAGTATTTATGTGTCTGTGACACTGTGGCAATTGAACCATTGAACCGTTGATCCATTGAACAATTGAACCATTGAACCACTGAACCATTGAACCTTTGAACTATTGAACCACTGAACTGTTAAGTCATTGAACTGTTGATCCATTGAACCATTGAACCGTTAAACCATTGAACCATTGAACCACTAAACCATTGAACCACTGAACTGTTGAGCCATTAAACCGTTGATCCATTGAACCATTGATCCATTGAACCATTGATCCATTGAACCATTGAACCATTGAACCATTGAACCATTGAACCACTGAACCATTGAACCACTGAACCGTTGATCCATTGAACCATTGAACCACAGACCACACACCAGTGTAAATAGACTCCAATGGCCATGTGTCACTGTTTTCACCGCAGCAGAAAACAAACCCTAAACTGCTGATTGTATTATTGTATTTTTTTCCTTTAATGTCTGCGAAAGTGAAGACAACCGCAGCTGTCATGGCTAATCAACGTGCTAACCACGACACCCGTAGCTAATGCAGCTGTGTTTTTGTTCAGACGTTTCCACAGCCGACGGCCAACACTTCCTAAACTTCAAACAAGTCTTTTCACGCCCACGTTGGGCTGTAAATAAAGGACAGAAAATACTGAGTGTGTTTGAAGAACGACATTCTGACGATGAAGATGATGATGCTGCTTTCAGCGTGTTCCCTCCAGACTGTCTTTACTTATGGACGTCTGGACAAACGCATACGATGCCCGATGACGACGACAACATGCCGCCATTGTGCTTCAAACACTGGATCTGATGGAACGACCAAATCCAATGATAATGTTCACATTCGCACGTCGAGAAACAAAGAGAGATGCTTTTGGATGCAGATTCACCCATTAACTCATTCACTGCCAGCTATTTTCTGAACAGCCAGTCTCACAGTTTCAGCAGTTTTGGAGAATTTTGAGTGATTTTTCAAGACCCACAGAATACTGAGTTTTATGACGACATAAACAGAACACATCAAGAGAAAGTGTAGACTTCTATGAAACAACAAAAACAACACTGAAAACAAGGTGTTTGATAGAAAAACAGTCATTTATTCATAAACATGCCCTAATCAGTGTACTAGTGTGATTTGTTGTAAAACATTTTCATGTAACGCCACACGACAGGAAACACACCACATCCTGGTCTCAGTGCGGTGGCCCCTGCGTACACAGACCCCACACCTCCGTGTTGGTCTGGTCTTCTTGGTGGTGGGCATCAGATGGTCCAGTTGGTGCCTCGCCATGTTGCCATCCAGCCTACTTTCAGGGTCCATGTTGTCCGGTGCTCTGGGATAGTGGACCTGGTCTCCCTGGTCTGTCTCCGCCTCCAGCACCCCATGCTGCTTCCCTGACCACATCCTCACAACACTGCGTGTGAACTCCAAAAGTGACTGACATTGTTGTGGATTTGTGGTCCTATAAAGAACATATGGTTAAACACTTTGGAACATGGAAGCCACAAACTTCTTTGACCAGTTTAGGGACCTCCTTATGAAGGGGTAGTAGGCCACATTCTGGTCCAGTTTATCCACGCCATTCATGTTGGAGTTGTAGGTGATCACAGACGCTGGTTTAAGCTGGGTCACTTTATGTCTCTGCCCCCTCTGCCACACATCAACCCCTTCCATTCTGTCTTGGTGGCAGGTTGTCACCATCTTCACCATTCGTTTGTCCTGCCAAGCTACCACCATCATGCGCCCATTGTGCCGCACAATTCGTTCCCCTGCCCCCAGGTCAGACTTTTTGATCTCCCTGATGATCACTGGCTCTCCCCTGTTTTTCCTGAGGGTTCCACAGACGTTTGTCTGTGCTCTCAGTAAACGTGGTGGCCTTTTATTCAATTCAATTTTATTTATAAAGCCCTAAATCACAACAAAGTCGTCTCAGAGGGCTTTACAAAAACATAATCAACTACAGAAATACATGAAAAGTCCCAGGCATCCCCTGTCCTTAGACCCTCCTTCTCGGCAAGAAAAAACTTCCAAACCCAGTGGGAAAAAGAAGAAATGTTGAGGAGAACCACATTGAAGGACAGATCCACTCCCATGGACGGACAGACTATAGATGAACGTCCATGTATAAATGCAGGAAGGGGGGCTGGTCCAGACAGGCAGGGGCGGTGGTCCGGGGTCACAGGTCAGCACAGGCGAGATACTCCAGATCCTGTCGTCCATGGCTCCCGTGCAGGCACTGTCAGGAGAGCCACCACTCCCCCCAGGGGGGGAGGGGGGAAAGGGGACACCAGGTGACTAGTCATGAACAGACTTGGTATGAAAGATATGTTATAAAAATGACAGAAACAGGTGTGAGGAAGAGAAAGAGAAGAAAGAACTCAGTGTCTGTACTTCCCCCAGCATTCTAACTCCTAGGGCAGCCTAGACTGAACTGTGACTCATACATCATGTATACATGATATATGAGTCACATCATTTTTAACTAACCTGACCATAGTCTTTATCAAACAGGAATGTTTTATTTTTATAAAACATTTATACTGCCCACTTTTATTGTGGGCAGTATAAGGTACACCTGTGCACTAATCATGATGTCAGATCAGCATCTTGATGTGGCACACCTGTGAGGTGGGATGGATTATCTCAGCAAAGCACAAGTGCTCACTATCACACATTTAGACAGATTTGTGAACAATGTTTGAGAGAAATGGTAATATTGTGGATCTGGAATGAATTTTAGATCTTTGAGTCCATCTCATGAAAAATGGGAGCAAAAACAAAAGTGTTGCGTTTATATTTTTGTTGAGTGTATTTGTCTGTTTGTCTGTTTTTCTGTATTTCTTTTTTTCTGTTTTTCTGTTTTTCTGTTTATCTGTTTGTCTATTTGTTTATCTGTTTGTCTTCTTTTCTGTTTGTGTGTTTAACTGTTTATCTGTTTGTCTGTTCATCTGTTTGTTTATCTGTTTTTCTTTTTCACTGTTTATCTGTTTGTCCATTTGTCTGTTTATCTGTTTGTCTTTTTATCTGTTTGTTTTTCTGTTTATCTGTTTGTCTATTTGTTTATCTGTTTGTCTGTTTGTTTATCTATTTGTCAGTTTGTCTGTTTATCTGTTTGTTTGTCTGTTTATCTGTTTGTCTGTTTATCTGTTTGTCGGTTTGCCTGGGTATCTGTTTGTCTGTTTATCTTTTTTCTGTTTGTCTGTTTATCTGTTTGTTTTTCTGTTTGTCTGTTTGTGTTCAAGATAACTCGAAAACTTTGGATTTTGATGAAATTTTCAGGATATGTTGGAAATGTGAACAGGAAGAAGTGAATTAATTTTGGGGGTGGGGGGGTCTACCTTGGCGGAGGTCTGCGCTCTGAGTGCTTTTCTACTTAAATAAACACCAGACTGTTCTATTAGATTTTTATTGACCTTTGACCTAGATCCACCAACATAGATTCTATCCCGCAGGTGACATGGACGAAACGTCTCATCAAATTCCAATTTGCTCCAGAAATGCAGTCGCTAGAGTGAAAACAAACAAACGTATAAACAAACAAATGCTACCATTCAACATATTTGTTGTTCAAACAACAAAAAGACAAAAACAAAAACAAACCCTTCTGCTTTTCAGGTACGAGGTAAAAAAAAAAAAACTCCAGAAAAGCTTTTTTTCTGCTTTTTAATGAATTGTTTATATACATTATATATATATATATATATATATATATATATATATATATATATATATATATATATATATATATATAAGTTGATCTTCTTCCTTCATTGAGGAAATAAAGTGTTTTTAAAATGATAGAATTTGTTTCTTTTTTTTCGAACCTTCAGTTTTCTAGAATGTTCCGTTTAAACCTGTCATTTCCTTTTTATTCACTTTTATATTTTATTCCTCTTTTCGTTTGAAATAATTTAGCTTTATCATTCTGATTAAATAGTTAAAGGTCGTAGAGGTCGTAGACACACACACCAGTCCTCTTTTATTAAAACACTGTTACTATGGTAACAGCGACCCTCACTCTCATTCATCAGCTGATGTCAGTTGTCTTGGTTATTCCACTTCACATTATTATAGATTTTGACTTGATGCTTCCATATTTTTCTACTTTCAGAGGTGTTTGGATGTCGAAGAATTTACAAGATATACAGCATTTCTGACTTCCTGTCCACCATTTTGTTGATACATTTACAAAAAGAAAGAAATACTGTATTTTCCACACTTTAAGGGGCATTAGGCAAAGTCAAGCTCATGAAATAAAAAGTCAAATGAGTAGTCCTTCCAGTACCTTACCTATCGATGCACTAGAAGCAGCAGGTGCATTTGTTAATATGTTGTATTTTCATAATCCTCATAATCATTTATTTGTCATCTGCATCAAAGGTAGTTTTCAGAACCATAACACAATGACTTTGAATTAATTTCCAGTAATTAAATATGTAAAATATGGCTTAATTTTAAGTACAAAAAGGGATAATCACAACTATTTATTGCAACTTTCACTTCCTCTTTTAACAAAACCTAAAAAGCATCACAAGTTTCATCACAATGTTTCAAAAACATCAGACATTTTAGGACGAAACAAACAAAGGCCACAGAAATCCTGGAGGGACTGAATAAATATCACCCAAAAACAAAGGTCCTGCTACTTTTTGACCGTGTGTTGGTACGACAGCAGTGAGCACTGTATGGACTTAATGCCTCAGACACTTTTACAATGTCAGGTATTTCCTGTGTTTAGACAAAACCCTCGTGTTCCTGCTCTGACCCACTTTAACTCATATTAGTGAAAAACCTTTTGCTCCATGTTTCTGTGGAGTTTATATTCCAGAGGTCTGTGTTTCCCCACTGTTCAGTCAAAGATGTGAATGCATCAGCAGCAGCAGCATTAGTATATCTCACAATTAACCTTTTTATCAAATTATTTGGACTTTTATGTCAGAATTTTGACTTTTTATTTAGTGTGGAAAATACGGTACTTCTTTTTTGCAAACGCTAACAGAGGTTTGTTAAAGATGCACAAACCAAGTAAAGCAAATTAATGAGGGACAGTGAACATATGGGACAGCCTCAGAGAGACGTCCAATCATAAAGCAGCTTTTTATTCCTGTGCTTTGGAAAAAGCTGCAGCATCAGCAAGAAACCACAGTAAAAAAAACAACAAGGTATAAACCAAGTCCAAGCACATGAAGCAGCAGCAGGAAGTGAGATGATGTTGATACGAGAGTGAAATATTGAACAGAATGTTATTATGTTTCATCTGAGAAATATCCAAGAAAATGTTCAAGCAGATTTTTTTGTGTGAGTCGTGGATGTTATTGTGTGTGAATCACACCAGTGGACAGAATGTCCAGTCTGTCCTCAAGAGGAGGAGTCTTCTGGTCCAACGTCTCTGTCTTCACTGCTTTCAAAGCTCACTCTGGAACACTGCTGTCATACATGTGGCTCACGGGCCAAACCTGGACTGATTGATTTTTATTTGACAATTTAATTCCTTAAATTGGACCAATCAGAAGCTAGCTCAGGCTCGTGTCATTTTTATTTATGTATTTTTTTGTCTCACTCCCTTAACTTGTTTTTCATTTTCAAACTTGACTCATTTCCAGTAAAAATGTGAATCCAGGACATTTAATCTGATCTCTAAATGTGGACCAGATGTGTTTTTAAAAACTCATCCATCCACAGCTCTTTTATATTCTGCTTCATATTATTATTGTCAGGGTCTCTTTTGTCCTGAAGCCCCTGAACGCATCTCCTACTGTAAATCAAGGTGGAACATGTCGCACCCGTCCCGTCCTCCTGTCACCACCTCCTTCGTATGTTCCACATATTCCTCTGATCTTCTCCCTGTAAGTCAAAGCCCAGGGCTTCGTTCGGTCGAATCGTTCCCAGGCGGCCGTTGTTTCGGCACCCACCTGCTTCTTATCCCGCGTTGACCCGCCATTGCTCCACAGTGCTTTATTTGAAGGAAGTTCATTCATTATGTAACGCTGCACTTCATTATTTATCGTCCACGGAGCCTCCGTTAACATGTGGGAGCACGACTGTTTCCACCGTGTTCAACAACAGCCAGTAGAGCAGAACAATATCGGTTTGGACCGAAAATCATGATTTCAGACGACAGGGTTTTGGGACGCACTGTTCCTAACTGGCCCTGGTACACATGTATGCTCCTCCTACCATCCTGCCAAGCTGACCAATCAGAAGCAGCGTGCTGCATCACGACAGGTCATGTGATCTCAGTGTAAAAGCTGGTCAGAAATTTCAGAAAAGGTTTGAAACCGAGTGAAGACATGGACGGTAGTTTTACTTCAGTTCTATTCACTGTCGTTCAAACACTAAATGTAAACAAACATGTTTTATCTTAACTCACTCACTGCCATTGACGTATATATACGTCAATCACGGGCGAGGGGCGGGGAGCGGTCTCGCGCAGCCTGTCACTGAAAATCAGACTGGTTTCCAAGTGCTCCGCTATTTTAGATCCTCCTGAGCAGATTGGACCCCTAAAATGTCCCGGAACCATGGTGTAAAGCCCAGGTAAATTAAACCGCTCATAATGCTCTTTTTATGGGGCAGAATAACAGAGCATGCGCCCCCTCTAAACGGACCGGGGATCAGCGGTCTGAAGCCGCGCGTTTAATCCGCTCATAATGCTCTGTTTATGGGCAGAATAACAGAGCATGCGCCCCCTCTAAACGGACCGGGGATCAGCGGTCTGAAGCCGCGCGTTTAATCCGCCCATAACGCTCTGGTCTGGGGCTGCATATGAAGGTATAATCATATTTATATAATATATAGGTATAAGTCCAGTGTGGTTTTGTAGTACCATGCCTCCATAAAAATATTTCTAAGTCCACACTGGAGCACCACCAGTTAAAACTCTCGTTCCTTGTAACGTGGATGTACTTGAAAAAATACCTCCCAAAAAAGTGCTAAATGCACTATGCAGAAGGTGTCCCCGTTGACTTTGAATGGGGATGCCCTAGCAACTACCAAAGAGCAAAATCCGTTTACGTGTGGCAAAGTGTGGACTTAGAAATATTTTTATAGAGGCATGGTACTACCCGGGTGAAGCTGAAATTTTTCTAAGTCCACAGCTTCACTATAAAAATATTTCTAAGTCCACACTTTGCCACACGTAAACGGATTTTGCTCTTTGGTAGTTGCTAGGGCATCCCTATTCAAAGTCAATGGAGACACCTTCTGCATAGTGCATTTAGCACTTTTTTGGGAGGTATTTTTTCAAGTACATCCACGTTACAAGGAACGAGAGTTTTAACTGGTGGTGCTCCAGTGTAATAAGAGGCCAGCTTCAGAGGGTGCGTTACCCGTGCAAAGACAGAGGGACATCGGATCCCTTTATTGGATTTATGCCCTCCGAACCTCCAGATCGAAAGGCATTTATGAAGCCCCGCCTCTGAAGGGCCTATGCTCTCCGTTTGTCGGTTCAGCGGTAGGTTCCTTCAACATTGCGGGCTGGTACACGTTAGGTATTCGGGAGGGGAGGACAGGGCTCCGGCCTCCAGGAGAGGATGCGGGACAGAGATGCGCTGTCTCCCTCAGTGGCTCTCCAACGTGATCCGCGAGTGCCAGGCGGTGCCTGGGGTCCGTCTAACCCGGCGGCGGGTTGCGGTCCCGGTCACGGCGGCCAGAGCTGACGCGGGTCCGTTATAAATAACTATGTTTCTCTTATCCTGTTCACACACGGCAGTGGGCGCGGTTACAGCTCCGGCGGCGGAGCGCTGGCCCCAGCGGCTGTGTATAACCCCGGGGTGCGCGCTGCTCGCGCGGTGCGCTCTGAGGGGGCGGTGTGTTCCTTTTCCCTGGCCCCCGCCCAGGTCTGTCGCTCTAACCGAGGAGGCCCCTTTCCCGTCCCGCCCTACTAAAGGGCTCACAGGGGGGGTTGGGGATGCCCTCCTCGGGACCGGCAACTCTCCTGGGGGCCTTGGATCGCCTCCTCCGCCCCCTCGGATCACCGCACTGCCGCGGGTTGGCTCCACCTTCGGGGCTATCCTAGTTGATCCTCCAGTATAGCAGCATATGCTTGTCCCACATATTAAACCGCTGGAAGGTCGGTACAGTGAAACTACGAATGGCTCATTAAATCAGTTATGGTTCCTTTGGTCGGTGAGGTGAGTCCCGAGCAGGCGGGGCTCTCTCTTCATGCGTCCGGCTCTGCCGGTTCTGACCCCACATTGGCAGGTGGGGAGTTTGACTGGGGCGGTACGAAGGGAACGTGAGCTGGGGTCTCAGACCATCGTGAGAGGCTCAGGGAGAAGAGACACTCCCGTAGAGCAGAAGGGAACGTGAGCTGGGGTCTCAGACCATCGTGAGAGGCTCAGGGAGAACAGACACTCCCGTAGAGCAGAAGGGAACGTGAGCTGGGGTCTCAGACCATCGTGAGAGGCTCAGGGAGAACAGACACTCCCATAGAGCAGAAGGGAACGTGAGCTGGGGTCTCAGACCATTGTGAGAGACTCAGGGAGAACAGACACTCCCGTGGAGCAGAAGGGAACGTGAGCTGCTCAGGGAGAACAGGCACTCACATAAAGTAAGAGGGAACGTGAGATGGGTAAACGGCCTCCTCCTAATCCCAAGAGGGTTTTTTTTAACCTTTTTGGAACATTTCTAAGTCCAGTGTGGACTTAGAAAATTTTATCTTTATATTTGTAGTACCAAGGGTTTTTTTTTTTAACCTTTTTGGAATATTTCTAAGTCCAGTGTGGACTTAGAAAATTTTATCTTTATATTTGTAGTACCAAGGGTTTTTTTTTTAACCTTTTTGAAATATTTCTAAGTCCAGTGTGGACTTAGAAAAATTTCAAAAAATAAAAAAAACCCTTGGTACTACAAATGGAAAGATAGAAAATTTTCTAAGTCCACTTTGGACTTAGAAAAATTCCAAAAAATAAAAAAAAAACCCTTGGTACTACAAATGGAAAGATAGAAAATTTTCTAAGTCCACTTTGGACTTAGAAAAATTCCAAAAAATAAAAAAAACCCTTGGTACTACAAATGGAAAGATAGAAAATTTTCTAAGTCCACTTTGGACTTAGAAAAATTCCAAAAAATAAAAAAACCCTTGGTACTACAAATGGAAAGATAGAAATTTTTCTAAGTCCACGTTGGACTTAGAAAAATTTCTGATATTTTTTCGTTTTGTAGTACCAAGGCTCTGGTTGACTTACGGCGCCGGTTGAAGGGGTTTAGCCCGAGGAGGGGGCTTAAGTTTGGGGTACCAGGGACCGACTGGGGCGGTCGGTCCCTGGAGGTCCAGTAGGGGCCGGGTGTGTCTAGATTGTGGCCGGGGATAGGGAGCCTTTTTTCGGGTATAGGTCCCAGGGTTAGACCCCTGGTTCTATGGGGCTCCAGGGGTCCACGTGCCCGGCTACTCTGCCCCAGAATGGGGCCTTCAGGCTGGGTATAAAGCCTGGCCTCCTGAGCCCTGGTTCTATGGGGCTCCAGGGGTCCACGTGACCGGCTACTCTGCCCCAGAATGGGGCCTTGAGGCTGGGTATAAAGCCTGGCCTCCTGAGCCCTGGTTCTATGGGGCTCCAGGGGTCCACGTGACCGGCTAGTGTGCCCCAGAATGGGGCCTTGAGGCTGGGTATAAAGCCTGGCCTCCTGAGCCCTGGTTCTATGGGGCTCCAGGGGTCCACGTGATGGGCTACACTGCCCCAGAATGGGGCCTTGAGGCTGGGTATAAAGCCTGGCCTCCTGAGCCCTGGTTCTATGGGGCTCCAGGGGTCCACGTGACCGGCTACTCTGCCCCAGAATGGGGCCTTGAGGCTGGGTATAAAGCCTGGCCTCCTGAGCCCTGGTTCTATGGGGCTCCAGGGGTCCACGTGACCGGCTACACTGCCCCAGAATGGGGCCTTGAGGCTGGGTATAAAGCCTGGCCTCCTGAGCCCTGGTTCTATGGGGCTCCAGGGGTCCACGTGACCGGCTAGTGTGCCCCAGAATGGGGCCTTGAGGCTGGGTATAAAGCCTGGCCTCCTGAGCCCTGGTTCTATGGGGCTCCAGGGGTCCACGTGACCGGCTACACTGCCCCAGAATGGGGCCTTGAGGCTGGGTATAAAGCCTGGCCTCCTGAGCCCTGGTTCTATGGGGCTCCAGGGGTCCACGTGACCGGCTACTCTGCCCCAGAATGGGGCCTTGAGGCTGGGTATAAAGCCTGGCCTCCTGAGCCCTGGTTCTATGGGGCTCCAGGGGTCCACGTGACCGGCTAGTGTGCCCCAGAATGGGGCCTTGAGGCTGGGTATAAAGCCTGGCCTCCTGAGCCCTGGTTCTATGGGGCTCCAGGGGTCCACGTGACCGGCTAGTGTGCCCCAGAATGGGGCCTTGAGGCTGGGTATAAAGCCTGGCCTCCTGAGCCCTGGTTCTATGGGGCTCCAGGGGTCCACGTGACCGGCTACTCTGCCCCAGAATGGGGCCTTGAGGCTGGGTATAAAGCCTGGCCTCCTGAGCCCTGGTTCTATGGGGCTCCAGGGGTCCACGTGACCTGCTACTCTGCCCCAGAATGGGGCCTTGAGGCTGGGTATAAAGCCTGGCCTCCTGAGCTCTGGTTCTATGGGGCTCCAGGGGTCCACGTGACCGGCTACTCTGCCCCAGAATGGGGCCTTGAGGCTGGGTATAAAGTCTGGCCTCCTGAGCCCTGGTTCTATGGGGCTCCAGGGGTCCACGTACCCGGCTCCTCTGCCCCAGAATGGGGCCTTCAGGCTGGGTCAAGGCCCAGCCTTTTTACCCCTGGTTCTTTGGGGCTCCAGGGGTCCACGTGCCCGGCTACTGTCCCCCAGAATGGGGCCTTGAGGCTGGGTATAAAGCCTGGCCTCCTGAGCCCTGGTTCTATGGGGCTCCAGGGGTCTACGTGACCGGCTAGTGTGCCCCAGAATGGGGCCTTGAGGCTGGGTATAAAGCCTGGCCTCCTGAGCCCTGATTCTATGGGGCTCCAGGGGTCCATGTGACCGGCTAGTGTGCCCCAGAATGGGGCCTTGAGGCTGGGTCTAAAGCTGGGACTTTTTACCCCTGGTTCTATGGGGCTCCAGGGGTCCAGTTGCCCAGCTACTGTGCCCCAGAATGGGGCCTTCAGGCCGGGTCAAGGCCCGGCCTTTTTACCCCTGGTTCTATGGGGCTCCATGTCCCCAGCAACTACCAAGAGGCAAAACTCGCTACGTGTGAAAGTGGGACTTTGTCATTTTTCTAAACTGGAGGCATGGTACTACCGGGGTGAAGCAAGTCCCAATGGAGGCTTGCTGTTAGCTTCCGGAGGATGGCAGGGGAAAAAGCAACAAAAGGGAACAGATGTCCCTTCATTTTGGTCCGGGGAAGGTACCCTGCGAATCCTGCCTGCCTGCGCCTGGAGGAACACCACTTAAAATCGTGGTTTCTGAAATGGGGGAAGCACGTGAAAAAATACCTCCCAAAAAAGTGTTAAATGCACTATGCAGAAGGTGTCTCCATTGACCTTGAATGGGGAGGCCCCAGCAACTACCAAGAAGCAAAACTCAATCACGTCTGGCAAAATAGACAGGTCCCCAGCAACTACCAAGAGGCAAAACTCGCTACGTCTGAAAGTTGGACTTTGTCATTTTTCTGAACTGGAGGCATGGTACTACCAGAGTGAGGCTGAAATTATTCTAAGTCCCACCAGAGGCATGGTACTACCAGAGTGAGGATGAAATTATTCTAAGTCCCACCAGAGGCATGGTACTACCAGAGTGAAGCTGAAATTTTGTTGGACTTTGTCATTTTTCACAGGGGTCCATATGTTGCTCTACTCTGCCCCAGAATGGGGCCTCGAGGCTGGGTCTAAAGCCGGGCCTTTTTACCCCTGGTTCTATGGGGCTCCAGGGGTCCACGTGCCCGGCTACTGTGCCCCAGAATGGGGCCTTGAGGCTGGGTATAAAGCCTGGCCTTTTTACCCCTGGTTCTATGGGGCTCCAGGCGTCCACGTGCCCGGCTAGTGTGCCCCAGAATGAGGCCTTCAGGCTGGGTATAAAGGCTGGCCATTTTACCCCTGGTTCTATGTGGTTCCACGTGCCCAGGAACTACATATGAGAGTGGGACTTTGTACTGTGTGGACTTAGAAAAATTTCTACCTATGGTTTTGTAGTACCAAGGCTATGTAAAAATACTTAGAAAAATTCCAAAAAGTAAAAAAAAACCCTTGGTACTACAAATGGAAAGATAGAAAATTTTCTAAGTCCACGTTGGACTTAGAAAAATTCCAAAAAGTAAAAAAAAACCCTTGGTACTACAAATGGAAAGATAGAAAATTTTCTAAGTCCACATGGGACTCTGAAAAAAATTTCCTTGTGGAAATTTTTCAAAGTATTGTGTGGACTTAGAAAAATTTCTGATATTTTTTCATTTTGTAGTACCAAGGCTCTGGTTGTCTTACGGCGCCGGTTGAAGGGGTTTAGCCCGAGGAGGGGGCTTAAGTTTGGGGTACCAGGGACCGACTGGGGCGGTCGGTCCCTGGAGGTCCTGTAGGGGCCGGGTGTCTAGATTGTGGCCGGGCATAAAGTACCTTTTTCGGGTATAGGTCCCAGGTTTGGACCCCTGGTTCTATGGGGCTCCAGGGGTCCACGTGCCCGGCTACTGTGCCCCAGAATGGGGCCTTAAGGCTGGGTCTAAAGCCAGGCCTTTTTACCCCTGGTTCTATGGGGCTCCAGGGGTCCACGTGCCCTTCTCCTCTGCCCCAGAATGGGGCCTTCAGGCTGGGTCAAGGCCCAGCCCTATTACCCCTGGTTCTACGGGGCTCCAGGGGTCCACGTGCCCGGCTACTGTGCCCCAGAATGGGGCCTTAAGGATGGGTCTAAAGCCTGGCCTTTTTACCCCTGGTTCTATGGGGCTCCAGGGGTCCAGGTGCCCTTCTCCTCTGCCCCAGAATGGGGCCTTCAGGCTGGGTCAAGGCCCGGCCTTTTTACCCCTGGTTCTATGGGGCTCCAGGGGTCCATGTGCCCTTCTCCTCTGCCCCAGAATGGGGCCTTCAGGCTGGGTCAAGGCCCAGCCCTATTACCCCTGGTTCTACGGGGCTCCAGGGGTCCACGTGCCCGGCTACTGTGCCCCAGAATGGGGCCTTAAGGCTGGGTCTAAAGCCAGGCCTTTTTACCCCTGGTTCTATGGGGCTCCAGGGGTCCAGGTGCCCTTCTCCTCTGCCCCAGAATGGGGCCTTCAGGCTGGGTCAAGGCCCGGCCTTTTTACCCCTGGTTCTATGGGGCTCCAGGGGTCCACGTGCCCTTCTCCTCTGCCCCAGAATGGGGCCTTCAGGCTGGGTCAAGGCCCAGCCCTATTACCCCTGGTTCTACGGGGCTCCAGGGGTCCACGTGCCCGGCTACTGTGCCCCAGAATGGGGCCTTAAGGCTGGGTCTAAAGCCAGGCCTTTTTACCCCTGGTTCTATGGGGCTCCAGGGGTCCACGTGCCCTTCTCCTCTGCCCCAGAATGGGGCCTTCAGGCTGGGTCAAGGCCCGGCCTTTTTACCCCTGGTTCTATGGGGCTCCAGGGGTCCACGTGCCCTTCTCCTCTGCCCCAGAACGGGGCCTTCAGGCTGGGTCAAGGCCCAGCCCTATTACCCCTGGTTCTACGGGGCTCCAGGGGTCCACGTGCCCGGCTACTGTGCCCCAGAATGGGGCCTTAAGGCTGGGTCTAAAGCCAGGCCTTTTTACCCCTGGTTCTATGGGGCTCCAGGGGTCCACGTGCCCTTCTCCTCTGCCCCAGAATGGGGCCTTCAGGCTGGGTCAAGGCCCGGCCTTTTTACCCCTGGTTCTATGGGGCTCCAGGGGTCCACGTGCCCTTCTCCTCTGCCCCAGAATGGGGCCTTCAGGCTGGTTCCAGGCCCAGCCCTATTACCCCTGGTTCTACGGGGCTCCAGGGGTCCACGTGCCCGGCTACTGTGCCCCAGAATGGGGCCTTCAGGCTGGGTCAAGGCCCGGCCTTTTTACCCCTGGTTCTATGGGGCTCCAGGGGTCCACGTGCCCTTCTCCTCTGCCCCAGAATGGGGCCTTCAGGCTGGTTCCAGGCCCAGCCCTATTACCCCTGGTTCTACGGGGCTCCAGGGGTCCACGTGCCCGGCTACTGTGCCCCAGAATGGGGCCTTAAGGCTGGGTCTAAAGCCAGGCCTTTTTACCCCTGGTTCTATGGGGCTCCAGGGGTCCAGGTGCCCTTCTCCTCTGCCCCAGAATGGGGCCTTCAGGCTGGGTCAAGGCCCGGCCTTTTTACCCCTGGTTCTATGGGGCTCCAGGGGTCCAGGTGCCCTTCTCCTCTGCCCCAGAATGGGGCCTTCAGGCCGGGTCAAGGCCCGGCCTTTTTACCCCTGGTTCTATGGGGCTCCAGGGGTCCACGTGCCCTTCTCCTCTGCCCCAGAATGGGGCCTTCAGGCTGGGTCAAGGCCCGGCCTTTTTACCCCTGGTTCTATGGGGCTCCAGGGGTCCACGTGCCCTGCTCCTCTGCCCCAGAACGGGGCCTTCAGGCTGGGTCAAGGCCCAGCCCTATTACCCCTGGTTCTACGGGACTCCAGGGGTCCACGTGCCCGGCTACTGTGCCCCAGAATGGGGCCTTAAGGCTGGGTCTAAAGCCTGGCCTTTTTACCCCTGGTTCTATGGGGCTCCAGGGGTCCACGTGCCCTGCTCCTCTGCCCCAGAACGGGGCCTTCAGGCTGGGTCAAGGCCCAGCCCTATTACCCCTGGTTCTACGGGGCTCCAGGGGTCCACGTGCCCGGCTACTGTGCCCCAGAATGGGGCCTTAAGGCTGGGTCTAAAGCCTGGACTTTTTAACCCTGGTTCTATGGGGCTCCAGGTCCCCAGCAACCACCAAGAGGCAAAACTCGCTACGTGTGAAAGTGGGACTTTGTCATTTTTCTAAACTGGAGGCATGGTACTACCGGGGTGAAGCAAGTCCCATTGGAGGCTTGCTGTTAGCTTCCGGAGGATGGCAGGGGAAAAAGCAACAAAAGGGAACAGATGTCCCTTCATTTTGGTCCGGGGAAGGTACCCTGCGAATCCTGCCTGCCTGCGCCTGGAGGAACACCACTTAAAATCGTGGTTTCTGAAATGGGGGAAGCACGTGAAAAAAAACCTCCCAAGAAAGTGCTAAATGCACTATGCAGAAGGTGTCTCCATTGACTTTGAATGGGGAGGCCCCAGCAACTACCAAGAAGCAAAACTCAATCACGTCTGGCAAAATAGACAGGTCCCCAGCAACTACCAAGAGGCAAAACTCGCTACGTCTGAAAGTTGGACTTTGTCATTTTTCTGAACTGGAGGCATGGTACTACCAGAGTGAGGCTGAAATTTTTCTAAGTCCCACCAGAGGCATGGTACTACCAGGAGTGAAGCTGAAATTATTCTAAGTCCCACCAGAGGCATGGTACTACCAGGAGTGAATCTGAAATTTTTCTAAGTCCCACCAGAGGCATGGTACTACCAGGAGTGAAGCTTACATTTTTCTAAGTCCCACCAGAGGCATGGTACTACCAGGAGTGAAGCTTACATTTTTCTAAGTCCCACCAGAGGCATGGTACTACCAGGAGTGAAGCTGAAATTATTCTAAGTCCCACCAGAGGCATGGTACTACCAGAGTGAATCTGAAATTTTTCTAAGTCCCACCAGAGGCATGGTACTACCAGAGTGAATCTGAAATTTTTCTAAGTCCCACCAGAGGCATGGTACTACCAGAGTGAATCTGAAATTTTTCTAAGTCCCACCAGAGCCTTATTGGTGGGTCTAACGCCCGGCCTTTTGACCCCTGGTTCTATGTGGTTCCAGGGGTCCAGATGCCCTGCCTTTTTACCCCCAGAACCGGGCCTTCTGGGCGGGTTACATCCTGGCCATTAGACCCCTGGTTCCTGGAGGTCCTGTCGCCTGTCACTGAAAATGAGGCGTGTACTCATTGAATTTTGAATCCTGTAGGCGGGGACCATGGGAATCGGTTTGTGGGTGGGGTACAACTGGTGTTGGCAGAGGAAGAAGGACGAGGTTGAGTGAAGATGGCGAAAAAGCGGAGATGTAGCGAACTGAGGCAGCTGGCGGTGGAAGAAAGCAGGTTTAGGAGTATTTCAGGAGATACTGCGGCAGGTGAGGGGGAAAGAGAAGGGAGAGTAGGTCGGAGATACCCAGCAAAGAAGAAGGGCAGAGGGAGCGGGTGTGGTGCGCACCATGTGCCTTCGAAGGACCGAGGGCACCAGCATGGCCCAGGTGAATCCGGTTCAGAGGATCCCAGTGAACCAGACCCGGATACGTCAGACGAATGGCTGCCGTCTGGTTCGTCTGACACCGACACAGCCTCATCGCCGGAGCGGGAGCCAGATCGCTCCGATAATGGACGTGACAGAGGTAAGAATTAACCCCCATTCAGTCCTTGTTACATGAACACCATTTTCCTCCAGTTGTATTATGGGCACCTGTTGCTAATCATTATGGTAATTATGTGTTACAGGTGGTGGGTCCAGCAGGGCCCCCATCCCTCCTCTTGGTGGAGGACAAAGAAAGAAAGGTGTATCAGCTAGGGGCTGGGACCACGACCAGGACCAGGACCAGGGCTGGTGTCAAGCCGGCTGGGAACCCCTGGGGTTGGCGTTTACTGCAACACCGGGCCCTCAGAACGCTGCGGCGGACTTAGACTCCAATGAGCCGGCCGATTACCTAGACCTGTTTGTGACAGATGAGCTGCTGCAGCATATTCGCGCTCAGACCAACTTGTATGCTCATCAGTACTTTGAAGCCAACCCTGAGGCGCTACCACACAGCAGAGGTAATGCCTGGAAGCCAGTGTCAGTCCCAGAACTGAAAACATTCTTTGCACTGAGTTTCCTCACTGGCTACATCAAAAAGCCAAGCCTTGACTTATACTGGAGTGTAGAGGAAATAGATGCAACACCATATTTCAGCCAGACAATGTCCAGGAACAGATTTCAAATTATATGGCGGTTCCTCCATTTCAATAACAATGCCACACAAAATACTGCTGATAAAATGTACAAAGTCCGCCCAGTGTTAGATTATCTTGTTGGGAAATGCAAAGAACTGTACCAGCCAGGAAAAAACATTTGCATTGATGAGGGCATGATGCAGTGGCGGGGGCGCCTATCGTTCCGAGTGTATAACCCACAAAAGCCGGTGAAGTATGGTATAAAATCGTACATTCTGTGTGACTCTGCGACAGGGTACTGCTTCAACTTGCGGCCTTATGTGGGTGAAGGTAGTACTCTGCCAGAGATAGTGTTCTCTCTGCTTGATCGTCTCCAGGGTCATGGTTATACTGTCTACATGGACAATTTCTATAATTCTGTGTCCCTGTGCGAACGCTTACTGAGAGCACAGACAAACGTCTGTGGAACCCTCAGGAAAAACAAGGGAGAGCCATTGATCATCAGGGAGATCAAAAAGTCTGACCTGGGGGCAGGGGAACGAATTGTGCGGCACAATGGGCGCATGATGGTGGTAGCTTGGCAGGACAAACGAATGGTGAAGATGGTGACAACCTGCCACCAAGACAGAATGGAAGGGGTTGATGTGTGGCAGAGGGGGCAGAGACATAAAGTGACCCAGTTTAAACCAGTGTGTGTGATCGCCTACAACTCCAACATGAATGGCGTGGATAAACTGGACCAGAATGTGGCCTACTACCCCTTCATAAGGAGGTCCCTAAACTGGTCAAAGAAGTTTGTGGCTTTCATGTTCCAAATTGCCATGTTTAACCATATGTTCTTTATAGGGCCAGAAATCCACAACAATGTAAGTCACTTTTGGAGTTCACACGCAGGGTCGTGAGGATGTGGTCAGGGAAGCAGCATGGGGTGCTGGAGGCGGAGACGGCCCAGGCAGACGAAGCACACAATCCCAGAGCACCGTACAACATGGACCCTGAAAGTAGGCTGGATGGCAACATGGCGAGGCACAGGCTGGAAAAGCTGATGCCCACCCCCAACAAGACCAGGCCAACACGGAGGTGTCGTGTCTGTGCGCACAGCGGCCGCCGCAGTGAGACCAGGATGTGGTGTGTTTCCTGCCGTGTGGCGTTACATGCAGGACATTGTTTTACAGCATATCACACACAGAGAAATAGTACACTGATTAGGGCATGTTTATGAATAAATGACTGTTTTTCTATCAAACACCTTGTTTTATGTGTTGTTTTTGTTGTTTCATAGAAGTCTACACTTTCTGTGTTCATAAAGTCATAAAACTCAATATTCTTTGGTTCTAAAAAAAATCACTCAAGATTCTCCAAAACTGCTGGCACTGTGAGGCTGGCTGTTCAGAAAATAGCTGGCAGTGAATGAGTTAATAAATGTGACGACATCTGACACCAGCTCTTCACTTATCGCAGTGGAGTTGTTTGAGTGATATTTACAGATGTTGTTGAGCCACTGAAACTTGATTTGAAGAAAATTGTGAATGAAATCGAATATCTGTCAGAAAAATCGCAATTGTATTTTTTTTCTTAAAATCGTTCAGCCCAGGTTCACGACCTTTAACACGTAGAGTTCTATGATCACACTGGCCTCCCAAACTCTACTGAGCATGCTCATAACCACCCAAACTCTACTGAGCATGCTCATAACCACCCAAACTCTACTGAGCATGCTCATAACCACCCAGCTCTACTGAGCATGCTCATAACCACCCAGCTCTACTGAGCCTGCTCATAACCACCCAAACTCTACTGAGCATGCTCATAACCACCCAGCTCTACTGAGCATGCTCATAACCACCCAGCTCTACTGAGCATGCTCATAACCACCCAAACTCTACTGAGCATGCTCATAACCACCCAAACTCTACTGAGCATGCTCATAACCACCCAAACTCTACTGAGCATGCTCATAACCACCCAAACTCTACTGAGCATGCTCATAACCACCCAAACTCTACTGAGCATGCTCATAACCACCCAAACTCTACTGAGCATGCTCATAACCACCCAAACTCTACTGAGCATGCTCATAACCACCCAAACTCTACTGAGCATGCTCATAACCACCCAAACTCTACTGAGCATGCTCATAACCACCCAAACTCTACTGAGCATGCTCATAAC
>CM035797.1:844685-994685 GCA_020466265.1 Siphamia tubifer
ATCACCTATTATTCAGCAAACAGCCTGAAATAAAAGTATTTAGTTCATTAACGGTGGGGAACAATTTCCAAAAAATTTTCTGTTGAGTCCAAATTTTATATAAATTAAAACAAAAAAATTTATTGAAAATATTTTTAATAAAATTGTGGTCGTTTGTGGTTTTATATAAACATTAAAATAACCTGGTAAATAAACTTTATTGAGTGAATGTTGGTGAAGGTGTCGTCCATGGTGGTCAGTATCCTACGGTATGGAGGGAGAGAGAGAGGAAATAAACAAACAAACAAACAAAAACACTAAGGTTTGGGACACATTGGCTGAGATTTTTAAAGATGTGTTTTGGTTTCCATGGAAACCAAGTTCAAATGTGTCTTTGGGTGTTACAGGTTGTCGACCCCTGGTTTAGATGCTGCGTTAGCGTTGATAACTTTTGAATGATGAAGCAGAACAAACATATTTATAAACATATTAACTTACAAACAATGACATGGAATTTAAACAGAAATAAATGCAGGTATGTGAGTAAGGTCAAAGGTCATGTGATGTTCAGGTATATGAGTAAGGTCAAAGGTCATGTGATGGTCATAAAGACCATTGACTACTTTTTAAAAACATGGGTCCAGAAGTGGGTCAGGTCTAACCTGACTGACTGCAGGTGTATGAATGCTCCTCATGTCTGCTCACATCTTCCATCTGGGACAGCACCATTAGCTTCTCTTTGTTAAGGCGGGGCTGTCAATCAAAACCCTGATTGGAGAAACCAGGTGTTTGTCATTTTGAATGACGTACTACTTCAACCAATCAGATTAAAGCAGCATGTAACGTAGATGATAGTAGAAGGTGTTACCATACCTGGTTGGTAGAAGAGTCAGAACAACCTGAACATCAATACATTCTTTTTAAAACTGTTCTGTTCATCTTTTAGCTTACACAACACTGTTGACAGTTCAGAACCATAGCCCAGTTCAGTCTCCTCCAGGTTAGACTCCATGTTTTTCAAAGTTACTGTGGAGAGTCTTCCTTATTTCATAACTGTTCAAACCACGCCCACTGATCCTGATTGGTCCGTCCTCCATGTGTCCGTTACCAGACCCATGTGTGGAGCTGAGCAGAGCCACACCAGGGTCCACCAAAGACAGGCTAGGGCGGGTCAGTTAAAAAAACATCACTGACAGGAATCAAACTAATGCACACAGCGGGAACATGTGCAGAACGACAGGAATGACGTTAAAGAGGAATGAACTGTTTCTGTGTCAGAGGAATGATTGAATAAAGATGAGAAGAAAGCATCGACTTTATTTAGAATGACATTTATTTTGGAATTATCATTTTCAACTGGAATTAGGTGTTTACATGTTTCATCTGAAAGAGGAATGAAGCTTTATTGTGAAAGAGGAATGAAGCTTTATTGTGAAAGAGGAATGAAGCTTTATGGTGAATTAAACAGGAATAAAAACTGTCATAACTGGTCATTGTTATAGTTTACACCCTGAGTGTCTTGTTTTGTTAGTTTTTTTTTCGTCTTCCTGTCATTGTTAGTGTCTGGGCTTTTATTTTGTCATGTTGCTTCACGTTCACTCTGTCCTGCTTTACTTCCTGTCACCAGGTGTTTTCCTCCCCGCCCTCTAAACCTGTTCCTCTTTAAGTGTTGTGTGAATGTTTGTCACTTTGTTGTTGCTTCATATTGTCAAGATGGGTAGAGGTCAAAGGCCTGGGCCTGGCACTCATAGCACATAGAAAATAGGTTACCTACAATAAAATCATGTACTTACAGAATGTGTAACCATTGAGTAAGACAGTATGAATAAAGAAACCTATATATTAGAGGGTTAAATGTTAACAGAATTAACAGAATGATTAAAAGTGTGATTAACTAAAAAATATATTATAAACTGTGTGACAATACATACATGTATCCATTGTAATGAGGTGATGAATAGAACAAGTGATGATTTTAAACATGATTTCTTTTAAAAATACGTTCTGTATAATCAATGTGAATGATAAGGTTGAAAGAATGTTGATCAATTGTGATTACGAAGTATAAGTGTTAAACAGAGGACAGGGACAGGATGAGACATGTTCTGAAGAAGAGGAACAAGTTGAGACATGTCTATCAAAAACAGGAACACGTTGAAAGACCCTATTGTGTAAAAGGGTAACTAGTTGAAAGACCCTATTGTGTAAAAGGGTACGATAAGGACAAAAACACCAGATGGTCAGCATGATTCATAAAAAGGGGAATTACAAATAGCAGATAAAGTTGAAAACAACTCCTAATAAGGATAAGGAACTGGTTAAAACCAGTAAATAGGGGAATTTTTACAGGAAACATCTGGACCATGACCTAAGTAATGTGCGTCACGGGACAAGGGTGTAACCACATTACATGCCAATTGGTTTTTGAACAAAACTGTACAGCAGTTACAGATAGAGAGAGAAGTCTACCGGACTCTGGTCAGACCACATCACGTCTGGCTCAGAGAGGATTTTCAACTTCTAAAAACTATGCTTTTTAACAACCCAAAAAGAAGCCTAGTAGATTCGGCCAGAAAGTTGTTAACCTTACTTCTCCGAAAGATGCTGACGGCTGTCCATCTGTGTGACTTTAGTCTTAGATATGCGGTGGTCTAAAGGAGGACCTAGACCCACATCGATCGGCAACAAAAATCCGAAGTCTTTTTAAAGACTTTTAACATCTTTAAGAAGAACCATCATCAATCAAGGGACGCTTTGCAGCTGATCCACTGCTCGGTCAAGATTACTGCAGGTTTTTTCCCTGCTTTGGGTTTAACGGAGAAAAGAGAGAAATACTTTTTCTCATTTTTACTCTTTTCCCGGTTCCAGCATCTAAAGACCGAAATAACAGTCCTGATCAGACTGTTAAGGAAGTCTTCCTAAAATTGATTCTTGATTTTTAACCTTTTTAATTATTTTGATAATTCAGATTTGGACATTGAACTTATTACTTTTAATTTTTGGAATTTGGTCTTTGAACCTTTTTGTTAAACTTTCACCCTTTTTGAAGTAATTTACCCATTGGACTACAAATTATCCCTCGTTTCGAAAGACTAAAAGCAAAGCAATGATATGGGACTTTTAAACCAGAATTCAAAGAACTGGACCATGGGTCGACTACGAGAGCGGTAACGTGCTAACCAACCAAAGAATTATGAACAGGATAGGGAAAGATTCAGGTTGAGATTATGTTATGAGTTTTAAGTTTTAACCAATGAAACAGTACCATATTGTTAGTGATTTATATACCTGCTATGCTTTGCTAAAAATGCTTCAATAAATTCACAAAAAGTAAATTCTTTTCTCTTTTGAGTTATTCACCTTGGGTTATAGCATGTTAATGAATGTAAAATGTTAGGTTTATGTGTGCATACCATCTAAGGTTCTAAAGACATCTTAGCCATAGTTCCACTTAACAAACTCTCTGTACCCCTAGGGCTTAGACAAATTATCCTAGCCTTAAAACTTTATTCCGTCACGTACCAAGTGCACGAACCATAGAGACAGCTACTATAACCAATTAGGCTGTTATTACTACTGCACCTAGCGGGTCTCTCCGGGTGGTATTAATAACAGAGTTAGCGGGGTAAAGATTGGGATTAACAGTAGTTAGAAGACGGACGAGTGTCTCGCATCAACTCCAGCTAAGTAGAATTCCCCACAGGTTAAGGCTAGTAGGGTAAGACCCCGGTCCACCATAGGGGATCAGACCCCATTTAAACGGAGTGCTGGAATAAACCCGGGGTTCAACACGTGGCGCCCAACGTGGGGCGACGATTGGGACATCTTTTTGGTGAAAAAGAGACGATCCTGCGCCCCGAGAGAGAGAAAAGCCGGTGGTCAGGAGACTACTGGTCGTGTGTGATCCACGAGGGTTCTCTGGGAGTGACCTGGCCGATGGAGCAGCAGACCTGACATTGCCCAAGCCCAGCAGAACGGGGGCAGTTCCAGGGGAACACAACTACCCCCATCCGCGTGCCGGACTCTGTGAAGCAAGACAGAAGAGGGCGCGGTAGCAGCAATTGCTGGGTTCCAAGGAGAAGCAGCCGATTCTGCGGAGAGACCCAACCAGCTGACATCCCTCCTCTCTTGCCCCGAAGCGCTAAGGGGGTTAGGAGCGGTGCAGCCCGACAACAGACAACCGACACCGAGAGAGAGGGGAGTCCCCAATCCCCAACCACAGATCATCGACCAGATGGAGGACGACCAGATGGAGGACGACCAGATGGAGGAGCTGAACCTGCCGCCGCCAATAGACCCCCATCCCCCGAAGCCAGAAGAGGGACAGCGGAAGGATGAGGTACTTCCCCAAGGGCCACCATCGCCGGGGCAGCCGTCGAATCCACCTGCGGGACCAGAACCGGTAACGGAGGACGGGGCGAAGGCGCAGACGGGACCAGGAGCGGACCCAGAAGGAGGTGCCAGCCCAGCCCAGCCGAAGGATGAGGAAACCGACGACGCAGTCGCCGGGGTCCATTTCCACATCATCCCTTGGAGCCAGGGATGGCGTTGCTGGGATCAAGCCATTCGAGACCACGTCCTCGAAAGAACGGATCAAGTCGACGAAGAGGGCTGCGGAAAGCAGATTTGTAAAGACGTTGTATTGCATGGAGAATACATGGCCCCTAAGACTGTACAGAATATTGCTGTAAAAGTAGTAGAATCACCGGAAGTAACCAACACCAAGTCTGGCGTCAAAAAATGGATTGAGTGGGCCATTAAGATACTGCTTCCAGAGACTGGCCCCTTGCAAGGAGTAGCCGCACTGATAAGCCCCCAACGGAAAACGGACAAAGTAATAAAGATGTTGGCCCGAGAGGCAGGACTATCAAGTGTACTGATCTGGACGAAGGAAAAGGCAGCCAGCAGATACGGAGACCACCAGCCTCTGTTGAAGAAACTAGCCGAGTACCGGGAATATGCAATAGAACTAACCAGTGATGTAAAAAGCGTGGTTAGTATAACGATGGTCCCGGACGAAGATGACCTGGACGAAGACTTGGATGCTCTCGAAGACGGGCAATGGTGCCATGAGAGAGAGCACATACAGTTCCCCACCGTAGGCGAGAAGACTCCAGCCGTCGCCAGACACCTGCTCCACAGCTACCACCAGGGGGAAGGAATGTTCCAGGAACCCGGCCTAGACTTCGGAGAATTGGGTACGAGTGAAGGGGTGATTCCGATGGGAAAAGACTGGCAAGACCAAGACCACCTGCCCCGCCTGAAACCCCTGAGCAAAAGAATACCCCGGATCAAGAGTCAATCTGGGCTGCACCTGTATAACTACGTGGGAGAGCCATGGGAGCTAGACGGCCATGGACTGATTATCATTGTAGGAGAAGACTATAAGCCGAGGGACAAGAAATTTGAAAGGCGTCTAAGAACAGAAGCAGGAGAAAAATATGAAGAAGAGAGAGAGGACGCTAGAATCCAGGAGGAGGACGAAATCTCAACCCTACCTATGAGACTGACCAGTGGGGGAGACACAGGATACTATGGGATCATCCATGTCCCCCTGGAACCGTACACCACAAGTCCGCTAAAAGCATACAAGGCCAGAGTGATAGAGGTCCTGGGACAAGCCCTCCAGTTTGCTGGTGAACATCAGTTCAAAAGAGTGGTACTGCCAGTCATGGGGCTGCAATCAGAGACTTTCTCCGGCATGCAGGCTGAAGATGTGGCATTAAGGGCAGGATACATTAGCGTCGTGAGGGGCGTGCTATGGTCCAACGTGAATGAAATAGTGGTAGTCACATCCAGGAAACAGAGACGAGAAATGCGAGTCCGAATCGCAAGGTCAGCGGTGGGCTACTATAGTGAAGAAGAGCAGCCACCAGAACCAGAGGAAAGACCGAGTCCCACTAGGGCTCTCTCAAAACCCCCAAGAGAAAGAAAGACTTCGACCCCAAGATCCAACAAGGGAGAAGAGAGACCAACAACGCGGGATGAAGAGACCATTAGGCACCTGGATCCACCTGGTACCTCAGAACCTCAAGTTTCAACCATCCTCCCCGTGAACACCACCAGAGCCATCTACAACACACCCAAACCAACGAAAGTCCCAATCCCGGAGATGGATTCAGAAGACGATTCAGCATTCCGGGACTGCACAATGCCCCAGCTGGCCCCGAGCCACCAGAGAGCCTCTCCAGCAAGACCCAGCACTTCAGCGGGACCGACACGTCCGGCAGTGGCATCACAGACCAGAGAAGTAGCTTCCCAAAGTCCGCACCACTCCAGGGTCAACTCGGAGACCCGAACGAATCCACCACCTCCAGCACAGACGGAAGGAACCTCGGATGAGGACCAGGGAGAAGAGTCAGAGTTCGAGACATACACGTCGGCAGCAATGGAGAACCTTACCAGCGCTAAGGAGGTGAGGTTTGGGAAGCGAAAAGGGGTGAAAAAGAAGATACCTATACTCGACATATACAAGGCATCAGAGAGGCTGGCAAGAGACCCCACATTTGGCTACATCGAGACCAGAGATGGGAGAAGAGCCTATATTCCTGAAGCCCATCAGACAGACCACGAGATCCCGCAAGCCTGGAGAAACCGACTGGACGAGACATGGGTACTGTCGGTGGCAGCAACGGGAAAGGAGTGGGCCAACTTGATGATGGCTCCCTCCTTCCCGACGCTAAGAGACTGTACGGAGCTAACTGAACCGTTCAGATCAGGGTTCCTGGCAATAGGGTATGATGTGATGCTCCGCAGAATGAAAGCAGCAGCCAGGAAGCAAGCGCAAAAGACTAGGGAGCAAGAAAGACGAGCAGCCTCATGCAGCGAGGATGAACCCCCTCTGCAGGGGAACTACGAAGACCTGGGTGCCCGTCCAGCCAGCCAACAATCAGCCAACTATGGACCAACAAGACCCTACCAGAGGAGCTACGGTGAACAATCAATGTCTACAGTAGGTCCCTGCATCGAAGAGATGAAAAAACTCAAGATGATGGTTCCACTAAAAGAACCGGGGCAAGTGCTCCAAGAGTACTTGAGGCAAACCTGGCCGCTGGTGAAAGCCAACACCATGAATGAAGAAGCAAAGCGACTGTGGCTGTCCGGAGTCACTCAAGAACCATTAGGACTAGAGAGTACTGCAGAGGAGCACTACAAGCGGTTGGTCCTGGAAGAAGTAGATGATGAAGACGCCCAGATCCAGAGGGCCCGACTTAAGCTGAATGGAGGCCAGACACTCACACAGGTCTGGTACAATCTCAGCAGAAACGTGCCAGCTGAAAGAAGGGTGAAGGTGGTCCAGAGACTCACAAAAGGGCTGAAAAACGAGGTGGATTTCTGCCTGCTGACCCCTTCCTCCACCTCAGATGAACAGATCGCTGAGGTCGTGAAAAGATGGGACCTCAGGAGAAAGTATGAAGAGGATCGACGCACTGAGTCTAACCAGCAAGGGTTCCGGAGATCGGCGGATCAAGCAACCCCAAGACCACCTCAAATGCAGCAGAACCGAGGCCCCAGACCAGGTCAGCAGTACCAGCAGCAGAGACCAAGTGAGAGACCATCCGGAGATCACCCTCCAAAGCAGGAAAGGCAGCCAGGGCCATCGCGAGGAAAACCTCCGGCGGATAGACCCCAGTTCATTCCCCGTGAAGAGTACCAGAAGTTGACACCAGAACAGAAAAGAGCCCTCCAAGAGGCCCGCAAAGTCGGGGCCAGCGGAGGGCAGCAACAGTAATGGAAGACGGTAGGCGGGTCATTATGGAGTATGGCTACCCGGTGGGAGACGAGATCTACTCCGACGTGGACGGAGTGCCCTACCTGGTAGACACAGGAGCACAGGTGTCTATGACCCGCAAATACCTGACACCAAAAGGACACCTGAAAGTATTGTTAGCCGATGGAACTGTTACCAGTATCCCTTACGGGATCTGGAAAGACGTTATCTGGGCATTAGGGAAGTATGATCTCCTTTCCCTGTATGACCTAAGAATTCTAAATGATAAGACTTTTCGCCCAAAAAAGATCAAGAAGCGTTTGAAAACTTTGAGTGCAAAACTGATCCAGCTGCCCCGAAACACAACTGGACCAGCTACAGAGACCTGGTACAAACCAGTCGACATCCCTGAAGTAACAGAACAAAAAATCGCAGATTCCGACCTGTCTGAATCAGGAAAAGTAAGACTGAAAGACATTATTTCCAGTGCCAAAGTGGCCCGATTCAAAAATGACTGTGGGGACCTGGGGGAGAAATACATCCACACTATTGAAGGTGGAGTGCACCCCCCAGTCCGCCAGTATCCCCTTAACCCAGGAGCGGTGAAAGAAATGGACATGATAGTAAAAGAATTAAGCTCCCTGGGAGTTATCAGAAAAGAGTTTAATTCTATCACCAACAGCCCAATCCAAGCTGTCAAGAAACCAGAATCAGCAGGAGGCGGATGGAGACCAGTAATCAACTTCAAAGCACTGAATCGGAGGACCATAGCCAACAGAGCAAGCCTAATCAACCCACAAGGAACCCTAAAGACTTTAAAACTAAAAACCTACAAATCCTGCATTGACTTAGCGAACGGGTTTTTCTCCCTAAGACTGTCGAAAGCATCACAAGCAAAGACCGCTTTCACCCACAAAGGACAAGCCTACGTGTGGACAAGGCTGCCCCAGGGATACAAGAACTCGCCTAATGTGTTCCAGTCAGCGGTAATGGACATTTTGGAAGGCCTGGAAGCTACAGTATACATCGACGACGTGTTCATCGCTGATGATACTGAGGAAGAACATCTAACCAAACTACAGAGGGTCGTAGAGAGACTTCAAGCCGCAGGACTGAAGCTGAACCTGAAGAAATGCCAGTTCGGGAGACACCAGGTGAACTACTTGGGGTTCCAGATCTCTGACGACCTAGGATTGTCTGAGGACTACAGAAGAAAAATCGAAGAGGTAGAGCCACCAAGCTCCCTAAATGAACTGCAGAAAATACTAGGACTTTCAACTATGTCAGAGACCATGTTCCCAGTTACCAAAAGTATGCCAGACCCCTGTATGTGAAACTTCGAAAAACAGACAATTCACAAGATGCAGAATGGACCTGGGATGCTACCGACCAACAGCACCTAGAGGAGCTGAGGAAAGCCATCCAAGGAGCATCCAGGCTCGAGCCAAGGAGCCACACAGCAAAATTAGTGGCTGAAATCACTTGTGAAGATAACAACACCATGGTCAAAGTGAGTAACGAGGGTGGTGGACTAGTGGCTCTGTGGAGCTACACTCTAACCCCGACAGAAACTAGGTTTCCTGCAGAGGAGAAAGAGTTGGCAGTACTAGCCAGGTACTGGGGTGCCCTGAAAGATCTAGCTCAAGGACAAGAGATCAGAGTCATCACACAGAGCCAAGTTCATCGATTCCTACGAAAGGCGACCCTTGAAAGCACCAAAGCGACCAACGCCAGATGGGGCCGCTGGGAAGACATCCTACTGGATCCAGACCTAGAGATTGGACCAGAAAGACCCGGACAATCGAAGGCCAATCCGGCACCAGACAAAAGCAACGAACCTATAGAGTGGACACTCTATACTGACGGCTCGAGGAAAGGACCCGACCAGACGGCATACTGGGGATTCATCCTGAAGCAAGGGGACAAAGAACGCGCCCGACACAAGGGACAAGCAGCAGGGAGTGCCCAGGCAGGTGAAGTGACCGCCGTGCTGGAAGGACTGCTTGAACTTGAACGACGAAAGATTAAAAGAGCTAAGCTCGTTTCAGACAGCCAATACTGTGTACAAGCCCTGCAGGAAGACCTAGCCATATGGGAAGAAAATGGCTTTGAGACGGCTAAAGGAAAAAAGGTGATGCATGATGAACTGTGGAAGAAGATAGCAGAACTTAAAATGAACATTGACCTTGTGGTAGTGCACCAGAGAGCGCACCGCAGAGAAGGTCCTCACTGGCAAGGAAACGAAGAAGTGGATCGTTTCGTCCAGATGAGAAAGGTTGTCTTTGTCGGTAAAGAAAAATGGGAGACTACACCAAGGGGAAAAGTTGTCCCGAGAGACTGCGTGGAGGGGGTGACGATGGCCGTACACGAAGCACTGGGCCATGCCGGAGCTGACCCTACGCGCAGGGAACTGGAAGCTCAGCAGCTCTGGATTCCGGGGAGTGAGGTCCGCTGGGTGCTAAAGAACTGTGAGTTGTGCTGTCGATACAACGCAGGAAGAAGAGGACAAAGGAGCGGCGGACTCACCATCAAAAGCACCGTGCCATGGGGATCGATCTGCATGGATGTGGCCGGACCCATGGGTGTGACCGGCACTAAAGGGGAAAGGTACCTGCTGGTGCTTGTGGACTCTATGTCGGGCTTTGTAGCCACCAAAGCAGCAAGACATGCTAATGGAAACAGTATAGTTAGCATGCTAGAGACAACATGTGCTTGCTTGGGAGTGCCAAAGGAGCTTCGAACGGACAATGGGACACATTTCAAGAATGCAGTAGTTGACCGATGGTGCCGAGAGAAGGGGATAATAAGAATTTATTCACCCCCCTACACACCACAAGCCAACGGGGTTGCAGAAAGGACCATTGGACTAGTAAAAAGCTGGATTGGTAAAAATGCCAATAGCAAAGAGTGGAGCGCTAAAACCTGCGAACTGGCCGAAGCCCTGAACGATCGACGCAGGAAGGGGAGGCCCTCCCCTTCAGAAGAGTTGAACCAACGCCCCTTCAGGTCAGAAGGAACTGGGAGGGACCAAAAGTCAGATGGACCAGAGTCTGACCTGAACAGCAAGTTCAGTGTTGGTCAACGAGTTTGGCTCAAGGCACAGATCCACCCAGCTGGAGCAGCGGTGAAAGCCAAGTATGATAAAGCCGACATAGTAGTCAAGATTTTAGACAGAAATACAGTACAACTGAAGAAGTCCGGAATCCAAGGCATAGAGCAGCTGAAACCAGTTTCTGGCTAAAGGATGTTGGGAACCAAATCAAAGGCCAAAAGCACACAAAGCCCACCACCCTATGTCAGATTGGCCAATGTCAAAGGGGTGGTTATCATTAGTAGACATGCAAGAGGAGTTGAAATAGGGAGAGCTTTAGACATTTTACGGCATGCCAAACACTCAATGCTGTTACCACAAGAGCGAATACAGTGGTGCACTGGAGAAAATAAATGTGCACTATGTGATTCACCCACTGAATTAACAGTGATATGGAAGGGCAGTGGAAGAGAGAAACCAGCCCAAATTGAAGAAGGACTGAGAGAACTCAGAAAACTAGATCCAAAACCAGTGAAGGTGTTGGATGCACACGTGTGTGGAAACTGCCGAATGACACTGCTGCCAAGGATCAAAGTCATCACGCTATGGACGGCATGTCCAGAAGGAGAAAGAGGAGAAGGATGCCTATGCCAGTGGGATGGAGAAAAGATACTGCAGTGCAGCCAATGCACCGCCAGGCAACGAGGAGGACGTCGGTTTCAAGCAGCGGAGGCAGAAGGATGGCAAGTAAGACGATTCCTGGACTCCCTCGAATCACTACGGCCTCTGCTAGAATCGCCACCAGGAGTAAGCTGCCAACCCACAATCCAGAAGACCAGGTGGAAGGAAGCCATATACAACGCCTGGTCTCCTGTCTGGGGAGAGCTGATGGACAGAACCAGGTTCGAAGCTGAGACTGTGTTCACGGCATTCTGGGTCCTCGAAAAAGGGTACCAGATCTTATCCCCAAAGGATGCTCCCGAAGAAGGAGCGTCAGAGGGATGGTCGGAGCACAGTCCCACTGAGCCACAGTGGAAGCTGACTACCTGGGACCACCTCATAGAAAGTGTCTATGAAGATTGTAACATTGCAGTCCAAGACCCCGGGGAAGTCCCCAGGGAAGAAGGCCTCAGCCGAACCGGGTTGCGATGCTGGACAACAGCTCTGGACCAGTACAGAGATGCAGAGGCTAAAACCAGAAAGAAGACCCAAAGATTTCGAATCTCACCTGGCGAAGCCTGGGACATGGGGAGAAGCAGAAACCTATCAGGCCTGGTTGGTGAGACAGCAAAATTAACCACGCCCCCTCACCCCAACCAAACTATCGTTGTTGACCTGACGGTGTATGCAGTTGTCGTGAGATACAAGGGTGTATACTCAGTGGGAGCAGACATACAGGCAGCACCGGAGGAAGAAAAGAAAAGCTTTTGGAAAAGAATAAGCGACATAACGTCAGGGGCAAAACCTAACCCCAAGAAGAAGAAGCAGTGAGTAAAAAAGACTTACTAAAAGAAGAATTGTGAATACTGTAAATAGAGATGGAGGTGATGGAATTGAGGAGGCAGTGTAAAAAGGAATTGGACATGTCCCTGGCGAAGAAGTTCATTATCCCAGATTTAGGATACCTAAAGACACTATCTAAGAAGAAAAGAACCCAGGAACAGAGGAAGTGGGAAAGATTAAATGAAAGGATACATTCTTCTTGGGAAGAATGGGTGGAACAAGCAATTGAAGCGCCGCTCCGAACCAAGTATGGAATACGAGACCCTGATTGGCACCCCCTAAAAATGACACCATTTTTTGAATTCTCAGTCAACATGCAAGGGATACCACTCACGGTGCGAACCCTCCCAGTTGGGGGAATCCACATTGCTATGGAAAAAGAAACGGACGATGACGGCGGTTACAGTTATACCCCCTATGTGGAAATCAAGATAGGGAATTGTACCATCTGGTCCACCAGCCCCAAGATAACAAAAATCCTGGACGGAAGAGAGAAAGGTGCAGTCTTCTACTATAGTTGGTCTCAGAAATTAAGGAATATAAGCACAGAAGGTTTACCCGACTATCAAAATGAGGCGATATGCTGGGGAAACCCTTGGAAGATTGTCCAAAAGCACCTAAACACAATCCTGATTACCTATGTGGGCAACAACAAAAGTGTGAGGGTCATAGACCCAACCCTCTTGAAAGAAATATACACGGATTACCGAACAGCCAAACAAGAAGAACGACGCAGAATCATATTTCTGAAAGAATTGTACCAAGAAGAACTGAGGGAGCAACTATGGGTAGATGGAGTATGAGGAGGAGGAGACTGTAAATAGACTATGTATATAGAGACTGAGCAAAAAAGAACTGAACATTAGCCATGGCTATCCCGCGGCGGAGACTGAGGGGATGCCTCATCATGAAGATTATTAGTGGACTTTTAGGAATAGGCCTAGTAGCCACGTTCAGCTACTGGAGCCAGAAGGGTTTATTTGAAGAAACCCACCAAAAGATATTTTTTATCACCACCCAACATTTTGTTGATGAATGCCTGGTTGTTGATAAGGAATACATTGTTTTAAACAACATCACCCACCACCTAGCCAATGAAGAAAAAACGGCTGGGGCAACTGAAGTTGAAGGAATACCGGACCTCCTAAACTCAATCCGGACCGAAGGAGGATCCTTCATCGAAGCAGTGCAACTACAAGGAGATGACCTGGTGCTACACCACATAGTACCAAGGAAACAAGAGCGGAGAGAACTCCAAGTAAATTGGATACAAGTAGAAGGACAAGACCCACAGTGGTATTTTTCCCAGTTATGCATTATTAAGAAGAACCTCTCCATCTGGGTAGAGAATGTAGTGCGACCAGCCTCATCACAGTCGCACTACTGCCAGAGGTTACTCCGAAAGACTGACACCTTCTGGGGAAAGTTAAACCTCACCTGCAACCTCCCAATACCTACGACCCCGTCTTCCCCAGAGGAAGGCGAACAGAACCCAGGAGACGAGGACCCGCTATCACCAGAGGAGCAGCGCTCTCTACCAGTTGCCGACCCACCGCCAGCCGAGGAGCAACGCACCCCACATGTCGCTAACCAAGAAACAGTCCAGGAGCAACGCACCCTACCAGACCAGCTGCAGGGCTTATCGACAGTGGCAGAAAACCGCGTCAAGACCTGCGTAAAGACCAAAGCTAGGCAGTTGGACCCGTGTCTATGGAACCTGGGCCCCATCTCCTGCGACGGGGAACACCACATGCCCGTCAGCATGGTGGACGAGTGGACACCCGGCCACCAGATGATCCCGTATGACTCGGGTGTTGTCTACATTGATGACTGGCTAAATGAGTCCCTGCCATGGGTATGGAAGAAGAAAGTAACCCACTTCAGACTAGTAGGAGTTAGCGTGCCCCGTCCAACCGGCTGGTTGGCGGGCCCCTATCATGAAAAGATGTACATTCAGAGACTGCCTACACCAGAAGACTTATGGTCTGTCCCAAAAGAGGACTTTGCCAAAATAGACCAGTGTGCGGTGCAGAAAATGTATAAAGGACTACACAACAAAGACTATGAGTTTGAACCAACCAAATCCTATGGTTGGGCCTCACCAAGATGCGACATTTGGCAGGTGGATGCCTGGAGCTCCGGCGGCTGGGTCTACAACTGTACCAAGCACCTGCAGATGGGAACCCTTAAAGGAGCACTGGAGCAGTGGCCACTGGTCTGGACTGAACCTGACACCTCACGTCCCCGGTGGGGATTGCAGGAGGCAGAGTTAAAGGCCTGGGTGCTACCATGCCTATCACTAACTAAGAACTACTGGGTCAAATACCAATATGTGGCAACTGTCTACTCAGCGGCTGATGGTATAGCCGACTGGAATGCATTCATGGGGATTTGCCCCAGTGTAATGCTATCACCACGTCCATGGAAGATGAAATGTGACAAGAGCAACAAAACCTGCCGCGTAGAGCTGGCAAAACAACCATGCAGCCAGCTCCCCAAATGGAGAGACGCCTGCACCACATGGTACCGGGGTGCTCCGGACTCCTTCACACAAGGAGCAAATTGGACTCTGAGTGACCTTCAGCTTGCAGAAAATGTAACACAGATAAAGCTGAAACAGAAGAGATGGATCCGGCTATCACCTAAATGGCGGCAGAGCTGTGAAGGTGCCCTGAGAGGTATCATGGTAACCAGACATAATCCGAGAGGAAGTATAGTCCCACCAGTAAACCAAGCAGAAATGACAAGAATGGAAGGACATGCATTCAGACGAAGCCTATGTGAGGGAAAAGAAATAGAGGGCTTCGAATGGATTGGACCTAACAAGATGTACAACAAAGGCACCTGCGTGGAACCTCATGAACACTGGCAACAATGCAATGGCAAGGACTGTACAATTGCAGAATTGTATGGTAAAGCCATAGTCGATGGTGTTATGACAATCCCTAAAGAAGTCATCCGAGAGGCTGAAACGGTAGCTGAATCCCTGGTTGAGGAAGTAATCTGGATGCTGAAAAAGCTAACACCGTACCTCCTGATGGGCCTGGGAGTTTTTGTCATTCTACTGGTTTTACCAGGGCTACTAAGACTGTTGGTAGAAAGTCTGCGTGGGCAGGAGATCAGAGGAGGACCGCTCGTCCGAGCTGAGAACATAGAACTCCACCCCCGCAACAGGGAACCAGGCCCCACCCATGGGGTTACCTGGTACTAATACAAAGCCTAACACTCCTAACCTCCAGAGAAGACAGCGAGCTGGCTGGTGACTGAAGAGACACCATCACCCCAAGAAATTATGAACAATTTAACCCAGAACGTGAGTTCTCCCGGTGCCGGGGAAGCTCCCAGCCTTGGACTAACAGAATTTGTGGTTCTAGAACTAATCTGGGTCCTATACTGCTGTACCGGCTGCTGGGAAATCAACCAGGGTCTAAGGGTCCTGAGTTTCTTCGAAGGCATCATCCATGTAGCCATCGAGGTCCTATGGAGAGGCAAGCTTGTCATCACCACCTCCTGGTTCGCCACCTTCTGGTTGGGAAGATTGAGGGTCAGCAGCAGCCCCCTAGGAATAGCAAGGCTCGTCATCTTCCTAAGCTGGCTGATAACAGATGCCGCAGCCATCTGGATTGAGCCAGTGTACTGGTGGAATGTGCTGATGGAATGCCTAGTGATGATAGGATTGGTTTCATACCAATTCACCCAAATCACAGAAGAACGAAGAAAAGGAAAGGCTGGATGGAAGACAAAGATGGCATGGCTATGTGTTTGGGGACCCGGCTGGGTCACCCTCAACGGACTGTGTCTTATGGGGTCCACGTCCAGTGTACCTCTGATCATCTGGTACGTCTTCTACGGTCTTCTCTTCCCAGTGAAGCCAAAGAAAGGAGCCAATCGTCGGGGAGCAGCAGCCCGGCCCGGCCAAGCTTATCAATCAGAACTCTACCACCAGTACGAAGAAATGCGGCACTACCCAGCATGAAGTAACACAGGCCAGCTCAAGTCTTCAACAGAGATAAGGAAAAATCGCTATGCTAACACAAGCAAATATACTTAATTTAATCACAAATACTTAATCACAAAATAAGTTTTTATTACAATGAACCGTTAGTAATGAAATTTTTTAATCATAATGATGATAAAAAATCGAGGCAGGGCTAGTGGGGAAATGAGGAAGGAAGTGGCCAACACCCTAGCACTAGGGGGCGTAACCAAAGGCGGAGCCAAGGGCGGCTTAAAACCTGGAGCCAGGCTAGGGTGCGGTCATTCAGCTCGTGACTTCGAAGGGGTACAGACAAAATGGCTCAAGGTCTTGCGCGTTGGGGCAATGTAAGTACAGAACTTAACTCTACTAGTAATGGGACCAGAGATAATGGGGATACTGTTAATGAAATGACAGTTCTTAACCTCTGGATCCTTGATGCAATTTGGCTTCTGTACTGCTGTCATGGGGAATGGACACTGCAACAACCGCTAAGAATCATGGCTGTGATTTTGGGAACAGTAAAGTGCATTGTTACTCACGTTTGGCAAAGGGACATGGGGGTTACCCTGTCCTGGTTTGCAACATACCTATTAGGAAGAATGAAATTCACTAAACAATTGGTTGACCAGATTGCTACTGTAGCCCTGGTGATTTGGATGATTACCGATACCGTAGCAATCTTCTTCACAGCAGCCAAATGGATAGACCTCGCTTTAGAGGCTTTGGCTGTAACAGCAATGTTAACCTACCACCTCACCCTGGCTATGGCACTACAACCAAGAGGTAGAGCGATTTGGCTACGAAAAGTTTGTGCTGTGGTAGGATGGGGAATTGGCTGGGGTATATTATCAATCATACATTGGTCAATAAATGAATGCACTGTCCTGATTATGGCCTGGTTCATGTGGTATGGCGCAGTTTTTCCCGTTAAAGGGGAAGCTGAGGAAGGGCGATCCCCTCCACCTCAGCCACACTCCCCGTTTCCCAACCGCTTCGCGGGGAAAAGATTCAATTTTCCTTGAGCCAAGTACAAAAGTCGCCCCGCAACTAGCTTCTGCTTATAAAAATCAAACAGGAAAGTAACATGTTATCATTGATTATGTCTTAATAGGGAAGCCTACACTGTCGCAAGTGCAAAGTAACCTTTACCACTGTAAAATGGCTGTGGGATACAGATAATGGACTGCAGTGCGCTGCCTGTTTTTGCCGAGACCACTGTGGTTGGGCAGTACGAGGCATGATCTTTAGTGATGACCACATCGGACAGTTCCCCTTAGTGCCACCCCAGGTCATTAGTACCATTGAATGGATGGGCCGTGTGTCCTGGTGTTCCTGCAACCCTGCTGAAGTACTGAGACACACCCGCAGCCTCTGGGGAGTGAACTACGCTCCGGTGTACACCAAGAGATGGGAGTTCGGGAGTGGAGGATCCGTCTACACTACCCACGCCGTCGATGGACGCTGGGTGTGGGTAGGAGAGTACATCCCGGGGCTCGAGGAAGCCATGACCAGAGGGCCACCGGCATCAGAGACAACGACGCAGTCAACGCCAGCGTCATCAACTCCGGCCCAACCTGACCTGACTCCAGTGCATCCTGAATTCTTCACCGTATCAGTGGTGGGAACCCCAGATGTCACGCCATCGACACCTGTGTGTGCTGTGATGCCCAGCCCACAACCAAGTCCAAGGAAAAACACACCCGGTCAAAGGGAGACTCCTGCCAGCGAAGGACAAAGGAGCAGCGGACCTACAGCTCAGCAACCTGCACTCGAGGACCTGCAGCGCCAGATCGCCCGTCTCCAGACGTCCCCAGGGGGTCCAGATCCATACAGCATGATCGACTTCGTAACCCAGCCTATCCAGCTGGATTGGTCTCCCCTTTCCGATGACCAGGAGTGTTGAGTACCATCTAAATGCCTTTTACCTCTAGGAGGGGGTGTCAAGATGGGTAGAGGTCAAAGGCCTGGGCCTGGCACTCATAGCACATAGAAAATAGGTTACCTACAATAAAATCATGTACTTACAGAATGTGTAACCATTGAGTAAGACAGTATGAATAAAGAAACCTATATATTAGAGGGTTAAATGTTAACAGAATTAACAGAATGATTAAAAGTGTGATTAACTAAAAAATATATTATAAACTGTGTGACAATACATACATGTATCCATTGTAATGAGGTGATGAATAGAACAAGTGGTAATTTTAAACATGATTTCTTTTAAAAATACGTTCTGTATAATCAATGTGAATGATAAGGTTGAAAGAATGTTGATCAATTGTGATTACGAAGTATAAGTGTTAAACAGAGGACAGGGACAGGATGAGACATGTTCTGAAGAAGAGGAACAAGTTGAGACATGTCTATCAAAAACAGGAACACGTTGAAAGACCCTATTGTGTAAAAGGGTAACTAGTTGAAAGACCCTATTGTGTAAAAGGGTACGATAAGGACAAAAACACCAGATGGTCAGCATGATTCATAAAAAGGGGAATTACAAATAGCAGATAAAGTTGAAAACAACTCCTAATAAGGATAAGGAACTGGTTAAAACCAGTAAATAGGGGAATTTTTACAGGAAACATCTGGACCATGACCTAAGTAATGTGCGTCACGGGACAAGGGTGTAACCACATTACATGCCAATTGGTTTTTGAACAAAACTGTACAGCAGTTACAGATAGAGAGAGAAGTCTACCGGACTCTGGTCAGACCACATCACGTCTGGCTCAGAGAGGATTTTCAACTTCTAAAAACTATGCTTTTTAACAACCCAAAAAGAAGCCTAGTAGATTCGGCCAGAAAGTTGTTAACCTTACTTCTCCGAAAGATGCTGACGGCTGTCCATCTGTGTGACTTTAGTCTTAGATATGCGGTGGTCTAAAGGAGGACCTAGACCCACATCGATCGGCAACAAAAATCCGAAGTCTTTTTAAAGACTTTTAACATCTTTAAGAAGAACCATCATCAATCAAGGGACGCTTTGCAGCTGATCCACTGCTCGGTCAAGATTACTGCAGGTTTTTTCCCTGCTTTGGGTTTAACGGAGAAAAGAGAGAAATACTTTTTCTCATTTTTACTCTTTTCCCGGTTCCAGCATCTAAAGACTGAAATAACAGTCCTGATCAGACTGTTAAGGAAGTCTTCCTAAAATTGATTCTTGATTTTTAACCTTTTTAATTATTTTGATAATTCAGATTTGGACATTGAACTTATTACTTTTAATTTTTGGAATTTGGTCTTTGAACCTTTTTGTTAAACTTTCACCCTTTTAGAAGTAATTTACCCATTGGACTACAAATTATCCCTCGTTTCGAAAGACTAAAAGCAAAGCAATGATATGGGACTTTTAAACCAGAATTCAAAGAACTGGACCATGGGTCGACTACGAGAGCGGTAACGTGCTAACCAACCAAAGAATTATGAACAGGATAGGGAAAGATTCAGGTTGAGATTATGTTATGAGTTTTAAGTTTTAACCAATGAAACAGTACCATATTGTTAGTAATTTATATACCTGCTATGCTTTGCTAAAAATGCTTCAATAAATTCACAAAAAGTAAATTCTTTTCTCTTTTGAGTTATTCACCTTGGGTTATAGCATGTTAATGAATGTAAAATGTTAGGTTTATGTGTGCATACCATCTAAGGTTCTAAAGACATCTTAGCCATAGTTCCACTTAACAAACTCTCTGTACCCCTAGGGCTTAGACAAATTATCCTAGCCTTAAAACTTTATTCCGTCACGTACCAAGTGCACGAACCATAGAGACAGCTACTATAACCAATTAGGCTGTTATTACTACTGCACCTAGCGGGTCTCTCCGGGTGGTATTAATAACAGAGTTAGCGGGGTAAAGATTGGGATTAACAGTAGTTAGAAGACGGACGAGTGTCTCGCATCAACTCCAGCTAAGTAGAATTCCCCACAGGTTAAGGCTAGTAGGGTAAGACCCCGGTCCACCATAGGGGATCAGACCCCATTTAAACGGAGTGCTGGAATAAACCCGGGGTTCAACAATATGAACCAAACAAGCAGTGATCTGGGTGAGGGTTAGTCTGTGTCTGCTCCATCTGGACCCCTGGTACTGGACCCCTAGTACTGGACCTCTGGTATTGGACTCCTGGTACTGGACCCCTGGTACCGGACCCCTGGTACTGGACCCTGGTACTTGACCTCTGGTACTGCACCTCTGGTACTGGACCCCTGGTACGGGACCCTGTTTCTGCCCCTGACTTTGAGTGTGTCATTTGGATTTTCCAGTCTTCCTGGACCCTGGTTCTGACCCTCATCTGGTACCTACTAATGTTTTTTGGATTGGTCTGTTTATACTCTGCTGACTCTGTGGTTCTGACCCTGTTCTGGACTTTGACCTTCCCCCTATCCAGGGAGGCTGTGGCTCAGTTTGTAGAGTGGGTCGCCCAAAGACTGAGAGGTTGGCGGTTTGAGTCCCGGGCACTGGCTGTCCACATGTCGAAGTGTCCTTGGGCAACCCTGACTTAGACCCCCTGTAGGACTGACCTTTGACCTTAGAAACCTACTGTGTGTGTGAATGGGTGAATGTGAGGCTAATGTAAAGCACTTTGAACAATGAAGGTGGAAAAGAACTTTAGAAGTGAAGAACATTTACCAATCCTGCTGACCGTCTCCCTGACGGTGACAATTGATATGGCACCATTTAATGTACATGTTTATAATAAATTAATCTTTAATCCACCTCTGTATCAGAGTTCTGCATTTTGTTCCCTCTGTGTTCTAAAAGACACACAGAGGGATCATGTACCTTCCGTTTCCTTTCCTTTGCTAACACACACCATAAGTCCTGCACCTTTATAGTGTTCCTCTGTCATTTATAAACTATATATATATATATATATATATATATATATAAAGAGAGAGAATGATGCTTGGCTACAAGATAAACAGCCAGAGCAGCCAGAAGGTTGCCCCATGGAGGAGATGGCTAGAGGCAAAGATCATGGCAGCACGGAGAGAAGTCAGTGTTTTAACAGAACTAAACAGAGGTGTGAATCTGAGGAAAGAACTGCCCAAGAAATACAGCAAACTGTCCACAGCTGAAGCACTGGAGACTGCTAAGCAAAGGCTCACAGCACTAGCTACCCGCCTAAAGAAATAGACAAGAGAGGTAGAGGCCAGGAGAATAAACCAGGTGTTCTCCACCAACCCAGCTAAGGTCTACTCTCAATGGCAGGGGGACAAGGTGACAACGGACCCACCTAGTGCTGAGACTGAGCAATACTGGAAGAGCATCTGGGAGAAGGAGGCAACACATAACACCAATGCCCAATGGCTGACAGACTTACAGGCAGAGCACAGCCAACTCCCAGAACAAGACCCAGTAGTCATCACACTAGCAGACATCCAAACCAGAGTGTCCAAAATGAAGAGCTGGACAGCACCAGGGCCCGACATGATTCATACCTACTGGCTTAAGAAACTGACAGCACTCCATGAACGCCTAGCAGCACAGATGAACCAGCTGCTGATATCAGGAAACCACCCAGAGTGGCTAACCCAGGGCCGGACAGTCCTCATAATGAAGGACCCTCAGAAGGGAACAATACCATCTAACTACCGGCCTATAACCTGCCTCAGCACCACATGGAAGCTACTATCAGGCATCATAGTGACTAAGATGAGTAGGCACATGGAGCAATACATGAGCAGAGCACAGAAAGGAATAGGCAACAACACCAGGGGAGCCAAACACCAGCTACTGGTTGACAGGACAATTGCCCGAGATTGCAAAACGAGGAACACCAACCTGCGCACTGCCTGGATTGACTAAAAGAAAGTCTATGACTCAATGCCACATACATGGATACTGGAATGTTTAAAACTGTATAACATCAACAGGACACTAAGAGAGTTCATCCAGAACTCAATGAGGCTGTGGAAGACAACTCTGGAGGCCAACTCAAAGCCAATTGCACAAGTGAGCATCAGATGTGGCATTTACCAAGGAGATGCTCTGTCCCCCCTGCTGTTCTGCATAGGCCTAAACCCCCTCAGCCAGATCATCTCAAAGAGTGGCTTTGGATACCAGTTCGGAAGTGGAACATCCATCAACCACCTCCTCTACATGGATGACATCAAGCTGTATGCCAAGAATGAGTGTGACATTGATTCCCTAATTCACCTCACCCGGATCTACAGCAAAGACATTGGGATGTCATTCGGACTAGATAAATGTGGGCGGATGATATCTAGAAGAGGAAAGGTGATCACAACTGAAGGGGTTGACCTACCTGAAGGGAACATCACAGATGTGCAGGAAAGTTACAAATACCTGGGGATCCCACAGACAAATGGTAATCATGAGGAGGCAGCTTGGAAGTCAGCCACAACCAAATACCTACAGAGGGTAAATGGTAAATGGACTGCACTTATATAGCGCTTTTCCACCTTCATGGTGCTCGAAGCGCTTTACATTAGCCTCTCATTCACCCATTCACACACACACTCATACACCAGTAGGTTTCTAAGGTCTATGGTAAGTACTACTGGGGGCCTAAGCCAGGGTTCACTGTCTTGCCCGAGGACACTTCGACATGTGGACAGCCAGAGCTTGGACGCGAACCGCCAACCTCTCAGTCATTGGGCGACCCACTCTACCAACTGAGCCACAGCCGTCCAGACGCCCCAGGACCTGCCTTACCCGCCCAGGGTAAGGCAGGTCCTGAAAAGTCAGCTGAACGGCAAAAATAAGATCCAGGCCATTAACACCTATGCCCTGCCAGTAATCAGATACCCAGCTAGGATAATATCCTGGCCACTGGAAGAGATACAAGCCACTGATATCAAGACAAGGAAACTCCTTACCATGCATGGAGGGTTCCACCCCAAGTCCAGTGTCCTGAGGCTGTACACTAAGAGAAAGGAAGGGGGCAGAGGACTAGTAAGTATCAGAACTACTGTCCAGCAGGAAATGGCGAACCTCCAGGAATACATCAAGAAAATGGCCCCCAATGACCAACTGCTAAGTGAATGCCTCAGGAAACTAAAGTCGAGGAACCAGAGGGGCTATCATGGAAGGACAAACCCTTGCATGGCGTGTACCATCTGCAAATTGAGGAAGTGGCTGATATGGAAAAGACATACCAGTGTCTGGAAAAGGCTGGACTAAAGGACAGCACAGAGGCACTACTCATGGCTGCACAAGAACAAGCCCTGAACACCAGAGCAATAGAGGCTGGGGTCTACCACATAAGACAGGACCCCAGATGTAGGCTGTGTAGAGAAGCCCCTGAAACAGTCCAGCACATCACAGCAGGGTGTAAGATGGTGGCAGGTAAGGCATACATGGAGAGGCATAACCAGGTAGAGGACATACTGTACAGGAACATCTGTAAAGAGTATGGACTGGAGGTCAAGGGTCAAGATGGGAGAACCCCCCAAAGGTGACAGAGAACAAACAGGCCAAGATCCTGTGGGACTCTCAGATCCAGAAAAGATGGTGATGGCCAATCAGCCTGACATAGTGGTGGTGGATAAACATGAGAAGACAGTGGTGGTGATAGATGTAGCAGTCCCCAGTGATAGCAACATGAGAAAGAAAGAACATGAGAAGAGAAGAGAAATACCAAGGGCTGAAAGAGGAGTTAGAGAAAATGTGGAGTGTGAAGGCAACAGTGGTACCAGTAGTGATGGGGGCACTAGGGGCAGTGACCCCCAAGCTGGGACAATGTCTCCAGCAGATACCAGGAACAACATCAGAGATCTGTGTCCAAAAGAGAACATTGTTAGGAACAGCTAAGATCCTGCACAGAACCCTCAGGCTCCCAGACCTCTGGTAGAGGACCCGAGTCTCAAGGAGACACCGCACAGGTGGGGACACAGGAATTTTTTTTATATATACTTTTTTATTTAATCAGCAGTTTTTTCCCACAAGGCATTAAAAAACAAATCAGTCTAATGTCCATTGCTGACGTCAGCAGATTGTGAAGGAATATATTTTCTTGTGGATGAAAGTTTTGACCTTTTCGAAGGTAACAGACTTTAGAGGAAGTTTGGATTTATTGTCTGGAAGTAAAACTAAAGAAGCCTGGATTCATTCTGTTGAAGGATTTGATAAGTAAAACTTTTATTCACACTGACACTAACCAGAGTTTGATTCAGATGGTGAATGAATTGGAACAGTACAGGTGGTACTGTGTATTTCTGTACGTAAGTACAAGTACAACTACTGGTGTGAAAAGTTAAAAAACAAAAGTTTTTCAAAAAATTGATAAAACTAAAATTTTTTCTTATTGTTGAGTTAGTGTGTGGAAATATAAAATACAAATATGTATATAAATGTAAAGAGTATAAAGTACATATATTTATATAAATGTAAAGAGTATAAAGTACATATATTTAAGGGTATTATGTGGGTTAAATTGAAGATACTCTTACTGTCCTCTGCTTTTCCTGACAGTTATCTGTTCACACACACACACACACACGGACACACATACACACACACACACTCTCTTAGCTGTCCATCGTGTTCGATGATGACGCTTGCTCCAAGGGGGGGGGGGTTCAGCGACGCTTTCGCTGGTGCCACTTCTCGTGGGCGTTGAGTCCGATTCTTGAGCCGCACACCCGTCCGCAGATGGAGCAAGGGAACCCGGATACCAGGGGGGTGCCAGCCGCCCGCTGGTGTCGCTGAATGCGTCTCTTGGATCGTCGGTCTTGGTTGGTTTGGTGTATGTGTGAAACTGCAGTGGCGCAAGTGATCTGCCAGGCTGATCTGTCGAGTGCCAGAGTTTCAAGCTGCATGGTTTTGATATTGGCACGCTTTAGGAGGTCCCTGGTGTAGTCCTTGAAGCGCCGCTTTTGTCCTCCAGCAGAGCGCTTTGCACCGCAGAGTTGGCCATAGAGGACTTGGCGGGGCAGGCGGTGGTCAGGCATGCGGATGGTGTGGCCAATCCAGCGGAGATGTTTTTTGGCCACGGCTACCTCCATGCAGATTGAGCCGGTGTTCTTGAGGATGTCTGTATGGGGGACTCGATCTTCCCAGGACAGGCCGAGGATCTTCTGTAGGCAGCGGATGTGGAAGGCCTCCAGGTTAGTGATGTGCCGGCGGTATGGGGTCCATGACTCTGCCCCGTAGAGGAGAGTGGAGAGACACACTGCATTGTAAACGGCAATCTTGGTGCTGATCTTCAGGTTTCGGTTTTTGAAAACCCTGCTGCGTAGGCGTCCAAAGGATGATGAGGCTTTATTTATGCGGGTGTGCAATTCAGTGTCAAGGGAGCAACATGAGGACAAAGTGGAGCCAAGGTAGGTGAAGTGATCCACTGTATTAAGTGGTACGCCATTTATGTGAAAACTGGATGGTGTGGAGGTTGGGGTGGTGAGTAGGGACATGACCTCGGTTTTTTGAATGTTGACCTGAAGACCAAAGGAGTTGTACAGCCTGGATATGGTGTTGAGGGCGTGCTGCAGAGAGGCTGGGCTATGAGCTAAGACAGCGCAGTCATTGGCATACTGAAGCTCACAGATTTGGCAGGTCTTTGTCTTTGTGTGGGCCTGGAGCCGACGGATGTTGAAGAGGCTTCCATCAAGGCGTTACTCCACCTGGACACCATCTTCATGTCCCATGCCGCGGTGGAAGAGGCACGTGATAGCAGAGAGGAGGATGTTAAAAAGCACTGGAGCTAAGACGCAGCCCTGCTTCACCCCAGCATTCACCTTGAAGAGCTCTGACTGGAGTTCTCCAGTGAGCACTCTGGCTTGTATCCCGTCATGCAGCTGCTGGAGGATGCAGAGGAACTTGGGTGGTACCCCAAGTTTGGAGAGGTGTTTCCAAAGCAACTCACGGTTGATGGTGTCAAAAGCTTTGCTGAGGTCGATGAAGGCTATGTAGAGGTCCTTGGTCCACACGGACACACATACACACACACACACACACACACACACACACACACAGACACACACACAGACACACACACACACACACACACACACATATAACGTAGCATCGGTGTGTAAACTTGCTAAGTCGATGTGTAACACCGTAGCATTCTCTGGACCCCTGCCCAATTTGTCCAGTGATGAGATGTCCTCTCGGTTCTCATCATTTACCCGCTGGTTGTCTAGATGGTGCTCAGAAAACGATGTTGTTTTTATAGATAATTGGCGTACATTCTGGGGAAAGCCTGGGCTCATTGGCAGAGATAGCATACATCCCGCTGGGGAAGGTGCTTCTCTCTTAGCACAAAATGTGGCTGCCAAATTTAGCCTGTCAAAATGACAATCCAGAGTGCGGGCCCAGGCGCAGAGTCGTAGAGTAAAACACTTCTGTGTGCATCATCAACTTCACTCTGAGCTGTCACAAACCCAGCATGTAGTAAATAATAGAAAAACTGTGTCTATCCCCTGTGTAGTTAATAATAAACACTGTGTAGTTAATAATAAACACTGTGTAGTTAATAATAAACACTGTGTAGTTAATAATAAATACTGTGTAGTTAATAATAAACCTAATATTATTAAACCTATAGGAGTGAGATCAAATAATTTAATAAAAATAGTTTAAGGTAATAATCAGATTAAAAGAACACCTAACAATTTTATCCAATGTGGACTGATCAATATTAGGTCAATTTCTTCCAAATGTTTATTAATAAATGATCTAATCAGTGATCAATAGATTGATATTTTAGCTGTGACTCAAACCTGGCTTCAGCAGGATGAATATGTCCCATTAAATGAATCCAGGTGAACTATCACACAGCCAGAACCAGTGGTGGTGGTGGAGGAGTGGCAGTAATATCTCACTCCAGTTTAGGTCTTAGCCCTAAAATTAATCCTAAAATTAATCCCACTTACCACTCCTTTGAAAGTCTACTTTTATCCATTACTTTCCCCAACTGCAGAAACCAAAAACCAGTCCTTTTTGTCCTAGTTTATGTCCCTCCTGGTCCTTATTCACAGTTTGGATCTCATCAGTCTCTGACTTTCTATCCAGTGTAGTGTTGAACTGGGATAGGATTAGAATAGTTGGTGATTTGAACATACATGTTGACAACAACACTGACTCTCTTAGTAATGCATTTAGTGACCTACTAGACGGATTAGGCTTTATCCAAAATGTTCATAAACCAACCCACATTCACAGACACACCCTCCATCTGATCTGAACATTTGCTGTTGAAATGAGTGACCTGGTTGTTTTTACCCATAATCCCATACTCTCACATCACTTTTTAATGATCTTTCAGTTTATGCTTGAGGATATTTCCACCTCAGTGATTAAAACACAAATGAAAAGGATACTATGTGACCGTGCTGTCTCAAAGTACAAAGAGTTAATTCAGTCACTATTTGTGTCTATGTCATGTGATTATGTAAAGGACACATTTAGTCCCAGTATAAGTGATGAGTTAGTTGATAGTACCATGCTCACACTACAAACTACATTAGATATAGTTGCCCCCTTTATGTTAAAAACTACTAAGGTTAGATGAACCTCCCCATGGTACAACGCTGACACTCGCTCCATTAAACAAGCAACACGTAAATTAGAGGCAATGGAGGCGATCCAACTCAGAAGATTCTCTCAATGCCTGTAAAAATATCTTAATAAAGTATAATCCATCTTTGCGTACAGCCAAAACTAGATATTACTCATCCATAATAGAAGAAAACCAGAATAATCCTAGATTCCTGTTCAGTACTGTAGCCAGACTGACAAACAGACACACCTCCGTGGAACCAGTTATTCCATCCACGCTCCATTCTGATGATTTCCTGCAGTTCTTTAACAATAAAATATCAACTATTAGAGACAAAATAGACACATTTCTCCCAAATATTAGATCAGAAAAAGCAGTGGTTTCAAACCTAGGCCTTTTTATAAATCCCTCTGTAACACTAAATAATTTCACCACTGTAGACCAAACTGATGTCATATCTATTATCATGTCTTCCAAATCATCACCTGCCTCTTAGATCCAATTACAACTAAACTCTTTAAACAGATTCTGCCCCTAATTATTAACACTGTCCTAAATATAATTAACACTTCATTAATTACTGGATATGTGCCACAGTCATTTAAATATGCTGTTATTAAACCAATTCTGAAAAAGCCTACCCTAGATCCTGACATTTTAGCCAATTATAGGCCTATATCTAATCTGCCCTTCCTCTGAAAAGTTCTAGAACGAGTAATAGTTAAACAGCTGTGCCAATTCCTGCAGGATAATAGTTTATTTGAACAGTTTCAGTCTGGCTTTCGTGCCCATCATAGCACTGAAACAGCGTTAGTTAAATTTACTAATGACTTATTATTAGCCGCTGACATCGGATTAATATGGGTCCTGGTGTTATTAGACCTTAGTGCAGCCTTTGACACCATTGACCACAGTATCTTAGTGCACAGATTAGAATGTGATATAGGTATTAGAGGAGCAGCCCTCTGCTGGTTTAGCACTCACACCCATCTTCACCAAGTGCTTTGAGAAACTCATCAGAGCACACATCACCTCAGCCCTACCCCCCGACTTTGACCCCCACCAGTTCGCCTACAGGGCCAACAGGTCCACAGAGGACGCCATCGCCACAGCTCTGCACTCCACCCTGAGCCACATGGAGCAGAGGGGGAGCTACGCAAGGCTGCTCTTTGTGGACTACAGCTCGGCCTTCAATACCATCATCCCGGAGAGACTAGTGGCCAAACTGAGAGACCTGGGAATTCCAAGCTCCATGTGTAGCTGGATCTTGGACTTCCTGTCGTAACGTCCCCAGAGGGTGAGGATGGGCTGCCACACCTCCTCCAGCCTAAGCCTCAGCATCGGCTCCCCACAGGGCTGCGTGCTGAGTCCCCTCCTATACTCCCTCTACACATATGACTGCACCCCCGCACACTCCAGCAACTCCATCATAAAGTTTGCTGATGACACCACCGTGGTGGGGCTCATCTCAGGGGGAGACGAGTCGGCATACCACGACGAGGTGGAGAGGCTGGCAGGGTGGTGCGCGGACAATAACCTGGCCCTTAACACCTCCAAGACCAAGGAGCTGATTGTCGACTTCAGGAGGAAAAGGACAGACCTTCAGCCCCTGGTCATCAGCGGAGACGTCGTGGAGAGGGCATCTGACTCCGCTTCCTGGGTGTCCACCTCAACGACGACCTGACCTGGAGCACCAACACCACAGCGACCATCAAAAAGGCACATCAGAGACTGTACTTCCTGAGAGTCCTCAGGAATAACAACCTGCCACAGGAGCTGCTTGTGTCCTTTTACCGGTGCTCCATCGAGAGCATCCTCACCTACTGCATCTGCGTGTGGTTCTGGAGCTGCACGGCTGCAGAGAGGAAGGCTCTCCAGAGGGTCATCAACACCGCCCAGAAGATTATCGGATGCCCCCTCCCCCCCCTGACTGAACTCTACAACACCCACTGCCTGAAGAAGGCCCACAGCATCCTACAAGACCCCTCCCACCCAGGACACTGCCACTTTACACTCATGCGCTCAGGCAGACGGTACAGAGCCATGAGCAGCAGCACCAACAGACTCAGAGACAGTTTCTACCCCAGAGCAATAACTGCCCTGAACACACCTGTACCCCAGCAAAGGTGACTACTTGTATACTATGTATACCGCACTGAATAAGTCTACCTCAACGTTTACATACTGTACATTTGTATTCTACAAAGTTTACTCTTTATTTTTTAATATTTAAATTTGAAGTGCACCTTAGGAAGAACCGGAAATACAATTTCGTTGTTCTGTAAACATGTTTATTGTAACAATGACAATAAAGGAAGTCTAAGTCTAAGTCATATTTATCTGATCCATACCAATTTGTTAACGTTAATCAACAATCATCACAGTCCTCCAGAGTTAATTATGGCGTGCCCCAAGGGTCAGTCCTTGGGCCTATTTTGTTTACACTATATATGCTCCCTTTAGGTAACATCATTAGAAATCATGGCATTAATTTTCATTGTTATGCAGATGACACACAGTTATATTTATCGATTAAACCTGATCAGACCAGACAAATAGATAAACTAAGTACATGTGTCCAAGACATAAAGACTTGGATGAGTGACAATTATCTTTTATTGAACCCTGAAAAAACTGAAGTCATTATAATTGGTCCTAAAAATGTGAGAGACTCCCCAACTGACCACATAGTTACTGTAGACAACTTAAGTGTAACACCCAGTGACACAGTTAAAAATTTAGGAGTTTTATTTGATCCAGATCTTTCATTCAAAAGGTCAGGGGTCAGAGGTCAGGGCACATTAACCAAACTTGCAGAACAGCCTTCTTTCACCTGCGCAACATTAGCCAAAATTAGGAATATTCTGTCTAAAACGACTGCAGAAAAATTAATTCATGCATTTGTTACATCACGATTAGATTATTGTAACTCCTTACTTGTAGCATGTCCTAAATATTCCCTAAAAAGCTTCAACTGGTTCAAAATGCAGCAGCAAGATTATTAACAGGATCAAATAGAAGAGAACACATCACCCCTGTGCTCCAAACCCTGACCCCTGACCCCTAACCCTATCACCCCTGTGCTCCAAACCCTTCACTGGCTACCAGTTGAGTTTAGAATTAAATTTAAAATCCTCCTCCTTACATATAAAACCATTAATGGTATGGGTTAGGGGTCAGAGGTCAGGGGTTAATGGTATGGGCCCCTCTTATCTTAAAGATGATCTGGTTCCGTACCAACCCAATAGAACCCTTCGTTCTCAGAATGCAGGTTTATTGAAAGTTCCTAGGGTTTCTAAAAGTACAGTAGGAGCTAGAGCCTTTAGTTACCATGGTTACTGTCGGATGGAGCTAGAGCCTTTAGTTACCATGGTTACTGTCTTATGGAATCATCTATCCTTTAATATTAAAGACGCTGAAACAGTCTCTACATTTAAAATTAAGTTGAAAACATTCCTGTTTGATAAAGACTATGGTCAGGTTAGTTAAAAATGATGTGACTCATATATCATGTATACATGATGTATGAGTCACAGTTCAGTCTAGGCTGCCCTAGGAGTTAGAATGCTGGGGGAAGTACAGACACTGAGTTCTTTCTTCTCTTTCTCTCTCTCACACCTGTTTGTGTCATTTTTATAACATATCTTTCATACCAAGTCTGTTCATGACTAGTCACCTGGTGTCCCAGAGACACACACACACATATACACACACCCATACACACACACAGACACACACACATATACACACACCGATACACACACACAGACACACACACACGCACACAAACAGACACACACACACACAGACACACACACAGACACATGCACACACACACTGACACACACACACACACACACTCACAGACAGACACACACACACAGACACATACACACAGAGACACACACAGACACATACACACACGGACACACGTACACACACACACACAGACACACATACACACACACACACACACACACACATACGGACACACATACACACACACAGACACAGACACACATTCACACACACACACATACACACACACACGGACACACATACACATACACACACACACACACATATATATACACACACAGACACATACACACACATACACACGCATACACATATAAACACACACACCCATACACACACACACACACATACACACACAGAGACACACACACAGACACACACACTCACAGACACATACACACACAGAGACACACACACACACAAACAGACACACACACACACGGACACACATACACACACACACACGGACACACAAATATATATACACACACACACACACACACAGACACACACATACACACACAAACACACCAATACAAACACACACACAGACACACACACACAGAGACACACACATACATATACACACCTACACAGAAACACACACATACACAAACACACACACAAACACATACACAAATACACACACATACACACACACACACACGTATACACACACACTCACAGACACATACACACACACACACATATACACACACACCCATACACACTCACAGACACACACACACATATACACACACACCCATACACACTCACAGACACACACACACAGACACACACACAGACACACACATATAGACACACACCCATACACACACACACTCACAGACACACACACACACATACACATACACACACACACACGGACACACATACACACACACACACATACACATTCACACACACACGGACACACATACATGCACACACACGGACACACATACACACACACACGGACACACATACACACACATATATACACACACAGACACACACACACACACACGCACACTCATACACATATAAACACACACACCCATACACACACACACACGGACTTCCGGTTAAGCTAGACATGGAGTAGGACGTGGTCACGACAGCTCCCGCAGACCCTGTATTTTATAGTAGTTATATCAGTGCTTGTTACACTTAAACCTGTTTTTAACAACAAAAACGACTTTAGATCTAATTCACTGCCCCGCTAAGAACTTATAATGGCGAACAAAGCCGCAAAACTGCGTCCATCGAAGCCGGGCCCTCAAGCCCCGCTCTCGTCTGCCTCGCCTCCCCGCCTCCTGAGTAGCCCCTCCCCGGCAGATTCTCCTTTGGACCCCGCCGCTCTGAAACTTGAGCTCCTCGCTGATCTGCGAACGGACATCGCCGATATCTTCAAATCCGAGCTGAGAGCAGCACTCAGTGAGGACTTATCCTCCATTAAAAACGAGCTGCAGGCGGTGAAAACACAACTTATATCCGACCGTGCGGCTACACATACGGAGCTAAGTACAATGAACAGTACGGTGGTGGAGATGCAACAGGCACTCTCCGAGTGCACTGATGATATTGCCGCGCTCCAGAAAGAGAACCAGTGTCTTAAAGCTGCACTAGCTAAATTAGAAGACAAACAAGAAGATTTAGAATCAAGATCGCGCCGCAACAACGTCAGGATCGTGGGGATCCCCGAGGAGTCGGGCAGCTCGGCTCAGTCTGTTTCCACGTTGCTCAAAGACGCGCTACACCTGGATAAAGCACCGCTGCTGGATAGATGCCACAGGTCCTCCCAGCCTAAACCGACACCTGGCGAGCGACCGCGGGTCATCATAGCCCGGCTCCACTATCACACAGACTGTATCGACATCTTACGGCGGGCGAGAGAAAACTGCAAGACGACATACAAGGACATGTCTCTCACCATCTTCCCAGACTACACATCAAAGGTGGCTCAGGCTCGAGCCGCCTTCAACGACGTCAGACGCCAGCTTCGCGGGATTGGAGGGGGTTAGATTCGGTCTGCTACACCCAGCGCGCCTGCGCATCTCACATAACGGGGAGGATAAGGTTTTGTTATCACCTAGTGAGGCTCAAACCTTCATCAATAAGTGTAATGTCGGTAAAGACTGAGATAATCCATCACATGCAGAGCTATATCATGGACAGTTAGATAAACCATGACACTCCTCCCAGCGTTTTGACAGACATGTCAGAGTTTATGACATCTGTTATTATGCTACAACCTCAATGGATGAAAGCTCTGCCTTTTTTTCTGTTTTTTTTTTTACAATATAAATGTTTTGTTTACCTGCTCAATTGTTTACATGCCAAATACGGTTCCCTTTTACATTCCATGTTGTTTTTATATGCAGGTAATGTTGAAGCTGTCTTTTTATACAGTTTGCTGGACCTATAATTATTTCAACAAGGCTCAGAGCTCACCAGAGGGTTTTGATCTGTCTCAGCGCCAGTTTTGATTAAGCGCACTTTAATAGTAACAATAGTATTTTACTGTGTTTAAATATACCGTATACAGGTTTCTTATTGTTCTACTTAAATTACTACCTTTATTGTTCTTCGTCCCATTGGCAACTGGTCTGCGGGACTCCACTAGCTTAGCTTAGTCACCAAGTCGTTTGTTTCCTAGTTTCACAGGCGACTTTCCTAGTTTTATACACTGCAGTCTTCACTGCTAGGGCAGCGAGACTATGGGTGTGGGGGGTCGTTGGGGTGGGTAGGGGGGGTCCGGGTAAAAAGGGACGGGGTGGGTTATGTGTGCGAATGTGTCTGTGTGTGTGTGGATGGGGATGGATCTGTGAACCTTCATGCTAGTCTGAAACATTTGTGTTATCATTATGATTCAGTACATCTTAATGGCTAGTCATAACAACAACCATAGCTCTGCAGGTATAGGTACAACTGTAAGATTTTTAACGTGGAATATTAAGGGTATGGGCAATCCAATCAAGAGGTCTAGAGTTTTTACACATCTCAAGCGCTTAAGTGCAGATATTGTTTTCCTACAGGAGACGCACCTAAAGAATAATGACCACCGCAGGTTACAGTCCTCTCGATACACGCAGATCTTTCACTCTGACTTTAACTCCAAGGCCAGAGGCGTGGCTATTCTTATTAGTGGCGCAGTGCAGTTCTCCCCCTCTAAAGTCATGGCAGATAAAAATGGCCGTTATATTATAGTAGCAGGTACCCTGTTTCAGACTCCGGTGCTGTTAGTTAATATTTACGCCCCCAATTTCGACGATGCTAATTTTGCTCAGACATTACTCAGTAGTATTCCATTGTTAGATTCCCATCTGCCTATTTTTGGAGGGGATCTGTCATCAACTCAGCTCTTGATCGTTCTAGCACTCGCACCATTCCCCAATCAAATATGTCTAAAACTTTTTCTGATTTTATGTCACAGTGTGGTCTGTTGGACCCTTGGAGATTTCAAAATCCCACTTCCAAAACTTTTTCTTTCTTCTCCCACGTCCATCATTCTTACTCTAGAATTGATTATTTTTTTATAGACCGTTCTCTACTTTCCAGCGTTAGCTCCACCGACTACTCGAGCATTGTCATTTCTGACCACGCCCCCCTACATCTAGATATTATATTATCCTCCCATACCAAAGCCCCACCACTTTGGACTCAATCCTCTCCTCCTATCTGACAACAAATTCTGTGAATTTATTTCTAATTCTATTGATGACTTCCTTACTTTTAATCAAAATGAGTCAACCTCCTTCGCTCTACTCTGGGAAACGCTGAAGGTGTTTCTTAGAGGACAAATCATCTCCTTCGCAACTCACGCTAATAAAGAGCATAAAGCCAGGCTTCAAGAGCTTACTTCTATGATTTTACAGCTAGACCATGACTACTCCTCGAGTCCCTCCCCTGATTTATATAAACATCGTCTTAATTTACAATCTGAGTTTGACCTGATCTCCACTCGGGAGGCGGAGCGTACCCTATTGAAATCACGTAGCAACTATTATGAACAGGGAGACAAATCGAGTCGCTTGCTTGCCCACCAGCTAAAACGCAACGCAGCCTCTCGTGCCATCCCACAAATTAAAGATCCTTACGGTAATCTAACCTCCGACCCTATACATATCAATAACACTTTCAAATCATACTATTCCTCCCTGTATAAATCTGAATTTCCCTCGGACACTTCTGGGATGACTGCGTTTATGGATGGTGTTCAGGCGCCAGTGATTAGTCCCGCCTCTGTGTTGGATCTGGACGCTCCGCTTACCTCCGAGGAGGTGGTACAAGCGGTCCAGGCAATGTAAACTAATAAAGCTCCAGGCCCCGACGGATTTAGTGTTGAATTTTACAGGAAGTTTCACGATAAATTGGCCCCAATACTACTATCCATGTACGAGGAGTCACTTAATGAAAGTTCCTTACCTCCTACCCTAACCCAGGCATCTATAATCCTGCTCCTGAAAAAGGACAAAGACCCAACCGCCTGTGGCTCCTTTAGGCCCTTGTCTCTCCTTAACATGGACGTTAAAATCTTGGCTAAGCTGTTGGCCTCCCGGCTGGAGAAAGTGCTCCCAGATATAATATCGGAGGAACAAACTGGATTCATTAAGGGTAGGCATATCTTTTTTAACACTCGCACACTCTTCGATTTGATTTACTCTAAGTGCCAGGCTGGTGCTCCTGAAATTGTAATTTCCCTTGATGCTGAAAAGACCTTCGACCGGGTAGAGTGGAGGTTCCTCTTTGCAGCACTCGAGAAATTTGGCTTTGGGGAAAGATTTATATCGTGGATCCGTCTCCTTTACAGTTCTCCCCAGGCTAGTATACACACCAACGATAATCGCTCCGAGTATTTCCCCCTCTCACGTGGGACACGCCAGGGTTGCCCTCTCTCTCCCTTGTTGGTCGCTCTGGCCATCGAACCACTCTCGATTGCACTTAGGTCCTCCCCTCTTTTTAAAGGGGTTGTACGGGCTGGAATTGACCACAAATTGCTTCTGTACGCAGATGACTTACTGTTATTTATCACCAACCCTTTATCTGATCTCCCAGCCATTATGTCAATCTTGAACAGCTTTAGTTATTTTTCTGGGTATAAAATAAACCTTCAAAAGAGTGAATGCTACCCCATAAACAACTCGGCCTTGAGCATTCCCCATTCGGCTCTGCCTTTTACAGTTAACCCGTCCGGCTTTAAGTATCTTGGTGTTAAAGTTACCCGTTCGTTGTCAGGTCTTTTCTCAGCCAACTTCGCCCCTCTTGTCTCTAAGACCAAGTCTGACTTTCAGAGATGGAGCAGCCTCCCGCTTTCACTGATTGGCAGGGTAAACCCTAACCCTAAATTTCTCTATTTGTTTCAAGCCATCCCACTATTTTTGTCACAAAATTATTTTAAGGCTCTTGATCAATTGATAGGCTCCTTCATATGGGGCAACAAATCACCCAGAATCTCCAAGTCCCTACTTCAGCGGTGTAAATTGAATGGGGGTGTTGCGCTGCCTATTTTTAGGGACCGAGCACGCAGGGTCGAGTCCCTATGCATTTGCACACTATGTGTGCAACGCATAGGGACTCGGCCCGCAGGGCCGAGTCCCTATTGTAATTCGTTCGTTTTTTATTAGGGACCGAGCACGCAGGGTCGAGTCCCTATGCATTTGCACACTATGTGTGCAACGCATAGGGACTCGGCCCGCAGGGCCGAGTCCCTATTGTAATTCGTTCGTTTTTTATTAGGGACCGAGCACGCAGGGTCGAGGCCCTATGCATTTGCACACTATGTGTGCAACGCATAGGGACTCGGCCCGCAGGGCCGAGTCCCTATTGTAATTCGTTCGTTTTTTATTATTATTAGGGACCGAGCACGCAGGGTCGAGGCCCTATGCATTTGCACACTATGTGTGCAACGCATAGGGACTCGGCCCGCAGGGCCGAGTCCCTATTGTAATTCGTTCGTTTTTTATTATTATTATTTTCTTTCCGCCAAATCAAAGTGGAATTTGACCCCCTAAACATGCACGAAAACTCAGCTATCTCGGCACGCATCTCAAGTCTGGTGAAAAATTTAATAAAATGAAAAAAAATTCTCCCGACATCCCATAATTTTCGAACTAGCAACCAAAAAAGAGAAAAATTTGGAACGTTAATAACTTTTCAGAGGTTCGCCTTAAAGACACGAAAAATACAGCAAAAGTTGCGGCCGACATGGCTTTAGGCAAAAAATACATTTAGAGCTAGCAGATCGCGACCGAAGGTCGCGATCTGCTAGCGTGAATGGAAACGCTCCAAAATTATCTCCTCATAGGGCGTTTGTCGCAGAGACGTAAAAATGGTACCAAATTAAAGAAGAACGGGTGAATCCAAAAAGTTATATATAACTTTTTAAAAACTCGTGTAGTTTTTGCGTTTCGTGCCCGGATATTTGCGACCTCCGACACTCAAAATTAAAATTTGAATTTCTCCCAACATGTGATATATCGTGACGATCAGGACACTGAGCCGGTGTGAACTAGCGCAAAACATTTTAAATTTGACGCACGGTTTGGGAGATATCGCAATGGATATTTGCGTTTTTTCGACATTTTTGGGCAAAACCGCTTTTCCTGCTCTACGCCTCTTTAGACTGGAAGATGACCCCCTTAACATGCTCGCAATTAAATGAAATTTGGCAGGCCCGTCAGGGCCTGCCAAATTTCAATAAATATGAAGAAAAAATGTGATTCCATCCCATAATATTAATTTTATTGAGAAAAGAACGCACGGAAAATTCTGGAAAAATCACTAAAATGGCCCAGACGAGCCTTAGGAATGTCGCAGAAAGATGAGACGCACGCGCCAGCGTGCGTCTCATCCAGCCCGACATTTCATACGCTGATACCACCCATCTATCTTGCACAGGAAGTTCACAATCTGCCTTTCAAAGTAAAAGCTTCCAAATCTAAAACCTGAACCGTTTGGGCTAGAGACATGAAACCAACGCCAAAAGTTTCCTTGTAACCGTCCGAAAAATTCATACGCTGGTACTTATGGTCTATCTCCTACAGAAAGTTCGCAATCTGGACTTGTTTGGAAATCGTAAAAAATTTACTCCTCCGAAACCTTTTTTCGCAGAGATGTAAAAATAGTACCAATGGATAGAGCTAACTGAGAAACATAAAAGTTGTAAAAATCATTTTTGTATCTCTTGTACTTTTTTTTTCTCAGGCCCGGTTAGTTGCGATAGCCGAAAATTTAAAAATAAAATTAAATATTCCCCAACATATGACATATTGTGAGAATCACTGACATGAGCAGAAGTCGCCACACTAGGAATTTTTGAAATCAGATGTACGGTTTGGGAGATATTGCAATTTTAGTTTTCTTTTCCTCACTTTTGGATTTTTTCAGAACTCAGACTCCCTCACCTTGGCAAACAGTGCACTTGAAGGCCACGCCCCCTGCAACTCCTTATTTGGAACAATGTTCTGTGAAGGTGGAGGAGAGGAGAAGCTTTGACTGAAACTTTGATGAAAATGGCAAAATATGAGAAACCATACACAGCAAGTGAATGAAACTTTCCAGAAATGTAGTCACACTACCTAGGAACAATATAAACCAGGTTTGGAAGATCCAGCTAATTTAAAATTTAAATGAGACTCAGTAGTTTGGGGGGATGTCTGGTCTCAGCCTTCATTCACTCCCATGTTAATTTGGATCAAAGAAAATCTTATGTTCGCCTAATTTTAGTGTTTTTAAAACTGCAGAATCTCGGTCATGTTTGACCCTACAGCAGAAAAAAATACATCTACGAGTTCCTCAAAACCTCCTGCCACTCACAATCATTTTGGTTTTGAGCTACCATTTACGGTTCTCTCACAAATGGCAGTAGTTCGGAGGTAAGATTAGGCTTGAAAGCCAGGGTCCAGGGGGAGAGGCTCTTTTGCAGCGTGTGTTCATGTAGGAGGAAAAAAGGTGGGGGCCGTTACCAGGGCAACGGAGCAGCTTTCATTAACAGGTGCAGACAATGAAGAGAAGTTGAACAGACTGTGGGAGGAGCTTTAACATGATTAACAGGCATATTCTCTCATACAGACACAGGGCACATACACAAACCTATATACACACATGTATATGGAATGACCTACACACATGGCATATACACAGTGTATGGCATGTACACAGAGTGTATGTATGTTTATATACACAATGTATGTGACATATACTTTGCTCCTTATGTCCCTCTCTCACTCTGCTTTTCTGCCCAGCAACAGCCACACCCTCTAATACTGACAGCTGATTGGCTAATATGCTCCCACTCCTGTACACCTATACATGTGACATTACTTTGCTCCTATTTCTTTCTCTCTCTGACTTTCTGCCTGGATACAGCCACACCCTCTAATGCTGAAAGCTGATTGGCTAACACTCTCACCCTGCTCTACACATACATGCAGTGCTCCGGCCACGCCCCCTTCCTGCCCATATTTGGCACAACTCTGTGTGAATGGCTCCAGCAGAGGACCTGCTTTGACTGAAACTTTGAGGAAAATGCCATATTATGGAGTATAATTTGCTCATTTTTAGATATGAGGGTTATAACGTGTTACGGCATGGGACGAAATCCACGCGTAAAGTCGAGGTCCCGATCCAATGCTGCTTGCAGCTTTAATTAGGGACCGAGCACGCAGGGTCGAGTCCCTATGCATTTGCACACTATGTGTGCAACGCATAGGGACTCGGCCCGCAGGGCCGAGTCCCTATTGTAATTCGTTCGTTTTTTATTATTATTATTATTTTCTTTCCGCCAAATCAAAGTGGAATTTGACCCCCTAAACATGCACGAAAACTCAGCTATCTCGGCACGCATCTCAAGCCTGGTGAAAAATTTGATAAAATGAAAAAAAAGTTTCCCGACATCCCATAATTTTCGAACTAGCAACCAAAAAAGAGGTAAAATTGGAACGTTAATAACTTTTCAGAGGTTCGCTTTAAAGACACGAAAAAAACAGCACAAGTTGCGGCCAACATTACTTGAGGCAAAAAATACATTTAGAGCTAGCAGAACGCGACCGCAGGTCGCGTTCTGCTAGCGTGAATGGAAACGCCCCAAAATTATCTCCTCATAGGGCGTTTGTCGCAGAGATCTAAAAATGGTACCAAATTAAAGAAGAACTGGTGAGTCCAAAAAGTTATATATAACTTTTTAAAAACTCGTGTAGTTTTTGCGTTCCGCGCCCTGAAGTTTGCGACCGCCGACACTCAAAATTAAAATTTGAGTTTCTCCCAACATGTGATATATCGTGACGATCAGGATACTGAACCGGTGTGAACTATCGCAAAACATTTTAAATTTGACGTACGGTTTGGGAGAGATCGCAATGGATATTTGCGTTTTTTCGACATTTTTGGGCAAAAACGCCTTTTCGGCTCTACGCCTCTTTAGACTGGCAGATGACCCCCTTAACATGCTCGCAATTAAATGAAATTTGGCAGGCCCGTCAGGGCCTGCCAAATTTCATTAAATATGAAGAAAAAATGTGATTCCATCCCATAATATTAATTTTATTGAGAAAAGAACGCACGGAAAATTCCGGAAAAATCACTAAAATGGCCCAAACGAGCCTTAGGAATGTCGCAGAAAGATGAGACGCACGCGCCAGCGTGCGTCTCATCCAGCCTGACATTTCATACGCTGATACCACCCATCTATCTTGGACAGGAAGTTCACAATCTGCCTTTCAAAGTAAAAGCTTCCAAATCTAAAACCAGAACCGCTTGGCCTAGAGACATGAAACCAACGCCAAAAGTTTCCTTGTAACCGTCCGAAAAATTCATACGCTGGTACTTATGGTCTATCTCCTACAGAAAGTTCGCAATCTGGACTTGTTTGGAAATCGTAAAAAAATGTACTTCTCAAAAGCCGTTTGTCACAGAGATGTAAAAATAGTACCAATGGATAGAGCTAACTGAGACACATAAAAGTTGTAAAAATCATTTTTGTATCTCTTGTAGTTTTTTTTACTCAGGCCCGGGTAGTTGCGATAGCCGAAAATTTAAAATTAAAATTAAATATTCCCCAACATATGACATATTGTGAGAATCAGTGACATGAGCAGAAGTCGCCACACTAAGAATTTTTGATATCAGATGTACGGTTTGGGAGATTGGGCAATTTTAGTTTATTTCTGATTTTCTTTTCCAGAACTCTGTCTCCCTCTCATCCACCTTGGCAAACAGTGCACTCGAAGGCCACGCCCCCTGCAACTCCTTATTTGGAACAATGTTCTGTGAAGGTGGAGGAGAGGAGAAGCTTTGACTGAAACTTTGATGAAAATGGCAAAATATGAGAAACCATAAACAGCAAGTGAATGAAACTTTCCAGAAATGTAGTCATACTACCTAGGAACAATATAAACCAGGTTTGGAAGATCCAGCTAACTTAAAATTTAAATGAGACTCAGTAGTTTGGGGGGATGTCTGGTCTCAGCCTCCATTCACTCCCATGTTAATTTGGATCAAAGAAAATCTTATGTTCGCCTAATTTTAGTGTTTTTAAAACTGCCGGATCTCAGCCATTTTTGACCCTACAGGGGAAATGAATACATCTACTTGTTCCTCAAAGCCTCCTGCCACTCACAATCATTTTGGTTTTGAGCTAGCATTTACGGTTCTGTCACAAATGGCAGTAGTTCGGAGGTAAGATTTGGCTTTAAAGCCAGGGTCCAGGGGGAGAGGCTCTTTTAGCAGCGTGCGTTCGTGTAGGAGGACAAAGGTGGGGGCCGTTACCAGGGCAACGGCGCAGCTTTGATTAACAGGTGCAGACAATGAAGAGAAGTTGAACAGACTGTGGGAGGAGCTTTAACATGATTGACAGGCAAATTCTCTCATACAGACACAGGGCACATACACAAACCTATATACACACATATACATGGAATGACCTACACACATGGCATATACATAATGTATGTCATGTACACAGAGTATGTGTATGTTTACATACACAGTGTGTGTGACATATACTTTGCTCCTTTTTGCCCTCTCTCACTCTTCTTTTCTGCCCAGCAACAGCCACACCCTCTAATACTGACAGCTGATTGGCTAATATGCTCCCACTCCTGTACACCTATACATGTGACATTACTTTGCTCCTATTTCTTTCTCTCTCTGACTTTCTGCCTGGATACAGCCACACCCTCTAATGCTGAAAGCTGATTGGCTAACACTCTCACCCTGCTCTACACATACATGCAGTGCTGCGGCCACGCCCCTTTCCTGCCCATATTTGGCACAACTCTGTGTGAATGGCTCCAGCACAGGAGCAGCTTTGACTGAAACTTTGATGAAAATGCTATATTATGGAGTATAATTTGCTCATTTTTAGATATGAGGGTTATAACGTGTTATGGCATGGGACGAAATCCACGCGTAAAGTCGAGGTCCCGATCCAATGCTGCTTGCAGCTTTAATTATTATTATTATTTTCTTTCCGCCAAATCAAAGTGGAATTTGACCCCCTAAACGTGCATGAAAACTCAGCTATCTCGGCACGCATCTCAAGTCTGGTGAAAAATTTGTTAAAATGAAAAAAAAATCTCCCGACATCCCATAATTTTCGAACTAGCAACCAAAAAAGAGAAAAAAATTGGAACGTTAATAACTTTTCAGAGGTTCGCCTTAAAGACACGAAAAAAACTGCAAAAGTTGCGGCCGAAATTGCTTTAGGCAAAAAATACATTTAGAGCTAGCAGATCGCGACCGAAGGTCGCGATCTGCTAGCGTGAATGCAAACGCTCTAAAATTATCTCCTCATAGGGCGTTAGTCACAGAGACGTAAAAATGGTACCAAATTAAAGAGGAACTGGTGAATCCAAAAAGTTGTATATAACTTTTTAAAAACTCGTGTAGTTTTTGCGTTCCGAGCCCTGACATTTGCGACCACCGACACTCAAAATTAAAATTTTAGTTTCTCCCAACATGTGATATATCGTGACGATCAGGAAACTGAGCCAGCATCAACTAGCGCAAAACATTTTAAATTTGACGCACGGTTTGGGAGATATCGCAATGGATATTTGCGTTTTTTTGACATTTTTGGGCAAAAACACTTTACCTGCTCTACGCCTCTTTAGACTGGAAGATGACCCCCTTATCATGCTCGCAATTAAATGAAATTTGGCAGGCCCGTCAGGGCCTGCCAAATTTCATTAAATATGAAGAAAAAATTTGATTCCATCCCATAATATGAATTTTATTGAGAAAAGAGCGCACAGAAAATTCCGGAAAAATCACTAAAATGGCCCAAACGAGCCTTAGGAATGTCGCAGAAAGATGAGACGCACGCGCCAGCGTGTGTCTCATCCAGCCCGACATTTCATACGCTGATACCACCTATCTATCTTGGACAGGAAGTTCACAATCTGCCTTTCAAAGTAAAAGCTTCCAAATCTAAAACCTGAACCGCTTGGCCTAGAGACATGAAACCAACGCCAAAAGTTTCCTTGTAACCGTCCAAAAAATTCATATGCTGGTACTTTTGGTCTATCTCCTACAGAAAGTTCGCAATCTGGACTTGTTTGGAAATCGTAAAAAAATTACTCCTCCGAAACCTTTTTTCGCAGAGATGTAAAAATAGTACCAATGGATAGAGCTAACTGAGAAACATAAAAGTTGTAAAAATCATTTTTGTATCTCTTGTAGTTTTTTTTACTCAGGCCCGGTTAGTTGCGATAGCCGAAAATTTAAAATTAAAATTAAATATTTCCCAACATATGACATATTGGGAGAATCAGGGACATGAGCAGAAGTCGCCACACTAAGAATTTTCGAAATCAGATATTCGGTTTGGGAGATATTGCAATTTTAGTTTTCTTTTCCTCACTTTTGGATTTTTTCAGAACTCAGACTCCCTGATGGGGGAAATAGCCACGCCCCCTGCAACTCCTTATTTGGAACACTGTTCTGTGAAGGTGAAGGAGAGGAGAAGCTTTGACTGAAACTTTGATGAAAATGGCAAAATATGAGAAACCATACACAGCAAGTGAATGAAACTTTCCAGAAATGTAGTCATACTACCTAGGAACAATATAAACCAGGTTTGGAAGATCCAGCTAATTTAAAATTTAAATGAGACTCAGTAGTTTGGGGGGATGTCTGGTCTCAGCCTCCATTCACTTCCATGTTAATTTGGATCAAAGAAAATCTTATGTTCGCCTAATTTTAGTGTTTTTAAAACTGCCCAATCTCGGCCATTTTTGAACCTACAGGGGAAATGAATACATCTACGTGTTCCTCAAAGCCTCCTGCCACTCACAATTATTTTAGTTTTCAGCTAGCGTTTACGGTTCTCTCACAAATGGCAGTAGTTCGGAGGTCAGATTTGGCTTAAAAGCCAGTGTTTCTGTGTGACACAGACTGCAGCATGTCTGTGAGTGTGTAAGGGAGGGGTCGTTGCCTAGCAACGGTGCTGCTTTGACTAACAGGTGCAGACAATTAACAGAACTATAACAGTGGGGGAGGTGCTTTAACATGATTGACAGGCAAACAGATCAACATACCTGTACTGTGAGTTACTGTGAGTACTAAGAGGTGGCAAAGTATATATGTATACATGTATAAGTACTAATACACACAAATACTTAGACCAGAGCCGTAGGCTCTGGTCTAAGTATTTGACATATGTAGAGGGTGTATAAATAAATACTCACACATATGTCAAGTACTACAGACCAGAGCCGTAAGGCTCTGGTCTGTAGTACTTGACATATGCATAGTGTATATGTATTTATGTATAAGTACTCACATATGTCACAACAGCCACACTCTCTAATACTGACAGCTGATTGGCTAATATGCTCCCACTCCTGTACACCTATACATGTGACATTACTTTGCTCCTATTTCTCTCTCTTCTGCCTGGATACAGCCACACCCTCTAAAGCTGACAGCTGATTGGCTAACACTCTCACCCTGCTCTACACATACATGCAGTGCTCCGGCCACGCCCCCTTCCCTCCATATATAGGGCACAACTGCGCTGTGTCTGGCTCCCAAACAGGAGCTGCTTTGACTGAAACTTTGATGAAAATGCCATATTATGGAGTATAATTTGCTCATTTTTAGATATGAGGGTTATAACGTGTTATGGCATGGGACGAAATCCACGCGTAAAGTCGAGGTCCCGATCCAATGCTGCTTGCAGCTTTAATTATTATTATTATTATCTTTCCGCCAAATCAAAGTGGATTTTGACCCCCTAAACGTGCATGAAAACTCAGCTATCTCGGCACGCATCTCAAGTCTGGTGAAAAATTTTATAAAATGAAAAAAAATTCTCCCGACATCCCAGAATTTTCGAACTAGCAACCAAAAAATAGAAAAAATTGGAACGTTAATAACTTTTCAGAGGTTTGCCTTAAAGACACGAAAAAAACAGCAAAAGTTGCGGCCGAGATTGCTTTAGGTAAAAAATACATTTAGAGCTAGCAGAACGCGACCGCAGGTCGCGTTCTGCTAGCGTGAATGGAAACGCTCCAAAATTATCTCCTCACAGGGCGTTTGTCGCAGAGACCTAAAAATGGTACCAAATTAAAGAAGAACTGGTGATTCCAAAAAGTTATATATAACTTTTTAAAAACTCGTGTAGTTTTTGCGTTCCGAGCCCTGACGTTTGCGACCGCCGACACTCAAAATTAAAATTTGAATTTCTCCCAACATGTGATATATCGTGACGATCAGGATACTGAGCCGGCATCAACTAGCGCAAAACATTTTAAATTAGATGTACGGTTTGGGAGATATCGCAATAGATATTTGCGTTTTTTCTAAATTTTTTGGCAAAAACGCTTTTCCTGCTCTACGCCTCTTTAGACTGGCAGATGACCCCCTTAACATGCACGAAATTAAATGAAATTTGGTAGGCCCGTCAGGGCCTACCAAATTTCATTAAATATGAAGAAAAAATGTGATTCCATCCCATAATATTAATTTTATTGAGAAAAGAACGCACGGAAAATTCCAGAAAAATCACTAAAATGGCCCAAACGAGCCTTAGGAATGTTGCAGAAAGATGAGACGCACGCGCCAGCGTGCGTCTCATCCAGCCCGACATTTCATATGCTGATACCACCCATCTATCTTGGACAGGAAGTTCACAATCTGCCTTTCAAAGTAAAAGCTCCAAAATCTAAAACCTGAACCGCTTGGCCTAGAGACATGAAACCAACGCCAAAAGTGTCCTTGTAACCGTCCGAGAAATTCATACGCTGGTACTTTTGGTCTATCTCCTACAGAAAGTTCGCAATCTGGACTTGTTTGGAAATCGTAAAAAATTTACTCCTCCGAAGCCTTATATCGCAGAGATGTAAAAATAGTACCAATGGATAGAGCTAACTGAGACACATAAAAGTTGTAAAAATCATTTTTGTATCTCTTGTAGTTTTTTTTTCTCAGGCCCGGTTAGTTGCGATAGCCGAAAAATTTAAAATTAAAATTAAATATTCCCCAACATATGACATATTGTGAGAATCAGTGACATGAGCAGAAGTCACCACACTAAGAATTTTCGAAATCAGATGTACGGTTTGGGAGATATTGCAAATTTAGTTTATTTCTGATTTTCTTTTCCAGAACTCTGTCTCCCTCTCATCCACCTTGGCAAACAGTGCACTTGAAGGCCACGCCCCCTGCAACTCCTTATTTGGAACAATGTTCTGTGAAGGTGGAGGAGAGGAGAAGCTTTGACTGAAACTTTGATGAAAATGGCAAAATATGAGAAACCATACACAGCAAGTGAATGAAACTTTCCAGAAATGTAGTCATACTACCTAGGAACAATATAAACCAGGTTTGGAAGATCCAGCTAATTTAAAATTTAAATGAGACTCAGTAGTTTGGGGGGATGTCTGGTCTCAGCCTCCATTCACTTCCATGTTAATTTGGATCAAAGAAAATCTTATGTTCGCCTAATTTTAGTGTTTTTAAAACTGCCCAATCTCGGCCATTTTTGACCCTACAGGGGAAATGAATACATCTACGTGTTCCTCAAAGCCTCCTGCCACTCACAATTATTTTAGTTTTCAGCTAGCATTTACGGTTCTCTCACAAATGGCAGTAGTTCGGAGGTAAGATTTTGCTTAAAAGCCAGTGTTTCTGTGTGACACAGACTGCAGCGTGTCTGTGAGTGTGTAAGGGAGGGGTCGTTGCCTAGCAACGGTGCTGCTTTGACTAACAGGTGCAGACAATTAACAGAACTATAACAGTGGGGGAGGTGCTTTAACATGGTTGACAGGCAAACAGATCAACATACCTGTACTGTGAGTTACTGTGAGTACTAAGAGGTGGCAAAGTATATATGTATACATGTATAAGTACTAATACACACAAATACTTAGACCAGAGCCGTAGGCTCTGGTCTAAGTATTTGACATATGTAGAGGGTGTATAAATAAATACTCACACATATGTCAAGTACTACAGACCAGAGCCGTAAGGCTCTGGTCTGTAGTACTTGACATATGCATAGTGTATATGTATTTATGTATAAGTACTCACATATGTCAAGTACTACAGACCAGAGCCGTAAGGCTCTGGTCTGTAGTACTTGACATATGCATAGTGTATATGTATTTATGTATAAGTACTCACATATGTCAAGTACTACAGACCAGAGCCGTAAGGCTCTGGTTTGTAGTACTTGACATATGCATAGTGTATATGTATTTATGTATAAGTACTCACATATGTCAAGTACTACAGACCAGAGCCGTAAGGCTCTGGTCTGTAGTACCTCTCTCACTCTGCTTTCTGCCCAGCAACAGCCACACCCTCTAATACTGACAGCTGATTGGCTAATATGCTCCCACTCCTGTGCACCTATACATGTGACATTACTTTGCTCCTATTTCTCTCTCTCTCTGACTTTCTGCCTGGATACAGCCACACCCTCTAATGCCACCCTCTAATGCTGAAAGCTGATTGGCTAACACTCTCCCACTAGTCTACACACACATGCAGTGCTGCGGCCACGCCCCCTACCCTCCATATATAGGGCACAACTCTGTGTGAATGGCTCCAGCACAGGAGCTGCTTTGACTGAAACTTTGATGAAAATGCCATATTATGGAGTATAATTTGCTCATTTTTAGATATGACGGTTATAACGGCTATATGGCAAGGGACGAAATCCACGCGTAAAGTCGAGGTCCCGACCAATGCTGCTTGCAGCTTTAATTATTATTATTATTATCTTTCCGCCAAATCAAAGTGGATTTTGACCCCCTAAACGTGCATGAAAACTCAGCTATCTCGGCACGCATCTCAAGTCTGGTGAAAAATTTTATAAAATGAAAAAAAATTCTCCCGACATCCCAGAATTTTCGAACTAGCAACCAAAAAATAGAAAAAATTGGAACGTTAATAACTTTTCAGAGGTTTGCCTTAAAGACACGAAAAAAACAGCAAAAGTTGCGGCCGAGATTGCTTTAGGTAAAAAATACATTTAGAGCTAGTAGAACGCGACCGCAGGTCGCGTTCTGCTAGCGTGAATGGAAACGCTCCAAAATTATCTCCTCACAGGGCGTTTGTCGCAGAGACCTAAAAATGGTACCAAATTAAAGAAGAACTGGTGATTCCAAAAAGTTATATATAACTTTTTAAAAACTCGTGTAGTTTTTGCGTTCCGAGCCCTGACGTTTGCGACCGCCGACACTCAAAATTAAAATTTGAATTTCTCCCAACATGTGATATATCGTGACGATCAGGATACTGAGCCGGCATCAACTAGCGCAAAACATTTTAAATTAGATGTACGGTTTGGGAGATATCGCAATAGATATTTGCGTTTTTTCTAAATTTTTTGGCAAAAACGCTTTTCCTGCTCTACGCCTCTTTAGACTGGCAGATGACCCCCTTAACATGCACGAAATTAAATGAAATTTGGTAGGCCCGTCAGGGCCTACCAAATTTCATTAAATATGAAGAAAAAATGTGATTCCATCCCATAATATTAATTTTATTGAGAAAAGAACGCACGGAAAATTCCGGAAAAATCACTAAAATGGCCCAAACGAGCCTTAGGAATGTCGCAGAAAGATGAGACGCACGCGCCAGCGTGCGTCTCATCCAGCCCGACATTTCATATGCTGATACCACCCATCTATCTTGGACAGGAAGTTCACAATCTGCCTTTCAAAGTAAAAGCTCCAAAATCTAAAACCTGAACCGCTTGGCCTAGAGACATGAAACCAACGCCAAAAGTGTCCTTGTAACCGTCCGAGAAATTCATACGCTGGTACTTTTGGTCTATCTCCTACAGAAAGTTCGCAATCTGGACTTGTTTGGAAATCGTAAAAAATTTACTCCTCCGAAGCCTTATGTCGCAGAGATGTAAAAATAGTACCAATGGATAGAGCTAACTGAGACACATAAAAGTTGTAAAAATCATTTTTGTATCTCTTGTAGTTTTTTTTTCTCAGGCCCGGTTAGTTGCGATAGCCGAAAATTTAAAATTAAAATTAAATATTCCCCAACATATGACATATTGTGAGAATCAGTGACATGAGCAGAAGTCACCACACTAAGAATTTTCGAAATCAGATGTACGGTTTGGGAGATATTGCAAATTTAGTTTATTTCTGATTTTCTTTTCCAGAACTCTGTCTCCCTCTCATCCACCTTGGCAAACAGTGCACTTGAAGGCCACGCCCCCTGCAACTCCTTATTTGGAACAATGTTCTGTGAAGGTGGAGGAGAGGAGAAGCTTTGACTGAAACTTTGATGAAAATGGCAAAATATGAGAAACCATACACAGCAAGTGAATGAAACTTTCCAGAAATGTAGTCATACTACCTAGGAACAATATAAACCAGGTTTGGAAGATCCAGCTAATTTAAAATTTAAATGAGACTCAGTAGTTTGGGGGGATGTCTGGTCTCAGCCTCCATTCACTTCCATGTTAATTTGGATCAAAGAAAATCTTATGTTCGCCTAATTTTAGTGTTTTTAAAACTGCCCAATCTCGGCCATTTTTGACCCTACAGGGGAAATGAATACATCTACGTGTTCCTCAAAGCCTCCTGCCACTCACAATTATTTTAGTTTTCAGCTAGCATTTACGGTTCTCTCACAAATGGCAGTAGTTCGGAGGTAAGATTTTGCTTAAAAGCCAGTGTTTCTGTGTGACACAGACTGCAGCGTGTCTGTGAGTGTGTAAGGGAGGGGTCGTTGCCTAGCAACGGTGCTGCTTTGACTAACAGGTGCAGACAATTAACAGAACTATAACAGTGGGGGAGGTGCTTTAACATGGTTGACAGGCAAACAGATCAACATACCTGTACTGTGAGTTACTGTGAGTACTAAGAGGTGGCAAAGTATATATGTATACATGTATAAGTACTAATACACACAAATACTTAGACCAGAGCCGTAGGCTCTGGTCTAAGTATTTGACATATGTAGAGGGTGTATAAATAAATACTCACACATATGTCAAGTACTACAGACCAGAGCCGTAAGGCTCTGGTCTGTAGTACTTGACATATGCATAGTGTATATGTATTTATGTATAAGTACTCACATATGTCAAGTACTACAGACCAGAGCCGTAAGGCTCTGGTCTGTAGTACTTGACATAGGCATAGTGTATATGTATTTATGTATAAGTACTCACATATGTCAAGTACTACAGACCAGAGCCGTAAGGCTCTGGTTTGTAGTACTTGACATATGCATAGTGTATATGTATTTATGTATAAGTACTCACATATGTCAAGTACTACAGACCAGAGCCGTAAGGCTCTGGTCTGTAGTACCTCTCTCACTCTGCTTTCTGCCCAGCAACAGCCACACCCTCTAATACTGACAGCTGATTGGCTAATATGCTCCCACTCCTGTACACCTATACATGTGACATTACTTTGCTCCTATTTTTCTCTCTCTCTCTGACTTTCTGCATAGATACAGCCACACCCTCTAAATCTGACAGCTGATTGGCTAACACTCTCACCCTGCTCTACACATACATGCAGCGCTCCGGCCACGCCCCCTTCCCTCCATATATAGGGCACAACTGCGCTGTGTCTGGCTCCCAAACAGGAGCTGCTTTGACTGAAACTTTGATGAAAATGCCATATTATGGAGTATAATTTGCTCATTTTTAGATATGAGGGTTATAACGTGTTATGGCATGGGACGAAATCCACGCGTAAAGTCGAGGTCCCGATCCAATGCTGCTTGCAGCTTTAATTCGATACTATTACTGGTCTGCTCATATTCACAAGGTCATTTATTGGCTTAATTCCCCTAATACCCCCTGGTGCAGGTTGGAAGCTCTCTCTTGTTCATCCTCTTCCCCCTCTGCCCTTCTCCACTCCTCGTTGCCCTTGAAATATAGTAAATATTCTGACAACCCTGTTGTTCTGACCACCTTACGGATTTGGCAGCAATTTAGACGCCATTTTAAGTTCAATACGGCATCAGTATCGACCCCAATTTGTGATAATCATCTGTCCCCCCCCTCAGCATTGGATTCAACCTTTTCTCTCTGGCACAGTAAAGGTATCAAATCATTTAACGACTTGTACATGAAGGGCTCCTTTAGGCCCTTGTCTCTGGAGATCCAAGTGGGTAGGTAAGGGAGGGACTAAGGTTACCTTGGTCACTCAATAATGCTGTCTACATGGATACTGTTTGTGTATGTAGGTGTGTGCATTACATTGGTACACATGATTATGTACAGGGATATGTGGGTGTATGTAGGTATGTATGTATATATTTTCATGTGCATATGTGTTTGTATGTACCTTTACTTGTGTGTATATATGCATATGTATACTTAGTTTTATTTTGGGAGGGGCTGCGGTCCTGTACGAATAGATGCCTATATCTTGTATATACAGTACTGTTTGAGTTTCTTTTTTTCTTTTTTTTACCTACCCTATGCTGCTTCATTACACATATACAGTATACATGCTGTGTTTTGTTTGGGTTTGGAAAAAAAAGAAAAAAGATGTCTGTATTATACTCTACAACGAGCAATGCTGTACACATCATTTTTTTTAAAATAAACAAATCTTTAAAAAAAAACACACACACACACATATACACACAGAGACACACACACACAAACAGACACACACACACAGAAAACCATACACACACACACACACACGGACTCACATACACATACACACACACACACAAATACAAACACACACACAGACACACACACACATATACACACCTACACAGAAACACACACATACACACACAAACACACAAATACAAACACACACACAGACACACACACACACACACATATACATACAGAGACACACACACACATATACACACATACACAAACACACACAAACACACACACACACATATACACACATACACAAACACACACAAACACACACGGACACACAGACACACACACACATATACACACATACACAAACACACACAAACACACACAGACACACAGACACACACACACAGACATATACACACATACACAAACACACACAAACACACACGGACACACAGACACACACACACACATATACACACATATACACACAAACACACACAAACACACACAGACACACAGACACACACACACAGACATATACACACACCCATACACACACAGACACACTTACACACACAGACATATGTATTATATGTATATATTATACATATATACATATAATACATTACATTACATAATACATTATACATATATATGTATTATATATTATAATATGTACATATTAGAAACCTACTGGTGTATGAGTGTGTGTGTGAATGGGTGAATGAGAGGCGAATGTAAAGCGCTTTGAGCACCATGAAGGTGGAAAAGCGCTATATAAGTGCAGTCCATTTACCATTTACCATATACACACACACACATAGACATATACACACACACCCATACACACACACATAGACACACACTCTCAGACACACATACACACACATAGACACACTTCCTGTGGTTATTACTATTTAATTTACATTTTGCATCATTAAGTGATCATGGTTAATACACACACACACACACATATATATATATATATCAGAGATCTACCGAATCCAAGGTTTGGTTTCGGATTCGGCCGAACGGTAACCAAACCCAACCCCTTGATTTCTATGGTACGTAAATTACGTTGTTAATGTTTAACAGAAGCTAAGCTCATCCATTATGCTAGCAGTAGACGTCACAGATGGACACGGTGCTGTCAGTATTTAAACTGACAGAGGGACACTTTGGTCCATGTCCACACTCTGTAGCACAGATTTGTCTCGTGGAGGGAAAGATGCTAAACCGTAGACAACATCTCTGCTATTAAAACATGTTCCAACAAAGCATCCCAGCGGAGTACGAGTTGTGTACGGCCCAAACTAAAGTCAGTGAGGCTGTAGGTTTGTCATCTGCTGAACAGTGTTCCATGACTGTAGGCAGGAATGACAGGAATGACAGGAATGACAGGAATGACAGGAATGACAAGAATGACAGGAATGACAGGAATGACAAGAATGACAGGAATGACAAGAATGACAGGAATGACAAGAATGACAGGAATGACAAGAATGACAGGAATGACAGGAATGACAAGAATGACAAGAATGACAGGAATGACAGGAATGACAAGAATGACAGGAATGACAAGAATGACAAGAATGACAAGAATGACAGGAATGACAAGAATGATAGGAATGACAGGAATGACAAGAATGACAGGAATGACAAGAATGACAAGAATGACCATTAAGATTCCTGAGGAAAAATGCATCTGTGATCACATTTTTGTTTGAATATTAAGTTTAGGATCCAAGAGTTGTAAATAAGTTAAATGAAGTTTTAATTTAAATCACTTTTGCTGAAGTCACTTCCTTTTTTTAATCAACACAGAGTGAACTTTACCATTGACTCACTATTACTGATCAGACTCATGTGTCCAGCATAAACTTTTCTCTGTTTGAACAGAACAAATGCGAGTGACTTTAAGTAAAACATTTCACTCATGTTGTCTGTGACTATATTCAAATAAAAAAAAACAATAGGAGACATTTTTGCCTATGTTTGATCTTAATGTTAAGTAAAGGAATTAAATGTGCAATGGTTTTCATTGCATTATAATGTAATGATGATCAGGTTGGGATTCAGCCAAATTATAAGCAGTGGATTCACAGAACCTTAAAAATCTGGATTCAGTACATCTGTTTATATATATATATATATATATATATATATATATATATATATATATATAAATGTTCCTCTCGCCCCACGTGGGCGGTGTCTCCTTCAGACTCGGGTCCTCTACCAGAGGTCTGGGAGCCTGAGGGTTCTGTGCAGGATCTTAGCTGTTCCTAACAATGTTCTCTTTTGGACACAGATCTCTGATGTTGTTCCTGGTATCTGCTGGAGACATTGTCCCAGCTTGGGGGTCACTGCCCCTAGTGCCCCCATCACTACTGGTACCACTGTTGCCTTCACACTCCACATTTTCTCTAACTCCTCTTTCAGCCCTTCGTATTTCTCTTCTCTTCTCATGTTCTTTCTTTCTCATGTTACTATCACTGGGGACTGCTACATCTATCACCACCACTGTCTTCTCATGTTTATCCACCACCACTATGTCAGGCTGATTGGCCATCACCATCTTGTCAGTCTGGATCTGGAAGTCCCACAGGATCTTGGCCTGTTTGTACTCTGTCACCTTTGGGGGGTTCTCCCATCTTGACCCTTGACCTCCAGTCCATACTCTTTACAGATGTTCCTGTACAGTATGTCCTCTACCTGGTTATGCCTCTCCATGTATGTCTTACCTGCCACCATCTTACACCTGCTGTGATGTGCTGGACTGTTTCAGGGGCTTCTCTACACAGCCTACACCTGGGGTCCTGTCTGATGTGGTAGACCCCGGCCTCTATTGCTCTGGTGTTCAGGGCTTGTTCTTGTGCAGCCATGAGTAGTGTCTCTGTGCTGTCCTTTAGTCCAGCCTTTTCCAGACACTGGTATGTCTTTTCCATATCAGACACTTCCTCAATTTGTCGATGGTACACGCCATGCAAGGGTTTGTCCTTCCATGATAGCCCCTCTGGTTCCTCGACCTTACTGGGCTTTTGTTGCCTGAGGCATTCACTTAGCAGTTGGTCATTGGGGGCCATTTTCTTGATGTATTCCTGGAGGTTCGCCGTTTCCTCCTGGACAGTAGTTCTGACACTTACTAGTCCTCGGCCCCCTTCCTTTCGCTTAGTGTACAGCCTCAGGACACTGGACTTGGGGTGGAAGCCTCCATGCATGGTAAGGAGTTTCCTTGTCTTGATATCAGTGGCTTGTATCTCTTCCAGTGGCCAGGATATTATCCCAGCTGGGTATCTGATTACTGGCAGGGCATAGGTGTTAATGGCCTGGATCTTATTTTTGCCGTTCAGTTGACTTTTCAGGACCTGTCTTACCCTCTGTAGGTATTTGGCTGTGGCTGACTTCCGAGCTGCCTCCTCATGATTACCATTTGTCTGTGGGATCCCTAGGTATTTGTAACTTTCCTGCACATCTGTGATATTCCCTTCAGGTAGGTCAACCCCTTCAGTTGTGATCACCTTTCCTCTTCTAGATATCATCCGTCCACATTTATCTAGTCCCAATGACATCCCAATGTCTTTGCTGTAGATCCGGGTGAGGTGAATTAGGGAATCAATGTCACGCTCATTCTTGGCATACAGCTTGATGTCATCCATGTAGAGGAGGTGGTTGATGGATGTTCCACTTCGGAACTGGTATCCGAAGCCACTCTTTGAGATGATCTGGCTGAGGGGGTTTAGGCCTATGCAGAACAGCAGGGGGGACAGAGCATCTCCTTGGTAAATGCCACATCTGATGTTCACCTGTGCAATTGGCTTTGAGTTGGCCTCCAGAGTTGTCTTCAACAGCCTCATTGAGTTCTGGATATATATATATATATATATATATATATATATATATATATATATATATATATATATATATATATGTTTGACTTCTTTTGTGCATTTTAGTGTTTTTTTCTTTTTACTCTATGAAACTGAAGAATTTAAACAGACACAGATTATTTTTTTAAACAAAGGGGTTACATTAGTTATTATCTAAATACTGTTTTTTCTAAATCACTGCCAGCATTTAATCTATCACTAACAAACACAAACAAACATAAACAAACATAAACAAACATAAACAAACATAAACAAACACAGATGATAAATCGTGGCCTATTTTCTGTCCAGTTTTATTTGGATACAGATCATTTGTGATGGTTCCTCTGAACATAAATAAATATATGTTTGTAGTGTTAATAATATATATATATATATATATATATATATATATATATATATATATATATATATATATATATATATATTTGACTGTTTATACTTTTTTCTCATAATGACATTTTATTATAATTTTTATTTTTAATCTCAGTCGTGTCATTTTTTTCTCATGAAGTTGAGTTTTTATGTCATTATTTAATAAAATCTTTTATTTATCTCATTATTTTTCTGTTCATTTATTTGTCTGTTTAGTGTTTTGTGTTGAACTCAAAGTATTTAATTTCAGTGAATAATAACAAACATAAATACTGTTAATTTTTTTTTTTTACTGCAGTTGTTTATAAATGAATAAATTAAATTCCAGACTCTTCACACTTCTGACGTTAAAGGGTTTCAACTTCACTTCTAAACATCTTTCATCCCAGAATTATCCAGAGGGAAATGAATTAATATCATGATCATCACTTTAAAATCAATCCAAACATTTCTAAAATTATCTTGTGCTTCATCAATTATGGATTACAATTTTAATGTGACGTACGGGTGTGTTCTTTGAGTCCTAGATGGAAACGGAAACACCACTTTAGCTGCTGCTTCTGATAAATGATTTCACTTAAATTTTTTTTAGCTTCAGGTCAAATAAATGTATTAATAAAAGTCAAACACATGGAAGTTTATCCTTATTAAACTAAAATAGATTTATACATATACTGATGATCAATACATGAAACTGAACATAAATAAAAAAAATGTTTATAATATACAGAAAAATGTAGTGTTTGTATATTATACTATAGTTCATTATACAACAGTTAGTTTTTTACATATGTTTAGACAAATATGACAATATATGAACTGATAAATGTTCATATAAATAAGACCTTTAATGTCAGTTGTGACATTTTATCTCTTTAAGTTGACTTTTCTTCTCACAATTAAATGTTTTTTATCTTATATTTATGAGATAAGAAATATTAATATCATATTTATCTCATAAATTTAACTTTCAATCTCAACTGTGCTGAGTGACTGTGAGCGTAAACACTGACTATAGATTTGTTTTCTTGTCAACCCTCTGTGGTTCCTTATTGTTGTTTTGTTGTTTGATTTGTATTGATTTTATTTTTCTCAATGTTCAAAATAAAGATTTCAAACCAACAAACGCACAGAAACAAAATAAGGTCAGTGAAGGATGAGCTGTTTTCACTTTTCCTTCTGCGTAGGTTTTATCTCATATTTGACACGTACGTGTTTTCATCATGTAAAGACCGACGTGTCTGGAAAATAAATACAATATATTAAACAGGAACATTTATTATTGAACACAGTAATATGTTAAGACAGAAGAGACTCAGAGAAAGTTTTATACCTGAGTCTAGACTTAAATAAACAGCTGTGAATAAATGAAAAGGAACAAAATCAACTCAGTTTAAAGCATTAAAATATGAATTAAAATGAATCAAAGGTACTTAATGCAGCCTAAATATTTAATAGAACCATCACAGACGGAGATTAACATGGAAGAAAAATCTGATTTAGTTTTAGTTTTGTTCTTTATGGTCAGAAATTAAATGAAACAAATCTGTGAGGAAAATATTTTAGCTCATAAACTCCATCAAAACATTAGGACGACTGTGGTTCAGATGGTAGAACAGGTGGTTAGGGTTAAAGGTTAAAGGTTAAAGCTGTGGTTCAGATGGTAGAACAGGTGGTTAGGGTTAAAGGTTAAAGGTTAAAGCTGTGGTTCAGATGGTAGAACAGGTGGTTAGGGTTAAAGGTTAAAGGTTAAAGCTGTGGTTCAGATGGTAGAACAGGTGGTTAGGGTTAAAGGTTAAAGGTTAAAGCTGTGGTTCAGGTGGTAGAACAGGTGGTTAGGGTTAAAGGTTAAAGCTGTGGTTCAGGTGGTAGAACAGGTGGTTAGGGTTAAAGGTCATCTAATGACTGAGGGGTCAGTGGTTCGCTTCCCGACTCTGTCTGTCCACATGTCCAAATGTTGATTAATGTGCATTGTCCCTGTTGAAATAAACTAATAAAATAAATAAAATAAGTGTCTGTGGACAAAGACACTGAAACCTTAGTCTCCCAGTAGGACTGACCTTTGACCTTAGAACCTACTGGTGTATGAGTGTGTGTGAATGGGTGAATGTGAAGCTAATGTAAAGAGCTTGGAACCATGAAGGTGGAACAACTATAGAAGTGAAGAACATTTACACCCCTCACCCCAGTGTCAGTGTTAAATATCCAGTGTCGTGTTAAATATCCAGTGTTGGTGTTAAATATCCAGTGTCAGTGTTAAATATCCAGTGTCGTGTTAAATATCCAGTGTTGGTGTTAAATATCCAGTGACGTGTTAAATATCCAGTGTCTTGTTAAATATCCAGTGTTGGTGTTAAATATCCAGTGTCTGTGCTAAATATCCAGTGACGTGTTAAATATCCAGTGTTGGTGTTAAATATCCATTGACGTGTTAAATATACAGTGTCTTGTTAAATATCCAGTGTTGTTGTTAAATATCCAGTGTCGTGTTAAATATCCAGTGTCTTGTTAAATATCCAGTGTTGGTGTTAAATATCCAGTGTCTTGTTAAATATCCAGTGTTGGTGATAAATATCCAGTGTCGGTGTTAAATACCCAGTGTCATGTAAAGTATCCAGTGTCAGTGTTATATATCCAGTGTTGGTGTTAAATATCCAGTGACGTGTTAAATATCCAGTGTTGGTGTTACATATCCAGTGACGTGATAAATATCCAGTGACATGTTAAATATCCAGTGACGTGTTAAATATCCAGTGTCGTGTTACATATCCAGTGTTGGTGTTAAATATCCAGTGTCATGTTAAATATCCAGTGTCGGTGTTAAATATCAAGTGACGCATTAAATATCCAGTGTTGGTGTTAAATATCCAGTGACGTGATAAATATCCAGTGACGTGTTAAATATCCAGTGTCGTGTTACATATCCAGTGTTGGTGTTAAATATCCAGTGTCATGTTAAATATCCAGTGTTGTGTTAAATATCCAGTGTCTGTGTTAAATACCCAATGTCATGTAAAGTATCCAGTGTCAGTGTTATATATCCAGTGTTGGTGTTAAATATCCAGTGTCGGTGTTAAATATCCAGTGTTGGTTTTAAATATCCAGTGATGTGTTAAATATCCAGTGTCTTGTTAAATACCCAGTGTTGGTGTTAAATATCCAGTGGCGTGTTAAATATCCGGTGTCTTGTTAAATATCCAGTGTTGGTGTTAAATATCCAGTGCATGTTAAATATCCAGTGTCGGTGTTAAATATCCAGTGTTGGTGTTAAATATCCAGTGACGTGATAAATATCCAGTGTCGGTGTTAAATATACAGTGTTCGTGTTAAATATCCAGTGTTGGTGTTAAATATCCAGTGACGTGATAAATATCCAGTGACGTGTTAAATATCCAGTGACGTGTTAAATATCCAGTGTCGTGTTACATATCCAGTGTTGGTGTTAAATATCCAGTGTCATGTTAAATATCCAGTGTTGGTGTTAAATATCCAGTGTCATGTTTAATATCCAGTGTTGGTGTTAAATATCCAGTGTTGTGTTAAATATCCAGTGTCTGTGTTAAATACCCAATGTCATGTAAAGTATCCAGTGTCAGTGTTATATATCCAGTGTTGGTGTTAAATATACAGTGTCTGTGTTAAATATCCAGTGTTGGTGTTAAATATCCAGTGACGTGTTAAATATCCAGTTACGTGTTAAATATCCTGTCTTGTTAAATATCCAGTGTTGGTGTTAAATATCCAGTGATACATTAAATATCCAGTGTTGGTGTTAAATATCAAGTGTCGGTGTTAAATACCCAGTGTCTGTGTTATATATCCAGTGTCTGTGCTATATATCCAGTGTCGGTGTTAAATATCCAGTGTCTTGTTAAATATCCAGTGTTGGTGTTAAATATCCAGTGTTGGTGTTAAATATTCAGTGTCAGTGTTGTATTAACACCACATTGATGTAACTGGATCTGGTGCTTAAATCAGGGTGTTGTTATTAATTGGTGTTAAACTAATTAAATCACTTCCTTACATCACAGTTCTATAACCATTGAAAGGTCAAAGGTCAACCATCGCCATCTTGAAGTTGTTTATTCCAGTGGTGTCACTGTTGTTCCCTCTGATAGGAACAGTATCTGCACTTTGCTCATTTTTGTTTCTTTTAATTTTTAAAAGTCAAACGTGTTGGACACTGACCCTGCAGGACTGGAGTTGGACAGAGGTTAAAGGTCACCCAGTGTTCACAAGCTCTGCATCAAATCCTTTATCTGGAACCAATCAGGTGTTAAGCCCCGCCCACTGACTTTGACAGATAAAATAAAGTAATGATTTTCTGAAATAATTTGTTATTTTAATGAATTAATGACACATTAATATATTTAATTCCAGTTTTCATTCATTGACATTTTTAATTAGTTATTTAATGACGTTTTAATGTATTTAATTTTTAGTCCAGTCTTGGTCTTTTCTTAAATGTTTCACATCAACATAAATGTAAAATAAATACTATGAAATGACCAACACAGTGTTTTTAAAACTTGTCATAGTTTATGGTGTAATGAGGACAGCCTGGACCAAAAGACGAGGACAGAAGAAAGACAAAAGTATAGATGTAACTGAAAGTGTCAAAAATATATATAATATATATATATAATAAAAACTGTTGTGAAGGAAATACAAACAAAGCTGAGTTTAAGAAGACGTTCATTTATTTATTATTAAGAAACAAAGAGATGTTTGAGTCTGTCCTTTCATCTGTTGTCATGGACACAGAAGTGTGTGTGTGTGTGTGTGTGTGTGTGTACTTCCTATCTTTATGGGGACATTGATATGTTTACACATTCGCACCATGGGGACCTCTGACAAAATTAACAATCCCTTAGAGGGTTTAAAAACATTCCCAGAAATCCTGGCTCCTGTTTTTCACATATGTCCATTTGAATATTCGACCACGTATGACGTCACTCTGACGTTATGTGACGTCGCACAACGACCAAATGTCACATGTTAGATCTAATGTTAAATATGAAGCACAAGATATTGTCATGAATGTGTTTTTTTTTTCTCTGTTGTTTTCTCTCTCTTTCACCTTTGTTCTAATTATCCTTCCATCCACCTCAGGTCCCACTCCTGTAGGTAATCAGGTGGTTGTATATAAACCTGTCCTTTTTATCTGTTCTTTGTTTTGTCCAGTGTTACATTCTGTCTGTTTCCTGTGTTTTTTGTCTGTGTTCTGTTTCTGACCCGTTCCTGTCTGCTTCCCCGGTACCTGACCTGCCTTTCTGGACTCTGACCTCTCTCTGCTTGTCTTCCCTGGATCTCCGTTGCCGAACCCTGGTCCAGGCTACATATTATCTCGTGTCTTTTCCCTGTGGCCTGTTTCATACACTGTGTGATTAAACCTGTTTCAACTGTTACATCGTGTGCTGTCTGCATTTAGGTCCAACTCCGGTCAGTGACAGATATTGTCTGATTTAACTAAATATGTCAATAACCTGCTTTGGTTAACAAGCTGGCGCAGTGGTTAACAGGGTGGTGCAGTAGTTAACAGGGTGGTGCAGTGGTTAACAGGGTGGTGCAGTAGTTAACACTGGTGGTGCAGTAGTTAACAGGGTGGTGCAGTAGTTAACACTGGTGGTGCAGTGGTTAACAGGGTGGTGCAGTAGTTAACACTGGTGGTGCAGTGGTTAACAGGGTGGTGCAGTAGTTAACAGGGTGGTGCAGTGGTTAACAGGGTGGTGCAGTAGTTAACAGGGTGGTGCAGTAGTTCACAGGGTGGTGCAGTGGTTAACAGGGTGGTGCAGTAGTTCACAGGGTGGTGCAGTGGTTAACAGGGTGGTGCAGTAGTTAACACTGGTGGTGCAGTAGTTAACAGGGTGGTGCAGTAGTTAACAGGGTGGTGCGGTAGTTAACAGGGTGGTGCGGTAGTTAACAGGGTGGTGCAGTAGTTAACACTGGTGGTGCAGTAGTTAACAGGGTGGTGCAGTAGTTAACAGGGTGGTGCAGTAGTTAACAGGGTGGTGCAGTAGTTCACAGGGTGGTGCAGTGGTTAACAGGGTGGTGCAGTAGTTCACAGGGTGGTGCAGTGGTTAACAGGGTGGTGCAGTAGTTAACACTGGTGGTGCAGTAGTTAACAGGGTGGTGCAGTAGTTAACAGGGTGGTGCGGTAGTTAACAGGGTGGTGCGGTAGTTAACAGGGTGGTGCGGTAGTTAACAGGGTGGTGCGGTAATTAACAGGGTGGTGCAGTAGTTAACACTGGTGGTGCAGTAGTTAACAGGGTGGTGCAGTAGTTAACAGGGTGGTGCAGTAGTTAACACTGGTGTCTCACAGACAGAAGGTCCCTGGTTCTATTCCCAGGTACTCTGGCTCCTCCCACCTGCACTGATAGGTTAACTGGTTAACTAGTTAAGTGGTTAATGTAAATCACCCATAGGTGTGAATGTGACAGTGATTGTTTGTCTATATATGTTCAGTCCTGAGATGAACTGGAGACTCATACAGGGTGACCTCTGACCCCACCTTCACCCATTGTAGCTGGATTAGACCCCAGTGACCTCAGTGACCCCAGTGACCCCAGTGACCCCTGTGACCCCTGTGTAATGAAACACAAAATAACACCAGGCTGATAATTGGCAGGAAGTGTCACTTGACCTCAACACTTATGAAGCTCCTCTGCAGTTAGATGTGGTCAAACACAGTCACCTCTCATTTATCCAACATTTCAGCCACACTTAACAGCAGGGAATCCTTTCATAATTCCGCCGGCTGTTGTATCAACCTCAGGGAGAACTAATTGACTTTGTAAATTGAGGAGATGATCACCTGAGGCGTCTGCGCTCACAACAGTATGAATGATGAAATTCAACTCAAGTGTTTGTGTGAAAACCTTTGGAACGCTTTCATGAGTCAAACAGAAAAGAGATGGGTCTAAAAAGCCAAAACAGAGGCTGAGAAAGAGAAAGAGCGCCGTTGAGGCTGTTATTTGCACTCCAATAGGTCTTTTGTGTGATGGAGCAGGTCTCCAGACTCTAAGCACAGACCATGTGACAGGGCAGATGAGGAGTGCACTAATGAAAACTGAACACACCGCCATGAACTCCCTTCAGACTCAACTTCTATGAGTGCGACTGGTTCCAAATGGATTTTAAATGAGATACTCTGAAGCTTTCATCCACTCTCATTAACTCCTGGGGAGTAACGGTCAGCGTAGATTAAAACAGAACTAATCACTGGATGGTATGAATATGATGAACCAGTATTCACACAATGTTTAACCCCGCCCCTATTTTGTGTCAATCTCCAGTTTCATTTTTTTTCCTGTTCTTGAATTAGAGCCAATAATGTGATTTTGACCTTTCTGCTAAATGTGACCTTGACCTTTGACCTTTTGCAATATTGATAATTTGGTTATATGTATATATGTGTCAGTGTGTGTAATATTATGATAATATATCCAGTATTGATTAAGTTATAGCGTGTCTATGTTTGACACAGTGTTACACAAGTTAATTTGGACACGTCACCTTTGACCTTTGAAAGTCAAAATTATGATATAACAAGTCAAAATAATGCGATAAAAACTCAAAACCATGTGATGAAAAAGTCAAAAGAATGCAATGCAAGTTAATTTTGCCACATGTCACCTTTGACCTCCAGAGATCTCAAAAACTATTGGTCGTAGGTGATAACACCAAGTATGAAAATTGTATGTGTTCATTCTGCATCGTTTGGTACCAATACGAAAGTTCTGTGACCCTCTGTTCTGGAGTTAGAACCAATAATATGATTTCGACCTTTTAGTTAATTGTGACCTTGACCTTTGACCTTTACTTAATAGATAATTGCATCTAATGCACATTAACTATATGTATATGAACATGTAATTTAATGGTGATATTTACAGTATTCACTGAGTTATAGTATGATATGTCTGTGTCATGTTTGTTTTTCTCTCTTTTCTGTTTGTTTTTCTCTGTTTTCTATTTGTTTTTCTCTGTTTCTGCTCTGTCTTCTCTGTGTGTTTTTGTCTTTCACCTTTGCTCTAATTATCCTTCCATCCACCTCAGGTCCCACTCCTGTAGGTAATCAGGTGGCTGTATATAAGCCTGTCCTTTTTGTCTGTTCTTTGACAGATGGTTTTTGTTTTGTCCAGTGTTACATTCTGTCTGTTTTTCCCGTGTTTTTTGTCTGTGTTCTGTTTCTGACCCGTTCCAGCCTGCTCCCTACTTAGACCTGTTTCCGCCTGACCACGTCTTTGTCTTCGTCCTCCGGATCTGAACCTATTCCTGTCTGCTTCCCCGGTACCCGACCTGCCTTTCTGGACTCTGACCTCTCTCTGCCTGTCTCTACTGGATCACCGTTACCGAACCCTGGACCGGACTACGTTTCCCCTGTGCTTAATCCTGTGGACTCTGTTTTGACTTATATTATTAAAACACTGTTTGAACTTTATCCTGTCTGTTGTCTGCATTTGGGTCCAATTCCGGTTTGTCACAGTCTGTGTAATATCTAATCAAATAATAACAATATGAACCACAACCATGAAGGAATAAAATAAATTAAACTATACTTCCATCCATCAGTGGAAGTAAATGTAAGCGTGTGTGTAGTTGTTTCTGGTGAAAGGAAGAAATATCTGCTGTTCACTTCATATGTGAATCTGTTTGTTACTGTTTGTGGACTGAGTCACTTCTATTAAAGCTCCTCCCATTTTCTGTGAGTAAGGGACTTTCCCCGTTGCCATGGAAACCAGCCTGTAGTTCCACACGCAGACACACAGAGCTGACTGGAGTACAGTCTGTCTGAATGTTAAACCATGCCTCTGAACTCCTGTGATTTTTGGTAAAAGTGTAAATAATTCATGAAAACAAAGTTGATGATGAGTGACAGGAGGTTCTGAGGAACAAGTACATGTACTTTTTATGTGTGTACTGTGAAAAATAAGTGAGATACAGCAGTTTTAAGACCACTGAACTCACCAAAATGAAGCAGATCTGTTAGTCTGTCAGTCATGTTAAAGCCCCGCCCACAGTGTTTGTCAATCATGTTAAAGCTCCTCCCACAGTCTTAATTGTCTGCAGGTGTTTCATAGTGCCAGGAGCACTGTTGCCATGGTGATGAGCAGTGGCGGGAACTTCAAAGGGCAGACTCATAGACAGCTCCACACTGTTACATGGAAAAAATAGGTGTGAACATACTGCCGAACTACTGCCATTTTTGGTAAAAGTGTAAATAATTGGTGAAAACAAAGTTGATGATGAGTGACAGGAGGGTGTGAGGAACAAGTACATGTACTTTTTATGTGTGTACTGTGAAAAATAAGTGAGTTAGAACAATTTGAAAAACACTGAACTCAACATGAGACAGAAATGATTTTTCCAATAGAAGTCTATTGACAGAAATCCCTGACATCATCCCAAACAGGTTCCTGTCATTTCACTTTAAAAAGAGCTAGATCTTCAAACCCTGGTTTGTTTGAATTCTCACAACCATGGCAACATTTGTGGAAAAGATTGTTTGTCTACTATTTATGGTTTTGTCGTGAGGACGAGTTATTGAGACATTTTTCAGCTTCATTTTTTCTTCTCTCGTGCTCTAGCGATGACATCACCCACTGATAAAAAGTCAGATTTTGGTCTTTTCAGGGTGGATTTACTGAGTTCTCTATCGACAACCGTAAATCACACCCTCATGACAATCACATCCTAAAGACACCACAAAAATGACTGTGTTTGAAAGTTTAAATGAAGTCTGTGCCAGGCCCTCTGACCCAAATGCAGAATGAAACACTTGAGACAGAAGTGACGAAGGGAAAGTGAGTTTATTTCTCCAACTGGCAAAAGTATCAAACAAAAAATGACTCACAGCAAATGACTGGACGAAGAGGTTGGGGACTCGGAATGTTCAGGGAGGAACTGAAATGAGAGAGGAGAACCCGGTTTAACTGGAACGGAGACTGAAAACAGCAACGATTGAAAGGGCTGTCGGAATAATCTGTCATCAGATGGAAGTCACAGGAGAGATTAAGTTGGGAGCTCAATGGCATGCAGCTGCGCCACTGTCCTCTCCCATGGACCAGTGGATGCTGCGGGGCGTGGACAAGAGACAGACAACAAAAAAAAAACCTCACACCCCACCAGACCCTAAAAGTCTGTGCGACAAAGTATGGTGGAGCAGTAGCGTTGGCAAAAGAGACAACGTTTGTTGTTGGTCCCAGTACACGTGTGTAATGTCTGGGACAATTTGACAGTGAATTCCTATTTACTGGAAAACGTTACGATCAGGGCTCTAAATTAACACCCGCCAAATGCGGGTGAAAATCCATTTTGAGGAGTAAAAAAAAAAACCTTAATAGCCACTTTGGCTGGTGGCGAGTGATAGGAACCGACAAGACGAAAGTTCGTCCATTTCCCATGAACTCTACCGTGATGACGTCGCATGCATCCATTGGCTGCGTCCTCATTACATTCGATTTCGAACAATTTCGCGCGGTTGACTCTGAGGTGAAGAAGAAGACGTTAAGAGATAGAAGAAGGAGAATATTTTCTGAAGTGTGTGTTGTGTCAGTGAGAACGAAAAAAAAAGAATGTGGCGGTGGTTGGGAGGTTCAGAGTGTGGGGGTGAGAAAAGGTCAAAGACTGGAGGGGATGCTGTCGAGTCTGAGGTAACGCTAACGCAAAAAAAAAAAGTAGACGACATTTAACCCAAAATGGTTTGGGGTATTTCACACAATTTTCTGCAATTTTCTACTTTTTGTATAAGTTTATAAAAGTTTAAAATATTTGAACATGTTAATATGATGCAATTCCTTGTTTTTGAAGAAATGATATGGAACCAATTGAGAAAATGTAAAAGCAACAAGATGTGAGTGTATGTTTACAGATATTTAATGGGGACAGTGGAGATAAAAAGTAAAGAAGTTAGGAGTTAAATGTGAAAATGCAAAAAAACAATATGTGATCATATGTTTGAAGAAATGATATGGGACCAACTGAGAAAATGTAAGAGCAACAAATGTGAGTCTATGGATTGTATAAATAATAATATAGGTGAGAAAAGTAAAGTGTAAACAGTGAAAGGTGAGAAAATATAAAAGCAAGAAGTTTTAAGAGTTAAATGTGAAAATGTAAAAAAAATAAAAATGTGATCGTATGTTTAAAGAAATTAATTATTTCAAGAGGAAAAGGTTAAATAAAATAATTTAAAGAAATTGGTCAGGGGAAAAAATGGCTAGTTGAATGTCTGATTGGCTAGTAAGATAAAAAAAAATCTATGAGCCACATTGGCTGGTGATGAAAAAAGTTAATTTAGAGCCCTGGTTACGATCAGGGGTGGAGCATGTGGTTCCCTGTAGGGGGGCCATGACCTGTAGTGACCCTTACAGTATATAGTTTATATTGTTAGTTTATAGTTTATATCATTTATATAGTTCTAGCATAGATAATGTTTGTGTTTATTTGTTTATATAGTCCTAGCATAGATAATGTTAGTGTTTATTTGTTTATATAGTCCTAGCATAGATAATGTTTGTGTTTATTTGTTTATATAGTCCTAGCATAGATAATGTTAGTGTTTATTTGTTTATATAGTCCTAGCATAGATAATGTTAGTGTTTATTTGTTTATATAGTCCTAGCATAGATAATGTTAGTGTTTATTTGTTTATATAGTCCTAGCATAGATAATGTTAGTGTTTATTTGTTTATATAGTCCTAGCATAGATAATGTTTGTGTTTATTTGTTTATATAGTTCTAGCATAGATAATGTTTGTGTTTATTTGTTTATATAGTTCTAGCATAGATAATGTTTGTGTTTATTTGTTTATATAGTTCTAGCATAGTTAATGTTAGTGTTTATTTGTTTATATAGTCAGATAGTCCTGGCTGCGTGTGCATCCTAGCAGCATTCTGTTTGTTTACAAACATGTCAGTTACGGCATGCATGAGGCAAGGTGCGTTCATGAACTGTAGGAATTTTAGGTATCCGGGTACAGATGGTGACTGTTACTTTGTAGCAAAAATGAAGGATTCGACATTAACTTGACGATCTCAACAAACCAGGGCACATTTACAGTTATTTTATTTTCATCATGCAACCAGGAAATAAGCATTTATTAATATAATTACATTTAAAAAAATCTGTTGTGGTTTATGTGGGCCCATCCATGTGGGCCTGGGGTTTCTCTCTCTCTCTCTCTCGCTCTCCCTCTCTCTCTCTCTCAGTCTCTCTTTTTCTCAGTCTCACTCTGTCTCTCCCTGTCTCTCGTTCTCTCTCTCTCTCTGTCATTCTCTCTCTCTCTCTCTCAGTCTCTCTTTTTCTCAGTCTCACTCTGTCTCTCTGTCTCTCCCTGTCTCTTTCTGTATCTCTGTCTTTCTCTCTCTCTGTCTCTCTCTCTCTCTGTCATTCTCACTCTCTGTCTCTCTCTCTCATTCTCTCTCTCTGTCATTCTCTCTCTCTCTCTCGTTCTCTCTCTCTGTCATTCTCTCTCTCTCTCGTTCTCTCTCTCTGTCATTCTCTCTCTCTCTCTCGTTCTCTCTCTCTGTCATTCTCTCTCTCTCTCGTTCTCTCTCTCTCTCATTCTCTCTCTGTCTCTCTCTCTCGTTCTCTCTCTCTGTCATTCTCTCTCTCTCTCTCGTTCTCTCTCTCTGTCATTCTCTCTCTCTCTCTCAGTCTCTCTCTCTCTCTCTCTCTGTCATTCTCTCTCTCTCTCTCAGTCTCTCTCTCTCTGTCTCTCTCTCTCTCTTCTGAGTAAGAGGTGGGTGGCTGCTGAGCTTTTTTTCTGTGTTTTTGGTGATTATTTCTTTCTTTTCTTGGTTATTAGTATTGTGCTGTGGGGGGGGGTTGTAGTGTAGGGGGGTAGGTGTAGTAGTGGGGGTAGGAGGTGAACCTGTTATCCAGTGAGGCTGGTAACATGGCTAGCCTGGGGTTAGGGCAGCTGACGCGGCGTCACGCCATTAGGCTGACACTGTCGATCAGCTGTTCTGTAGAGGAAGTTAGCTTAGCTATAGGGGAGTTAAGTTAGCTTAGCTATAGGGGAACTAGTTGGTTTTATCAGTGTTAAATCTTCACGGATGAACAGCGCGGTGGAGGTTTTTTGGATAGTGTGGACGAGGTGAAGCAGGTGATGGAACACGGGGTGGTGGTTTGAGACACTTTGACTCCTGCACTGTCACTGGTTAATGCTGCTAAAAGAGTTATCATCTGGAACATACCACCATTTGTTATGAATCAAGTGTTGGAACGGGAGCTAGCTCGACATGGGAAACTTCTGTCACTGATCAAACTCATCCTGCTGGGATGTGAGTCACAACAAGGTAGCCTGTGTTGTGTTGTGTTGTCCTGACCTCAACCACGCTGTTGCTGTCGGTGTAATTTCAGGAGTAAACTGGAAACGTCCTGCATCCTTACAGGAATCTGCACATGCGTTAAATGAGCAGGGGTCAAACCAATTGGACACCTTGGCATCGGAGTAGCCCTTTGTCTCACACTGAAGGACAATACCCTGCAATCAACTGGCGGGACAGATGGAGGACTCTGCACAGCTAACTGGAGTGAAGCTACAAGCTAACCACCAAGAGTTTGAAGGAGCTTTTCTAAACCAAAGACTCCGGTTACACCGACCAGCCTGTCAACGAAAAGAGCAACACTGCTTTTTTGCAGCCATCTCGTCCCGGGGATCCGACTGGAATGACCACCACCGGCTCTCCATGGATGCTGCTGCGGCTGGAGAAACACCAACCCCCCGGCGACACACCGCCCCCGGCTCCGGTGGAGAGGTGCCGCTCACCACCCGGCGTCCGACCCGTGGACACACCAGAGGCTGTCGGAGGCTTCCCGCTGGACATCGACATCGACCCAATTTCCCGGTACCACAGAAAACTTTTAAACTGCCAGACAGAGAACACTGTCTTCCCCATCCCAACCATCTGGTCCTCCGTCGCACTGAGACGTCATCAGAAGCCTGTCGCCGGCCACATACGTAACGGTGCAGCCATCGCGAGATCTCCGCACCTCACAAGAGGAAACACCGCAAGATTTCAGGAAACCAAGAAAGCCTGTAAACGCCGTGTGGACTTCAAAGTCCTAAGACCCCTACAGAAACTAACTAGCACCTTTCCCTCCCCTCCACCGCCCCCACAAAAAATAAGAACAGCCCTGTTTAATGCACAGTCAATTGGTCCAAAAGCTTCCCTTCTCCACCGCCATATCATTGATAACAATTTAGACCTTCTCTGCATTACAGAGAGCTGGCACCAGCCAAATGTTTTTCTTGGACTGAATGAGCTCTGCCCACCTGGCTTTGGCTATTTAGAGAAGGCCCGCACTGGAAAAAAGTGTGGTGGCTTGGCTGTTTTTTATCAGCTGGACCTAGGGCCAACATCCATCCCTCTGGCCACACAGTCCTCATTTGAATGCCTAGCATTCAAAAGCAAGTCCCCCGTCCCCTTGACTGTGCTCCTAGTCTATCGCCCCCCCTCCCAGACCAAGTCAAGCTTCTTCTCAGAATTCCAGGACCTTCTCACCTCACTTTGCTCCACCACTGACAATATTCTGATCCTTGGAGATTTCAATATCCACATTGACAATCCATCAGATCACTCAGCTACTGAGTTTCTCCTACTACTGGACCACCTCCACCTCACACAGCATGTAAAGGAGCCAACACACAACAGAGGCCATACACTTGATCTGGTTATCTCAAACACCATCCCCATAAAAAACCTACAGGTTTCCAATATTGGTGTGTCTGACCACAGCATGATCACCATGGATCTGCCATCACTGACCCCCCTCCACAAACCAAAGCGCGAAATCCAATTCAGAAACCTGAAAAACATCAACCCGGCTGCCCTTTCTCTCGACCTCCAACAAATCTCACCCTACCCTGACAGTCTCCACTCAGCTACAGACCTGGTAACCCATTACAACAGGTTCCTGAGTCACACATTAAACCACCACGCCCCTCTAAAGACCCGTACGGTCTCTTTCTGTCGCTCAGCACCATGGTTTTCAGCTGAGCTAAGAAAGAAAAAAACCCTTGGTTGTGTCCTCGAACGCCGGTATCTAGCAACAAAATTAACCATACACATGCTGGCATACAGAGAGCATAGGAAGGAGTATGCCAAAGCCCTCCACACTGCTCGATCCCAGTTTTACTCCGACCAAATTAATAGCAACCCCGGTAACTCCAAACAACTTTTCTCTACAATAAACCGCATACTCAAGCCTAAGTCCCACTCACATGCAGAAACCACTGAGGAGAGGTGTAACGAGCACATCACCTTCTTCAAAGAAAAGGTAAAAAACATCCGCTCACTCCTTTCTGGCTCTACCACCTCACAGCCCCCCCCCTCTGAAGACCCAGACCATGCCCACTCCCAGCCTCTGTGTGACTTTACAACTGTCACACAGAGAGAGGTTGAGAACATAATTAAAATGAAACCCACCACCTGTGCCCTTGATCCCTTCCCCACAGCACTTCTAAAAACTAACCTTTCTGCCATCAGCCCCCTCATCACCCAGCTCATAAATTGCTCCCTAAAATCTGGCCACGTCCCAACCTCCCTGAAAACAGCTGTCATCAGACCCCTCCTCAAAAAACCTTCCCTAAACCCAGATATTCTTTCTAATTACAAACCCATCTCAAATCTGCCATTCATCTCAAAAGTCCTCGAAAACAGTCGCCGCCCAACTCCAGAACCACCTAACCCACAATAACTTATTTCAAAAATTTCAATCTGGTTTCCGCCCTGGCCACAGCACAGAGACGGCTCTGGTCAGGGTAACAAACGACCTATTAATAGCAGCAGACGCCGGTTCCCCATCCCTCCTTGTCCTCCTGGATCTCACAGCAGCCTTCGACACCATTGATCATAACATCCTCCTCAAACGCCTGCACTCCACCATCAATCTCACGGGCACCGTCCACACGTGGTTCACCTCCTACCTGTCAGACAGAACCGAGTATGTTGCCCTGGGCAAGGCAAAATCACAACCCCAGCATGTCACTTGTGGTGTCCCACAAGGCTCGGTGTTGGGTCCCTCCCTTTTCACCCTATATATGACCCCCCTTGGCCACATCATCAGCAAACACGGACTAGCTTTCCACTGTTATGCTGATGACACAGCTCTACCTGAGGACCAAACCCACTCCCTCCACACCTCTGCCACTGGCCACACTACAGTCCTGCCTGGAGGAGATCGAGGCATGGATGAGATCAAATTTCCTTCAACTAAACAGTTCAAAAACAGAAGTCATACAAATCGGTACACGAAAGCAAATTCAGTCATCACCCATCACCTGTATTACCTTCTCCTGCCAAAACAACCCCTCTCCTCATCAGTCACTAACCTGGGGGTTGTAATGGACCCCCACCTCACCTTTGACACACACATAAAACTCATCTGCCAAAAATCATTCTTCCATCTTAGAAACATCAGTAAAATCCGTCCCATAATTTCTCAGCCAGATGCAGAAAAGCTCGTCCATGCCTTTGTCTCCTCCAGGCTGGACTACTGTAACGCACTCCTCATCGGGATCCCTAGCTTCTGTCTCCAGAGGCTGCAGTACATTCAAAACTGTGCTGCTAGGATCCTGATGAGGGTGTGGAAATATGATCACATCACTCCCACCCTCAAAGCACTTCACTGGCTTCCCATATCCTCCAGAGTAGAATTTAAGATCTCCCTCCTCACCCACCAATGCATGTATGGCACTGCCCCCTCCTACCTCAAGGAGCTCCTCACACCCAAAACACACACACGCACCCTCCGCTCCTCCGAAGGCAATTTCCTCCAGGAGGCAAACTGGAAACTGGCCACCATGGGGAAACGAGCTTTTTCCTCTGCTGCCCCCAGACTGTGGAATGCCCTCCCAGACCACCTCAGGGCTCCACAGTCTGTTGATAGTTTCAAACAAAAACTAAAAACCCACCTATTTACAAATGCCTTTAATTAACCCCTCAGCCACCCCCCCCCCCCTTCTCCTGCCCCCCCGGTTTCTGACCCTGGCGCGGCTCTCTGTTTTGATCTTGGATTATGGATGTCTGTACCTCTGCTACTTTTGGATTATTTATCTATTTGTTTGACCGTTTTAAATCCTATGTAACATGTCTTTTTTTGCATTGTATTTACGTATTGTTTTTATTGGCTGCTGTGTAGCAGCTCTCTGTAGCACTTTGAGATTTCTCCCGAAATGTAAAGTGCATTTTTACAAATAAAATGTATTATTATTATTATTAACAACTGAAGCACGTCATCTCATTACGAAGGCAAGTGTTGATGACGTTGAATGGTGGCAGCAACAGCTGGAATGTGGTGTTTACTTTTAAGGTGGATGGTTTTGATGACACTGCGCTTGTTTCCACTGACACTATGAAATGTTTTGGTTGTGGTGGAGAGGGTCATTTAACTCATTCACTGCCAGCTATTTTCTGAACAGCCAGCCTCACAGTTGCTACAGTTTTGGAGAATTTTGGGTGATTTTTCAAGACCCACAGAATATTGAGTTTTATAACGACATAAACAGAACACATCAAGAGAAAGTGTAGACTTCTATGAAACAACAAAAACAACACTGAAAACAAGGTGTTTGATAGAAAAACAGTCGTTTATTCATAAACATGCCCTAATCAGTGTACTAGTGTGATTTGCTGTAAAACATTTTCGTGTAACGAAAACGAATGCGCGTGCAGACACGACACCTCCGTGTTGGCCTGGTCTTCTTGGTGGTGGGCATCAGATGGTCCAGTTGGTGCCTCGCCATGTTGCCATCCAGCCTACTTTCAGGGTCCATGTTGTCCAGTGCTCTGGGATAGTGGACCTGGTCTCCCTGGTCTGTCTCCGCCTCCAGCACCCCATGCTGCTTCCCTGACCACATCCTCATGACCCTGCGTGTGAACTCCAAAAGTGACTGACATTGTTGTGGATTTCTGGCCCTATAAAGAACATATGTGACTGCTCAGCATGAAATCAGGCATTAGTCGCGCTGACCTGTTGAGCTACAGCCAAATTTAGGCTGGAAGGCGATTTGTTATTAGTGTTTACACCTTATCAAAAAACGGTACCTTACCACCTCTATGTTCAGTTCCTGTGGTCATTACATTGAAATCCAATCAATAAAGGTGTTTATTGAGTCAATTATTTAAGCGGTGACAAAAGTTCAGGTATTGCTGAGCAAAGACAAAGACGACTTCCACCTCTTTTCGCCGAACAAAACGATCTCCGTTCCGTGGGTAAACACCCAAGTGTTTGGTACGAGGTAAAAGCTTATATTGAATGTTCTGTCCAATGGTGTAAGCCAAATGATTATAATACGTCACACTTCTGTCCTATTATTATAATATATAAAACTTCTGTGACATGTCCATCAGAGTGTCCTTTAACATCTGTCAACAATTTGTGTCAATCGGATACAAATTATTATGCGTTGCTAAGGACTTCCTACCCCAAAACTTAAACGGACAATATCTAAAAATATGCAAATTGTAAAATATGTCCAAATGTGGATATTAAAATGACCATAACTTTGGTTCTACTTGTGATAGAAACATCATTTTTTCACCATCTTAAACCTTAGTTTCCACTCTACCAAGATACACACATAACTCTGTTTGGATTTACACACACTTATGCCTGGTTTACTGGTGGTGGGTCACATATGGTTAAACATGGCAGATTGGAACATGTAAGCCACAAACTTCTTTGACCAGTTTAGGGACCTCCTTATGAAGGGGTAGTGGGCCACATTCTGGTCCACTTTATCCACACCATTCATGTTGGAGTTGTAGGCGATCACACACGCTGGTTTAAGCTGGGTCACTCTATGTCTCTGCCCCCTCTGCCACACATCAACCCCTTCCATTCTGTCTTGGTGGCAGGTTGTCACCATCTTCACGATTCGTTTGTCCTGCCAAGCTACCACCATCATGCGCCCATTGTGCCGCACAATTCTTTCCCCTGCCCCCAGGTCAGACTTTTTGATCTCCCTGATGATCAATGGCTCTCCCCTGTTTTTCCTGAGGGTTCCACAGACGTTTGTCTGTGCTCTCAGTAAGCGTTCCCACAGGGACACAGAATTATAGAAATGGTCCATGTAGACAGTATAACCATGACCCTGGAGACCATCAAGCAGAGAGAACACTATCTCTGGCAGAGTACTACCTTGACCAACATAAGGCCGCAAGTTGAAGCAGTACCCTGTCGCAGAGTCACACAGAATACGATTTTATACCATAATTCAGCGTCTTTTTGGGTTATACACTCGGAACGATAGGCGCCCCCGCCACTGCATCATGCCCTCATCAATGCAAATGTTTTTTCCTGGCTGGTACAATTCTTTGCATTTCCCAACAAGATAATCTAACACTGGGCAGACTTTGTACATTTTATCACCAGTATTTTGTGTGGCATTGTTGTTGAAGTGGAGGAACCGCCATATAATTTGAAATCTGTTCCTGGACATTGTCTGTCTGAAATATGGTGTTGCATCTATTTCCTCTACACTCCAGTATCAGTCAAGGCTTGGCTTTTTGATGTAGCCAGTGAGGAAACTCAGTCCCACAACTGAAAACGTTCTTTGCACTGACACTGGCTTCCAGGCGTTACCTCTGCTGTGGGGTAGCGCCTCATGGTTGGCTTCAAAGTACTGATGAGCATACAAGTTTGTCTGATCGCGAATATGCTGCAGCAGCTCATCTGTCACAAACAGGTCTAGGTAATCGGCCGACTCATTGGACTCTAAGTCCGCAGCGGCGTTCTGAGGGCCCGCTGTTGCAGTAAACGCCAACCCCAGGGGTTCCCAGTCAGCTTCACACCAGCCCTGGTCCTGTTCCTGGTCCCAGCCCCTAGTTGATACACCTGTAAATGATGTACATATATAGGACAATAATTCATAATGTAATAAATCATTTCATTCTTTATGATATTGAAGAGGGAAAGAAAAGTGTATAAATGTGACCCACCACCAGTAAACCAGGCATAAGTGTGTGTAAATCCAAACAGAGTTATGTGTGTATCTTGGTAGAGTGGAAACTAAGGTTTAAGATGGTGAAAAAATGATGTTTCTATCACAAGTAGAACCAAAGTTATGGTCATTTTAATATCCACATTTGGACATATTTTACAATTTGCATATTTTTAGATATTGTCCGTTAAAGTTTTGGACTGTTTTGGGGTAGGAAGTCCTTAGCAACGCATAATAATTTGTATCTGATTGACACTTTTTTTTACAGATGTTAAAGGACATATATATATATATATATATATATATATATATATATATATATATATATATATATATATATATATATATAAAGTTTTATATATTATAATAATAGGACAGAAGTGTGACGTATTATAATCATTTGGCTTACACCATTGGACAGAACATTCAATATAAGCTTTTACCTCGTACCAAACACTTGGGTGTTTACCCACGGAACGGAGATCGTTTTGTTCGGCGAAAAGAGGTGGAAGTCGTCTTTGTCTTTGCTCAGCAATACCTGAACTTTTGTCACCGCTTAAATAATTGACTCAATAAACACCTTTATTGATTGGATTTCAATATAATGACCACAGGAACTGAACATAGAGGTGTTAAGGTACCGTTTTTTGATAAGGTGTAAACACAAATAAGAAATCACCTTCCAACCTAAATTTGGCTGTAGCTCTGAACGGCTCAGCGCGACTTATGCCTGATTTTGTGCTGAGCAGTCACATATATATAGAAACCTTTTACCTTTCTTTCTTTGTCCTCCACCAAGCGAGGGCATGGGGGCCCTGCTGGACTCACCACCTGTAACACATAATTACCATAAAGATTAGCAACAGGTGCCCATAATACAACTGGAGGAAGCAATCAGAGCAATCCCGCTCCGGCGATGAGGCTGTGCTGGTGTCAGACGAACCAGGCGGCAGCCATTCATTTGAAGTATCCGGGTCTGGTTCACTGGGATCCTCTGAACCAGATTCACCTGGGCCATGCTGGTGCCCTGGGTCCTTCGAGGGCACATGGTGCGCACCACACCCGCTCACTCTGCCCTTCTTCTTTGCTGGGTATCTCCGACCTACTCTCCCTTCTCGTTCCCCCTCACCCTATCTCCTGAAATACTCCTAAACCTGCTTTCTCTCCACCGCCATCTTTTTTCGCCATCTTCACTCAAGCTCATCCTTCTTCCTCTGCCAACACCAGTTGTGCCCCCCCCCACAAACCGATTCCCATGGTCCCCCCCCTACAGGATTGGGTTGGTAATACACCAAAATTCAATGAGTACACGCCTCATTTTCAGTGACAGGCGAATGGACCTCCAGGAACCAGGGGTCTAAAGGCCATTATGTAACCCGCCCAGAAGGCCTGGGTGTGGCCTTGTGATGTTCTGGTTGTTTCCAGTGAATTGGGTGTTGAAACTGGTCTGATTTCAATAGACCAGGAAAAGGCTTTTGATCGGGTTGAACACCAAACCCATTGGCAGACTCTGGCTGGGTTTGGGTTCAACCCTGAGTTCATTGCCAAGATCCGGGCTCTCCATTGTGACATTGTGAGTGTGCTGAAAATCAGTGGGGGGCTGAGTGCACCTTTCAGCATTGAGAGGGGGGTGAGGCAGGGCTGTTCTCTCTTGGGTATGTTGTATTCTATAGCCATCGAGCCTCTGCTGCACCAGCTGTGTCAGAAGCTGCCCGGTGTTTCCAGTACTTCTGAGAATGGCTGCCTACGCTGATGACCTTGTGGTAATGGTAAAGTCACAAAAAGATATTGATATTTTAATTGACACTGTTAAATTATTTGGTTTTATTTCTTCTGCCAAAGTGAACTGGGGAAAAAGCGAGGCTATGACGGTGGGAGAGAGGCTGGGGGGTCGACTCAGCCTGCTGCTGAGCTCACCTGGAAGAAAGGTGGGCTGAAGTACCTGGGGGTTTTTCTGGGGGATGACACCATGAATAACAAAAACTGGGACACTGTTCTTCAGACAGTAAAAGGCCATCTGAATAAGTGGAGGTGGTTTCTCCCAAAGATGTCTTTCCGCGGCAGAGTCCTAATCGCCAACAACCTGGTGTCATCTACCCTGTGGCACAGGTTGGTCTGTCTGGACCCTCCAGTCTCTCTCCTGTCTCAGGTACAACGTTTTTTAGTGGATTTTATTTGGGACAAGATGCACTGGGTTCCACAGAGTGTCCTTTTCCTCCCTAAAGAGGAGGGACGGCAGGGCCTGGTTCATTTAGCCAGTCGACGGGCTGCTTTCCACCTGCAGTTTGTGTAGAGGTTGGTAGATGGACCGGAGAGCACTGCATGGAGGGCTTTAGCCCGCTCCATCCTGAGGCATGTAAATGGCCTGGGTATGGACCTGAATTTGTTCATAATGGACAACAGCTCCCTTTTTAACAGCTCATCACTGCCTGTTTTTTATAAAAGTGTTTTTAATGTGTGGAGTTTAGTTAATAGGGAGAGACAGAAGCAAGCAGACTCTCTGCACTGGCTGGTCCAGGAGCCGGTCATCCATGGGACTGTTCTGGACTGTCCAGGCTGACTGGGCCCTTCTCTATATAGTATTATGGTGGTAAGCTGAGTGGCCGTGATGACACTCCCTGGAGGGGTCACTTTAATTCAAAGGAGTGGAGGCCGGCCTGGAGATCCTTGTATAAACCTCCACTGACGAAGAAGCATGGGGACCTACAGTGGAGGATTGTTCATGGAGCAGTAGCAGTGAACTCCTTCATCTCTGTCATTAATGTGGGTGTGGAGGACAGATGTCCATTCTGTACAGAGAGGGAGACAGTGTTCCACTGTTTCACTGGGTGTCAGCGGCTGGAGGAACTCTTCATTTTCTTACAGAGTCTTCACCAGTTTTAAAGAGGTCTTCTGAAGACAAGTTTTTATTTATGGTTTTAAATACACTCACAACATTAAAGAGAAGAGTCAGCTCCTGAACTTTGTTTTGGGTCAGGCCAAGATGGCGGTTTTTATAAGCAGGAAAAGAAGAGTGGTGGGAGGAGAGTTGATTCTTCCAGTGCTGGTGCTGGTGGAACTGGCCTGGTCCAGGATCAGGTTAGACTTCAATTTCCACAGAATGTCAGGAGACCTGACTGTTTTTAAGAACACATGGTGCTACCAGAATGTTCTGTGTCGGGTGGAAGGAGAGGACCTGGTGTTTGGGGAAATGATGGGGTGAGGGAGGGGGGAGGGGTGTTTCATTATTATTTATTATGTATTTTGTTGTATTTATCTTTGTTTTATTTTTCTCCATTGGTTTTAACAAGAAATTGTAGGAATAAAAATTTAAAATGGTGATGAAAAACTGACAAATAAAGTGGTGTTAAAATCTAAATCTTTCTCTCTCTCTCTCTGTATCTCAGTCTCTCTCTCTCTCTCCGTTTGTCTCTCTCTCCTTCTCAGTCTCTCTCCTTCTCAGTCTCTCTCCCTCTCTCTCTCAGTCCCTCCCTCTCTCTCTCTCTCCCTCTCTCTCAGTCTCTCTCTCTGTCTCTCTCTCAGTCTCTCTCCCTCTCTCTCTGAGTCTCTCCCTCTCTCTGTCTCTCTCTCTCTCAGTCGCTCTCTCTCTCTCTCTGAGTCTCTCCCTCTCTCAGTCTCTCTCTCTCTCAGTCGCTCTCTCTCTCTCCTTCTCTCTCTCAGTCTCTCTCTCTCTCAGTCTCTCTCCCTCTCTCTCTCAGTCTCTCCCTCTCTCTCTCTTTCTCTCTCTCTCCGTTTGTCTCTCTCTCTCTCAGTCTCTCTCCCTCTCTCTCTCCCTCTCTCTCAGTCTCTCCCTCTCTCTGTCGCTCTCTCTCTCAGTCTCTCTCCCTCTCTCTCTCAGTCTCTCCCTCTCTCTCTCTTTCTCTCTCTCTCCGTTTGTCTCTCTCTCAGTCTCTCTCCCTCTCTCTCTCTCTCTCAGTCTCTCTCACTCTCCCTCTCTCTCAGTCTCTCTCTCTCAGTCCCTCCCTCTCTCTCTCTCTGTCTCTCTCTCCCTCTCTCTCAGTCTCTCTCAGTCTCTCCCTCTCTCTCAGTCTCTCTCTCTCAGTCCCTCCCTCTCTCTCTCTCAGTCTCTCCCTCTCTCTGTCTCTCTCTCTCTCAGTCGCTCTCTCTCTCAGTCTCTCTCTCTCAGTCTCTCTCTCTCTCTCTCTCTCAGACCTCAGACGCCACAGTGAATCGATCGTCCTCCTCTCCCTCTCTTTTCTCTGCAGTTCTGTGACACAACTAAAGCTTCTTAATTGAATCAAAAGCACAGAGTGATTTGGTTATGTGTGAAATGTGCTGCTTTTATCTGCCCTGATATTCATGTCCTTCTTCTTCTTCTTCTTTAGTGTGTGTTCTGCTCATCTGTTTGGGAGCAGAGGTCATAAATAATCCATTTTCTCTTGTCTATACTCCTGAACGTTACTATTTTGCTGCAGTGCCTTCGTAATGTCAGCGTTGACCTTTTACGTGTCACCTTGTCCGTTTTCAGATGGGTTTCATCCGCTGTGACGACGGTAAAGATCTGCATAAATGACTGATATTAGAACACCATCACCCAGACACATAACCGTTTCCCTCAGGAGTCTCTTATTTTGCACTGAACCCGTTTATACGATCATAAAAATGCGATAACTGGGACTTAATCCCATAATAGTTGTAGTCAGATCTGACATGTTTACATTCACTTCAGAAATATGATATTTGAAAAACCCTGGTTTGACATGTTTCCCTCCATTATTTGGTTCTTTAGGATAATAATAGACTGATATATTGGACCAAGATAATAATAATAATAATAATGACAATAATATATTTTTTATCCTTTTAACTTTTTATCTAATAATTTTAACTTTTGATCTCATCATTTAAAAAAAATAAAATAATTCTCAGTGAACAAACAATCAAAAATCATTTAAAGTTTCCCAAGGAGCATATTTCTTACATACAGTCGCATTAAACAACAGTTCAAAGAAACAAAACAAAACAAAAAGTCTAGACAAAAAAAACCAAAGTGCATTCACTGTTCATACATAGAATAGGATAGAACATGATTTTCAAAGGTCACAAGGTCATTTCAAAGGTCAAGGCCAGGCAGTGAGTTGACATATGTTATGAAGGGGTCCCAGGTTTTATAGAATGTCTGACGGAGCCGTTTAGTGTAGCTTTATATTATAAGAAGTCCTTCCATTGAAATAGAATGAAGGGTGTGACCAGTAAGGAGCCCTCTGTGGGTAGACTGGGAAAAATGACAACACATGTCACGGATCGGGGTGAGGTGAAAGGAGGACTCCATTGCACAGTACTGAAGGGCAAAATAATTTAATAACAAAACAACATAAAAACAAGACAAACACAACCTGGGGGTGGACGGCCAGAGTCCGTGGTGATGATGAGTGTCCGGGTTATGGTGATTGGGGAGATGGAAGCAAAAGTCCGGGGTATGGAGGTGACATATCTGAATGGTCCTGCACTGGCAGCTACAAGCCTTACTGCTTATATAGCCACCGATTAGGAACGGCTTGCAGCTGCGCAGTGCAGGACCAGGTGAGTGTGGAGATTGGGGGAAAGGTCACTGGAGCGGAGGTCATGACAACACAGGAAGGTGGCTGAATATTAAATCCATATATTTGAGACGTAGTATTAAAGAAGAGGACCAAACATGGACAAGTTTCGAACAAGGCCAGAACATATAATATGTAGTTGCAGTTGATGGTTGACATTTATGGGGCTTGTGTTGGGGAATATTTTTGCTAGCTTAGCTTTCGAAAAGTGTAGTGCATGTAAAACTTTAAAGTGAATCAGGGCATGTGTGGAACATATAGAGGAGGAATGAACCCTTGTAAGGTCCACTAAAACTGTACATAAAACGTAGAAACCCTGCCCTTGTTAGGGAAGTTACCTGTCAGTAAAGAATCTAGGCATGACAGGGAAGGGCTATTAGGAAACACAGACACTTTTTATGTAGAAAATCTCTCATTTGTAAAAAGAGAAAAAAAATGGGTGTTATTCAGATTACATTTCTGGGACATCTGTTCAAAGTTGTAAAATATTCTGTCAATGGACATGTCCCCAATGTAGTGTGTCCCCTTTAATACAGACTGATAATCCCTCATCTAGTAGAGATGGTTGAAAAGATAGTTATTCAGTGTAGGTGAGCGTATGGAATTCTGGGTCATCCCTAAGCATGTTTTAAACTGTAGGAGAATCCACAGAGACAGTGAAACATTTCAAAGGAAACAAAATTGTCACAAATGGTGGTAAGGATGAACGAAGTAGAGCAGGAAGTGACTAAGGACTGGTTGTGGAAGAGTCAATGAGAAGCCACGCCGGCGTCAGTCCAACCCTTCAGCCATACAGAGATAACAGCCCAGTAATTGACAGTGTCTGCGTGGGACCCATGGATGACACGATCTGCAGTGTCTCACCTGTGCCGACCTGTGACCCCGGACCCCCGCCCTTGCCTGTCTGGTGTCTGGACCACCCCCCCCCCCCCATTTATAAATGGACGTTCATCTATAGTCTGTCCGTCCATGGGAGTGGATCTGTCCTTCAATGTGGTTCTCCTCAAGATTTCTTCTTTTTTCCACTGGGTTTGGAAGTTTTTTCTGCCGAGAAGGAGGGTCTAAGGACAGGGGGAGGGTCTAAGGACAGGGGATGCTTGGGACTGTCCATATATCTCTGTAGTTGATTGTGTTTTTGTAAAGCCCTGTGAGACGACTTTGTTGTGATTTAGGGCTTTATAAATAAAATTGAATTGAATAGTATGAGCACAGGTTTGGAAGGGAGAGCCCACCTTCCAAGAATTCCTTCCTGGTGTGGGCAGATTTATTATTCCAAATAAAGGGTGCAATCATCTGCCTTAAAGAATGACTGTGGGATGATTAAAGGTATGGGTTCAAATAAATACAGATATTTAGGCACCGTATTCATCTTCACAGAATTCCCTATAAGGGATAAAGGTATGTTTGACCACCGCTTGATATCTTTTTTTTTTTAACAAAGGAGTGAAATTGTTTTTAAATAAGTATAGTATTATTTGGTGACCTTTACGCCTAAATATATGATTGTATCTAGTGAAAGTTTAAATGGTAGATAGTGAAGTGACCTGGTATTGCTGCTAATAGGAAAGTACTTACTTTTTTCATAGTTGAGTTTGTATCCTGATATGTTACCAAAGTCTGTAAGTACATTAAGAACTTGTGGTATTGTAGAAAAAGGGGTTGGTAATATGCAAGGGATAATGCATTTCCCACGAGTTACTATCTTATAGTAACTGGTATTCCATGTATTATCCCGCTTATTCTACAGGTTATTACAGTTTATTACTGTCTCTACTCTAACAGACTAATGTTGTGAAATAGGCGGGGCAGACAGAAGGGGGGGGGCAGAGAGTTTTAGGCGGAGAAAAGAGAGAGACGGATGTACACAGTCAGGTCGACCAGAGCAGGTGTTGTCCCGTTCCTGCAAATAAATACTGAAAACGAAGCTCACTGAAACCGCTCCTTGTTTTATAAAAACCAGCATAGAAGAGTTAACTGAGGGGTAAAATATTTATTTTGGCCCTGGAGATTCTGTACGACAGGAGGACGGTGATTTCCCCTGATTTCCTGACTACGGTAAGGATAACATCAGGATAAGCTAACATTGGATAAGCTAGCAGTTACAACCAAGCTAATATTTACTTTAAAAGTGGCCAAACTACCTGCGGAGTGATATGGTACAGTGAATCTGAAGTGACAAAACCCGTTGCCATGGGCAGCGGGCGTTAACGGCGCAGCTGACGCCCGCTGACGTCATTCAAAGTGAACGGGACGTTCAATTCAATTCAATTCAATTCAATTTTATTTATAAAGCCCTAAATCACAACAAAGTCGTCTCAGAGGGCTTTACAAAAACACAATCAACTACAGAGATACATGAAAAGTCCCAGGCATCCCCTGTCCTTAGACCCTCCCCCTGTCCTTAGACCCTCCCCCTGTCCTTAGACCCTCCTTCTCGCCAAGAAAAAACTTCCAAACCCAGTGGGAAAAAGAAGAAATGTTGAGGAGAACCACATTGAAGGACAGATCCACTCCCATGGACGGACAGACTATAGATGAACGTCCATGTATAAATGCAGGAAGGGGGGCTGGTCCAGACAGGCAGGGGCGGTGGTCCGGGGTCACAGGTCAGCACAGGCGAGATACTCCAGATCCTGTCGTCCATGGCTCCCATGCAGACACTGTCAGGAGAGCCACCACTCCCCCCAGGGGGGGAGGGGGTAAAGGGGACACCAGGTGACTAGTCATGAACAGACTTGGTATGAAAGATATGTTATAAAAATGACAGAAACAGATGTGAGGAAGAGAAAGAGAAGAAAGAACTCAGTGTCTGTACTTCCCCCAGCATTCTAACTCCTAGGGCAGCCTAGACTGAACTGTGACTCATACATCATGTATACATGATATATGAGTCACATCATTTTTAACTAACCTGATCATAGGCTTTCTCAAACAGGAATGTTTTCAACCTAATTTTAAATGTAGAGACTGTTTCTGCGTTTTTAATATTAAAGGGAAGATGAATCCATAAGACAGTAACCATGGTAACTAAAGGCTCTAGCTCCTACTGTACTTTTAGAAACCCTAGGAACTTTCAATAAACCTGCATTCTGAGAACGAAGGGTTCTATTGGGTTGGTACGGAACCAGATCATCTTTAAGATAAGAGGGGCCCATACCATTAACCCCTGACCTCTGACCCCTAACCCTAACCCATACCATTAATGGTTTTATATGTAAGGAGGAGGATTTTAAATTTAATTCTAGACTCAACTGGTAGCCAATGAAGGGTTTGGAGCACAGGGGTGATAGGGTTAGGGGTCAGGGTTTGGAGCACAGGGGTGATAGGGTTAGGGGTCAGGGTTTGGAGCACAGGGGTGATAGGGTTAGGGGTCAGGGGTCAGGGTTTGGAGCACAGGGGTGATGTGTTCTCTTCTATTTGATCCTGTTAATAATCTTGCTGCTGCATTTTGAACCAGTTGAAGCTTTTTAGGGAATATTTAGGACACGCTACAAGTAAGGAGTTACAATAATCTAATCGTGATGTAACAAATGCATGAATTAATTTTTCTGCAGTCGTTTTAGACAGAATATTCCTAATTTTGGGTAATGTTGCACAGGTGAAAGAAGGCTGTTCTGCAAGTTTGGTTAATGTGCCCTGACCTCTGACCCCTGACCCTTTGAATGAAAGATCTGGATCAAATAAAACTCCTAAATGTTTAACTGTGGCACTGGGTGTTACACTTAAGTTGTCTACAGTAATTATGTGGTCAGTTAGGGAGTCTCTCGCATTTTTAGGACCAATTATAACGACTTCAGTTTTTTCAGGGTTCAATAAAAGATAATTGGCACTCATCCAAGTCTTTATGTCTTGGACACATGTACTTAGTTTATCTATTTGTCTGTCGTTCTAGAGGGACGTAGAATAAATAATAATAATCATCTGCAAACAGTGAGACAGTGTGTGTTGTGCCTTCAGTGTCAGAGCTCCTCCATAAGGGAATAGAGAGGGGCTCTACAGCAGGAACAAAAAGTAAGGGGCTAAGTGGGTCCCCCTTTTTTGTGCCTCTTTAGAAAGGAAATATGGAGAGGAGGTGTAGTTTGTAGGACTGGGGCTGTTGGGTTGGTATATATTAACTTCATCAAATGTATATTAAAGGTGTTGAATACTTTCTTGGCATGTAGTGATATGACTGCTTCTGGACATAAGGCTCAGACTTTGTGTAGATTATATTACAGTCGTCTGAAGTTGAAATAAGACATCCTGCCTTGAATGAAACCAGTTTGTTCTTTCAAAATGACATATGGAAGGATACGCTGGAGGGGAAATGCGGACTGATGGGTCCATAGGATGAAGCATATGTTTCTAGAACAGTTGACTGAGTGTTGATGGAAGAATGTTGTTTCCTCCAGCGTCCTCATGAACTGATAGAATAAAGGCCAACTGGTCCTTAAAGGTCTTACAGGACTCGGTGGGGAACCCATGAGGACCTGGAGCTGTTCCACTCTGAAGGTTCTTTATGGCATCAATAACTTCCTTCAATGTGAGACATTGATCCAAGTCTGAGCTCATTGTGGGAATCTTTCATTTAGAAAAAAAGGAATCACATTGATGTTGGTCTGGAATAGACCTCCTTAAAATGACTATTAATATGTTGATGGTCCTCACTGAATGAACATCAGATAATCTAGTCTGTGGGATGAGTTTACCGGCCAAACGTTTGGAGGGTCTGCCCCCTCTTCATAGAATCGACTGCAGGACTGTAATATTATTTAATATTATTTAATATACTTTTATATTATTTAATATAATTTAATATTATTTAATATCATTTAATATCATTTAATATTATTTAATATCATTTAATATAATTTAATATTATTTAATATCATTTAATATAATTTTATATAATTTTATATAATTGTATATAATTTTATATTATTCAATAATATTTAATATCATTTAATATTATTTAATATTATTTAATATTATTTAATATTATTTAATATCATTTTATATAATTTCATATTATTTAATATTATTTAATATAATTTAATATTATTTAATATCATTTTATATAATTTAATATAATTTTATATTATTTAATATTATTTAATATAATTTTATATAATTTAATATTATTTAATATAATTTTAGATTATTTAATATTATTATTAATATTATATTATAATATTAATTAATTAATTAGGTTAATATTAATATTATATTAATATTAACCTCTGAGCATGAACAGTAGCGACAGCATCAGCTTCAGTCTGTAACTCTTTTGTCTGGTTAACGAGGTCAGGGTTAGAGGAAGTAGACAAGAGGCTGTTCAAGGCCTTGATCCTGGAAACGACATCCATAGGTTTATGGTGGTGGTCTTTTTTTAGTGTGCACTCTAGGCACTTATCTGTCCTCTAAGGTAACACTTAAGAACTGACAAGGCCACACCATCACTTCTATTCATTTGAATGTAGAAATCTATTCACTTAGAAATAAAATGCACAACGTCAGCACTAGTTAAGTGTGAGGGGATCAAAGCACCATGACCGTCTGTAGTTTTATGGTTGGAAGTGACAGAGTAACATTAGTGACAGAGTAACATTAGTGACAGAGTAACATTAGTGACAGTAACATTAGTGACAGTAACATTAGTGACAGTAACATTAGTGACAGTAACATTAGTGACAGAGTAACATTAGTGACAGTAACATTAGTGACAGTAACATTAGTGACAGAGTAACATTAGTGACAGTAACATTAGTGACAGAGTAACATTAGTGACAGTAACATTAGTGACAGAGTAACATTAGTGACAGAGTAACATTAGTGACAGTAACATTAGTGACAGTAACATTAGTGACAGAGTAACATTAGTGACAGAGTAACATTAGTGACAGTAACATTAGTGACAGAGTAACATTAGTGACAGTAACATTAGTGACAGAGTAACATTAGTGACAGTAACATTAGTGACAGAGTAACATTAGTGACAGTAACATTAGTGACAGAGTAACATTAGTGACAGTAACATTAGTGACAGAGTAACATTAGTGACAGAGTAACATTAGTGACAGAGTAACATTAGTGACAGTAACATTAGTGACAGAGTAACATTAGTGACAGAGTAACATTAGTGACAGAGTAACATTAGTGACAGAGTAACATTAGTGACAGAGTAACATTAGTGACAGTAACATTAGTGACAGAGTAACATTAGTTACAGAGTAACATTAGTGACAGTAACATTAGTGACAGTAACATTAGTGACAGAGTAACATTAGTGACAGAGTAACATTAGTGACAGAGTAACATTAGTGACAGTAACATTAGTGACAGTAACATTAGTTACAGAGTAACATTAGTGACAGTAACATTAGTGACAGAGTAACATTAGTGACAGAGTAACATTAGTGACAGTAACATTAGTGACAGAGTAACATTAGTGACAGAGTAACATTAGTGACAGTAACATTAGTGACAGTAACATTAGTGACAGTAACATTAGTGACAGTAACATTAGTGACAGAGTAACATTAGTGACAGTAACATTAGTGACAGAGTAACATTAGTGACAGAGTAACATTAGTTACAGAGTAACATTAGTGACAGTAACATTAGTGACAGTAACATTAGTGACAGAGTAACATTAGTGACAGAGTAACATTAGTGACAGAGTAACATTAGTGACAGTAACATTAGTGACAGTAACATTAGTGACAGTAACATTAGTGACAGTAACATTAGTGACAGTAATATTAGTTACAGAGTAACATTAGTGACAGTAACATTAGTTACAGAGTAACATTAGTGACAGAGTAACATTAGTGACAGTAACATTAGTGACAGTAACATTAGTGACAGAGTAACATTAGTGACAGTAACATTAGTGACAGTAACATTAGTGACAGTAACATTAGTGACAGTAACATTAGTGACAGAGTAACATTAGTGACAGTAACATTAGTGACAGAGTAACATTAGTGACAGAGTAACATTAGTGACAGTAACATTAGTGACAGTAACATTAGTGACAGAGTAACATTAGTGACAGAGTAACATTAGTGACAGTAACATTAGTGACAGAGTAACATTAGTGACAGTAACATTAGTGACAGAGTAACATTAGTGACAGTAACATTAGTGACAGAGTAACATTAGTGACAGTAACATTAGTGACAGAGTAACATTAGTGACAGTAACATTAGTGACAGTAACATTAGTGACAGAGTAACATTAGTGACAGTAACATTAGTGACAGAGTAACATTAGTGACAGTAACATTAGTGACAGTAACATTAGTGAAAGAGTAACATTAGTGACAGAGTAACATTAGTGACAGTAACATTAGTGACAGAGTAATATTAGTTACAGAGTAACATTAGTGACAGTAACATTAGTGACAGTAACATTAGTGACAGAGTAACATTAGTGACAGTAACATTAGTGACAGTGTAACATTAGTGACAGTAACATTAGTGACAGAGTAACATTAGTTACAGAGTAACATTAGTGACACTAATGTTACTGTCACTAATGTTACTCTGTCACTAATGTTACTGTCACTAATGTTACTCTGTCACTAATGTTACTGTCACTAATGTTACTGACAGTAACATTAGTGACAGTGTAACATTAGTGACAGTAACATTAGTGACAGTAACATTAGTTACAGAGTAACAAAAGTGACAGTAACATTAGTGACAGAGTAACATTAGTGACAGTAACATTAGTGACAGTAACATTAGTGACAGTAACATTAGTTACAGAGTAACATTAGTTACAGAGTAACATTAGTGACAGTAACATTAGTGACAGTAACATTAGTGACAGAGTAACATTAGTGACAGTAACATTAGTGACAGAGTAACATTAGTGACAGTAACATTAGTGACAGTAACATTAGTGACAGTAACATTAGTGACAGTAACATTAGTGACAGTAACATTAGTGACAGAGTAACATTAGTGACAGTAACATTAGTGACAGAGTAACATTAGTGACAGAGTAACATTAGTGACAGTAACATTAGTGACAGAGTAACATTAGTGACAGAGTAACATTAGTGACAGTAACATTAGTGACAGAGTAACATTAGTGACAGTAACATTAGTGACAGAGTAACATTAGTGACAGTAACATTAGTGACAGAGTAACATTAGTGACAGTAACATTAGTGACAGAGTAACATTAGTGACAGTAACATTAGTGACAGTAACATTAGTGACAGAGTAACATTAGTGACAGTAACATTAGTGACAGAGTAACATTAGTGACAGTAACATTAGTGACAGTAACATTAGTGAAAGAGTAACATTAGTGACAGTAACATTAGTGACAGAGTAACATTAGTTACAGAGTAACATTAGTGACAGTAACATTAGTGACAGTAACATTAGTGACAGAGTAACATTAGTGACAGTGTAACATTAGTGACAGTAACATTAGTGACAGAGTAACATTAGTTACAGAGTAACATTAGTGACACTAATGTTACTGTCACTAATGTTACTCTGTCACTAATGTTACTGTCACTAATGTTACTCTGTCACTAATGTTACTGTCACTAATGTTACTGACAGTAACATTAGTGACAGTGTAACATTAGTGACAGTAACATTAGTGACAGTAACATTAGTTACAGAGTAACAAAAGTGACAGTAACATTAGTGACAGAGTAACATTAGTGACAGTAACATTAGTGACAGTAACATTAGTGACAGTAACATTAGTGACAGTAACATTAGTTACAGAGTAACATTAGTTACAGAGTAACATTAGTGACAGTAACATTAGTGACAGTAACATTAGTGACAGAGTAACATTAGTGACAGTAACATTAGTGACAGAGTAACATTAGTGACAGTAACATTAGTGACAGAGTAACATTAGTTACAGAGTAACATTAGTGACAGTAACATTAGTGACAGAGTAACATTAGTTACAGAGTAACATTAGTGACAGTAACATTAGTGACAGAGTAACATTAGTGACAGAGTAACATTAGTGACAGTAACATTAGTGACAGAGTAACATTAGTGACAGAGTAACATTAGTGACAGTAACATTAGTGACAGTAACATTAGTGTCGAGTAACATTAGTGACAGAGTAACATTAGTGACAGAGTAACATTAGTGACAGAGTAACATTAGTGACAGTAACATTAGTGACAGAGTAACATTAGTGACAGTAACATTAGTGACAGAGTAACATTAGTGACAGAGTAACATTAGTGACAGTAACATTAGTGACAGAGTAACATTAGTGACAGAGTAACATTAGTGACAGAGTAACATTAGTGACAGTAACATTAGTGACAGAGTAACATTAGTGACAGAGTAACATTAGTGACAGAGTAACATTAGTGACAGTAACATTAGTGACAGTAACATTAGTGACAGAGTAACATTAGTGACAGAGTAACATTAGTGACAGTAACATTAGTGACAGAGTAACATTAGTTACAGAGTAACATTAGTGACAGTAACATTAGTGACAGTAACATTAGTGACAGAGTAACATTAGTGACAGAGTAACATTAGTGACAGAGTAACATTAGTGACAGTAACATTAGTGACAGTAACATTAGTGACAGAGTAACATTAGTTACAGAGTAACATTAGTGACAGTAACATTAGTGACAGTAACATTAGTGACAGTAACATTAGTGACAGTAACATTAGTTACAGAGTAACATTAGTTACAGAGTAACATTAGTGACAGTAACATTAGTGACAGAGTAACATTAGTGACAGAGTAACATTAGTGACAGTAACATTAGTGACAGTAACATTAGTGACATAGTAACATTAGTGACAGTAACATTAGTGACAGAGTAACATTAGTGACAGTAACATTAGTGACAGTAACATTAGTGACAGAGTAACATTAGTGACAGTAACATTAGTGACAGTAACATTAGTGACAGTAACATTAGTGACAGAGTAACATTAGTGACAGAGTAACATTAGTGACAGTTACATTAGTGACAGTAACATTAGTGACAGAGTAACATTAGTGACAGTAACATTAGTGACAGAGTAACATTAGTGACAGTAACATTAGTGACAGTAACATTAGTGACAGTAACATTAGTGACAGTAACATTAGTGACAGAGTAACATTAGTGACAGTAACATTAGTGACAGAGTAACATTAGTGACAGAGTAACATTAGTGACAGTAACATTAGTGACAGTAACATTAGTGACAGAGTAACATTAGTGACAGAGTAACATTAGTGACAGTAACATTAGTGACAGAGTAACATTAGTGACAGTAACATTAGTGACAGAGTAACATTAGTGACAGAGTAACATTAGTGACAGTAACATTAGTGACAGAGTAACATTAGTGACAGTTACATTAGTGACAGAGTAACATTAGTGACAGAGTAACATTAGTGACAGTAACATTAGTGACAGTAACATTAGTGACAGTAACATTAGTGACAGAGTAACATTAGTGACAGTAACATTAGTGACAGAGTAACATTAGTGACAGTAACATTAGTGACAGAGTAACATTAGTGACAGAGTAACATTAGTGACAGAGTAACATTAGTGACAGAGTAACATTAGTGACAGTAACATTAGTGACAGAGTAACATTAGTGACAGTAACATTAGTTACAGAGTAACATTAGTGACAGTAACATTAGTGACAGAGTAACATTAGTGACAGTAACATTAGTGACAGTAACATTAGTGACAGAGTAACATTAGTGACAGTAACATTAGTGACAGTAACATTAGTGACAGAGTAACATTAGTGACAGAGTAACATTAGTGACAGTAACATTAGTGACAGAGTAACATTAGTGACAGTAACATTAGTGACAGTAACATTAGTGACAGTAACATTAGTGACAGAGTAACATTAGTGAGAGAGTAACATTAGTGACAGAGTAACATTAGTGACAGTAACATTAGTGACAGTAACATTAGTGACATAGTAACATTAGTGACAGTAACATTAGTGACAGAGTAACATTAGTGACAGTAACATTAGTGACAGTAACATTAGTGACAGAGTAACATTAGTGACAGAGTAACATTAGTGACAGAGTAACATTAGTGACAGTAACATTAGTGACAGAGTAACATTAGTGACAGTAACATTAGTGACAGAGTAACATTAGTGACAGAGTAACATTAGTGACAGAGTAACATTAGTGACAGTAACATTAGTGACAGTAACATTAGTGACATAGTAACATTAGTGACAGTAACATTAGTGACAGAGTAACATTAGTGACAGTAACATTAGTGACAGTAACATTAGTGACAGAGTAACATTAGTGACAGTAACATTAGTGACAGTAACATTAGTGACAGAGTAACATTAGTGACAGTAACATTAGTGACAGTAACATTAGTGACAGTAACATTAGTGACAGTAACATTAGTGACAGAGTAACATTAGTGACAGTAACATTAGTGACAGCGTAACATTAGTGACAGAGTAACATTAGTGACAGTAACATTAGTGACAGTAACATTAGTGACAGAGTAACATTAGTGACAGTAACATTAGTGACAGTAACATTAGTGACAGTAACATTAGTTACAGAGTAACATTAGTTACAGAGTAACATTAGTGACAGTAACATTAGTGACAGTAACATTAGTGACAGTGTAACATTAGTGACAGTAACATTAGTGACAGTAACATTAGTTACAGAGTAACATAAGTGACAGTAACATTAGTGACAGAGTAACATTAGTGACAGTAACATTAGTGACAGTAACATTAGTGACAGTAACATTAGTTACAGAGTAACATTAGTGACAGTAACATTAGTGACAGTAACATTAGTGACAGTAACATTAGTGACAGAGTAACATTAGTGACAGAGTAACATTAGTGACAGTAACATTAGTGACAGTAACATTAGTGACAGAGTAACATTAGTGACAGTAACATTAGTGACAGAGTAACATTAGTGACAGTAACATTAGTGACAGCGTAACATTAGTGACAGAGTAACATTAGTGACAGTAACATTAGTGACAGAGTAACATTAGTGACAGTAACATTAGTGACAGTAACATTAGTGACAGAGTAACATTAGTGACAGTAACATTAGTTACAGAGTAACATTAGTGACAGTAACATTAGTGACAGTAACATTAGTGACAGTGTAACATTAGTGACAGTAACATTAGTGACAGTAACATTAGTTACAGAGTAACATAAGTGACAGTAACATTAGTGACAGAGTAACATTAGTGACAGTAACATTAGTGACAGTAACATTAGTGACAGTAACATTAGTTACAGAGTAACATTAGTGACAGTAACATTAGTGACAGTAACATTAGTGACAGTAACATTAGTGACAGAGTAACATTAGTGACAGAGTAACATTAGTGACAGTAACATTAGTGACAGTAACATTAGTGACAGAGTAACATTAGTGACAGTAACATTAGTGACAGAGTAACATTAGTGACAGTAACATTAGTGACAGTAACATTAGTGACAGAGTAACATTAGTGACAGAGTAACATTAGTGACAGTAACATTAGTGACAGAGTAACATTAGTGACAGAGTAACATTAGTGACAGTAACATTAGTGACAGAGTAACATTAGTGACAGAGTAACATTAGTGACAGTAACATTAGTGACAGTAACATTAGTGACAGAGTAACATTAGTGACAGAGTAACATTAGTGACAGTAACATTAGTGACAGTAACATTAGTGACAGAGTAACATTAGTGACAGAGTAACATTAGTGACAGAGTAACATTAGTGACAGTAACATTAGTGACAGTAACATTAGTGACATAGTAACATTAGTGACAGAGTAACATTAGTGACAGTAACATTAGTGACAGTAACATTAGTGACATAGTAACATTAGTGACAGAGTAACATTAGTGACAGTAACATTAGTGACAGTAACATTAGTGACAGTAACATTAGTCACAGTAACATTAGTGACAGAGTAACATTAGTTACAGAGTAACATTAGTGACATTAACATTAGTGACAGTAACATTAGTGACAGAGTAACATTAGTTACAGAGTAACATTAGTGACAGTAACATTAGTGACAGAGTAACATTAGTGACAGAGTAACATTAGTGACAGTAACATTAGTGACAGTAACATTAGTGACATAGTAACATTAGTGACAGTAACATTAGTGACAGAGTAACATTAGTGACAGAGTAACATTAGTTACAGAGTAACATTAGTGACAGTAACATTAGTGACAGAGTAACATTAGTGACAGTAACATTAGTGACAGAGTAACATTAGTGACAGAGTAACATTAGTGAAAGTAACATTAGTGACAGTAACATTAGTGACAGAGTAACATTAGTGACAGTAACATTAGTGACAGAGTAACATTAGTGACAGAGTAACATTAGTGACAGTAACATTAGTGACAGTAACATTAGTGACAGAGTAACATTAGTGACAGAGTAACATTAGTGACAGTAACATTAGTGACAGAGTAACATTAGTTACAGAGTAACATTAGTGACAGTAACATTAGTGACAGTAACATTAGTGACAGAGTAACATTAGTGACAGAGTAACATTAGTGACAGAGTAACATTAGTGACAGTAACATTAGTGACAGTAACATTAGTGACATAGTAACATTAGTGACAGTAACATTAGTGACAGTAACATTAGTGACATAGTAACATTAGTGACAGAGTAACATTAGTGACAGTAACATTAGTGACAGTAACATTAGTGACAGTAACATTAGTGACATAGTAACATTAGTGACAGAGTAACATTAGTGACAGTAACATTAGTGACAGTAACATTAGTGACATAGTAACATTAGTGACAGAGTAACATTAGTGACAGTAACATTAGTGACAGTAACATTAGTGACAGTAACATTAGTGACAGAGTAACATTAGTGACAGAGTAACATTAGTGACAGTAACATTAGTGACAGTAACATTAGTGACATAGTAACATTAGTGACAGAGTAACATTAGTGACAGTAACATTAGTGACAGTAACATTAGTGACATAGTAACATTAGTGACAGAGTAACATTAGTGACAGTAACATTAGTGACAGTAACATTAGTGACATAGTAACATTAGTGACAGTAACATTAGTGACAGTAACATTAGTGACAGAGTAACATTAGTGACAGAGTAACATTAGTGACAGAGTAACATTAGTGACAGTAACATTAGTGACAGAGTAACATTAGTGACAGTAACATTAGTGGCAGAGTAACATTAGTGACAGAGTAACATTAGTGACAGAGTAACATTAGTGACAGTAACATTAGTGACAGTAACATTAGTGACATAGTAACATTAGTGACAGTAACATTAGTGACAGAGTAACATTAGTGACAGTAACATTAGTGACAGTAACATTAGTGACAGAGTAACATTAGTGACAGTAACATTAGTGACAGTAACATTAGTGACAGAGTAACATTAGTGACAGTAACATTAGTGACAGAGTAACATTAGTGACAGAGTAACATTAGTGACAGTAACATTAGTGACAGTAACATTAGTGACAGAGTAACATTAGTGACAGAGTAACATTAGTGACAGTAACATTAGTGACAGAGTAACATTAGTTACAGAGTAACATTAGTGACAGTAACATTAGTGACAGTAACATTAGTGACAGAGTAACATTAGTGACAGTAACATTAGTGACAGTAACATTAGTGACAGAGTAACATTAGTGACAGTAACATTAGTGACAGAGTAACATTAGTGACAGTAACATTAGTGACAGAGTAACATTAGTTACAGAGTAACATTAGTGACAGTAACATTAGTGACAGTAACATTAGTGACAGAGTAACATTAGTGACAGAGTAACATTAGTGACAGAGTAACATTAGTGACAGTAACATTAGTGACAGAGTAACATTAGTGACAGTAACATTAGTGACAGAGTAACATTAGTTACAGAGTAACATTAGTGACAGTAACATTAGTGACAGAGTAACATTAGTGACAGAGTAACATTAGTGACAGAGTAACATTAGTGACAGAGTAACATTAGTGAAGGGGTAACATTAGTGACAGTAACATTAGTGACAGAGTAACATTAGTGACAGAGTAACATTAGTGACAGTAACATTAGTGACAGTAACATTAGTGACATAGTAACATTAGTGACAGTAACATTAGTGACAGAGTAACATTAGTGACAGTAACATTAGTGACAGAGTAACATTAGTGACAGTAACATTAGTGACAGTAACATTAGTGACAGAGTAACATTAGTGACAGAGTAACATTAGTGACAGTAACATTAGTGACAGAGTAACATTAGTGACAGTAACATTAGTGACAGTAACATTAGTGACAGTAACATTAGTGACAGAGTAACATTAGTGAGAGAGTAACATTAGTGACAGAGTAACATTAGTGACAGTAACATTAGTGACAGTAACATTAGTGACATAGTAACATTAGTGACAGTAACATTAGTGACAGAGTAACATTAGTGACAGTAACATTAGTGACAGAGTAACATTAGTGACAGTAACATTAGTGACAGTAACATTAGTGACAGAGTAACATTAGTGACAGAGTAACATTAGTGACAGTAACATTAGTGACAGAGTAACATTAGTGACAGTAACATTAGTGACAGAGTAACATTAGTGACAGAGTAACATTAGTGACAGTAACATTAGTGACAGTAACATTAGTGACATAGTAACATTAGTGACAGTAACATTAGTGACAGAGTAACATTAGTGACAGAGTAACATTAGTGACAGTAACATTAGTGACAGTAACATTAGTGACAGTAACATTAGTGACAGAGTAACATTAGTGACAGAGTAACATTAGTGACAGTAACATTAGTGACAGTAACATTAGTGACAGAGTAACATTAGTGACAGTGTAACATTAGTGACAGTAACATTAGTGACAGTAACATTAGTGACAGAGTAACATTAGTGACAGAGTAACATTAGTGACAGTAACATTAGTGACAGAGTAACATTAGTTACAGAGTAACATTAGTGACAGTAACATTAGTAACAGTAACATTAGTGACAGAGTAACATTAGTGACAGAGTAACATTAGTGACAGTAACATTAGTCACAGTAACATTAGTGACAGAGTAACATTAGTTACAGAGTAACATTAGTGACATTAACATTAGTGACAGTAACATTAGTGACAGAGTAACATTAGTGACAGAGTAACATTAGTGACAGTAACATTAGTGACAGAGTAACATTAGTTACAGAGTAACATTAGTGACAGTAACATTAGTGACAGTAACATTAGTGACAGAGTAACATTAGTGACAGTAACATTAGTGACAGTAACATTAGTTACAGAGTAACATTAGTGACAGAGTAACATTAGTGACAGTAACATTAGTGACAGTGTAACATTAGTGACAGTAACATTAGTGACAGTAACATTAGTTACAGTAACATTAGTGACAGAGTAACATTAGTGACAGTAACATTAGTGACAGTAACATTAGTGACAGTAACATTAGTTACAGAGTAACATTAGTTACAGAGTAACATTAGTGACAGTAACATTAGTGACAGTGTAACATTAGTGACAGTAACATTAGTGACAGTAACATTAGTGACAGTAACATTAGTGACAGAGTAACATTAGTGACAGAGTAACATTAGTGACAGAGTAACATTAGTGACAGTAACATTAGTGACAGAGTAACATTAGTGACAGTAACATTAGTGACAGAGTAACATTAGTGACAGAGTAACATTAGTGACAGTAACATTAGTGACAGAGTAACATTAGTGACAGAGTAACATTAGTGACAGTAACATTAGTGACAGTAACATTAGTGACAGAGTAACATTAGTGACAGAGTAACATTAGTGACAGTAACATTAGTGACAGAGTAACATTAGTTACAGAGTAACATTAGTGACAGTAACATTAGTGACAGTAACATTAGTGACAGAGTAACATTAGTGACAGAGTAACATTAGTGACAGTAACATTAGTGACAGTAACATTAGTGACAGTAAAATTAGTGACAGAGTAACATTAGTTACAGAGTAACATTAGTGACAGTAACATTAGTGACAGAGTAACATTAGTGACAGAGTAACATTAGTGACAGTAACATTAGTGACAGTAACATTAGTGACATAGTAACATTAGTGACAGTAACATTAGTGACAGAGTAACATTAGTGACAGAGTAACATTAGTTACAGAGTAACATTAGTGACAGTAACATTAGTGACAGAGTAACATTAGTGACAGTAACATTAGTGACAGAGTAACATTAGTGACAGAGTAACATTAGTGAAAGTAACATTAGTGACAGTAACATTAGTGACAGAGTAACATTAGTGACAGTAACATTAGTGACAGAGTAACATTAGTGACAGAGTAACATTAGTGACAGTAACATTAGTGACAGTAACATTAGTGACAGAGTAACATTAGTGACAGAGTAACATTAGTGACAGTAACATTAGTGACAGAGTAACATTAGTTACAGAGTAACATTAGTGACAGTAACATTAGTGACAGTAACATTAGTGACAGAGTAACATTAGTGACAGAGTAACATTAGTGACAGAGTAACATTAGTGACAGTAACATTAGTGACAGTAACATTAGTGACATAGTAACATTAGTGACAGTAACATTAGTGACAGTAACATTAGTGACATAGTAACATTAGTGACAGAGTAACATTAGTGACAGTAACATTAGTGACAGTAACATTAGTGACAGTAACATTAGTGACATAGTAACATTAGTGACAGAGTAACATTAGTGACAGTAACATTAGTGACAGTAACATTAGTGACAGAGTAACATTAGTGACAGAGTAACATTAGTGACAGAGTAACATTAGTGACAGTAACATTAGTGACAGTAACATTAGTGACATAGTAACATTAGTGACAGTAACATTAGTGACAGTAACATTAGTGACATAGTAACATTAGTGACAGAGTAACATTAGTGACAGTAACATTAGTGACAGTAACATTAGTGACAGTAACATTAGTGACATAGTAACATTAGTGACAGAGTAACATTAGTGACAGTAACATTAGTGACAGTAACATTAGTGACATAGTAACATTAGTGACAGAGTAACATTAGTGACAGTAACATTAGTGACAGTAACATTAGTGACAGTAACATTAGTGACAGAGTAACATTAGTGACAGAGTAACATTAGTGACAGTAACATTAGTGACAGTAACATTAGTGACAGAGTAACATTAGTGACAGTGTAACATTAGTGACAGTAACATTAGTGACAGTAACATTAGTGACAGTAACATTAGTGACAGTAACATTAGTGACAGTAACATTAGTTACAGAGTAACATTAGTTACAGAGTAACATTAGTGACAGTAACATTAGTGACAGAGTAACATTAGTGACAGAGTAACATTAGTGACAGAGTAACATTAGTGACAGAGTAACATTAGTGACAGTAACATTAGTGACATAGTAACATTAGTGACAGTAACATTAGTGACAGTAACATTAGTGACATAGTAACATTAGTGACAGAGTAACATTAGTGACAGTAACATTAGTGACAGTAACATTAGTGACAGTAACATTAGTGACATAGTAACATTAGTGACAGAGTAACATTAGTGACAGTAACATTAGTGACAGTAACATTAGTGACATAGTAACATTAGTGACAGAGTAACATTAGTGACAGTAACATTAGTGACAGTAACATTAGTGACAGTAACATTAGTGACAGAGTAACATTAGTGACAGAGTAACATTAGTGACAGTAACATTAGTGACAGTAACATTAGTGACAGTAACATTAGTGACAGAGTAACATTAGTGACAGTGTAACATTAGTGACAGTAACATTAGTGACAGTAACATTAGTGACAGAGTAACATTAGTGACAGAGTAACATTAGTGACAGTAACATTAGTGACAGAGTAACATTAGTTACAGAGTAACATTAGTGACAGTAACATTAGTAACAGTAACATTAGTGACAGAGTAACATTAGTGACAGAGTAACATTAGTGACAGAGTAACATTAGTGACAGTAACATTAGTGACAGTAACATTAGTGACAGAGTAACATTAGTGACAGAGTAACATTAGTGACAGTAACATTAGTGACAGAGTAACATTAGTGACAGAGTAACATTAGTGACAGTAACATTAGTGACAGTAACATTAGTGACATAGTAACATTAGTGACAGTAACATTAGTGACAGAGTAACATTAGTGACAGTAACATTAGTGACAGAGTAACATTAGTGACAGTAACATTAGTGACAGTAACATTAGTGACAGAGTAACATTAGTGACAGAGTAACATTATTGACAGTAACATTAGTGACAGTAACATTAGTGACAGAGTAACATTAGTGACAGTAACATTAGTGACAGTAACATTAGTGACAGTAACATTAGTGACAGAGTAACATTAGTGACAGAGTAACATTAGTGACAGTAACATTAGTGACAGAGTAACATTAGTGACAGAGTAACATTACTGACAGTAACATTAGTGACAGTAACATTAGTGACAGAGTAACATTAGTGACAGAGTAACATTAGTGACAGTAACATTAGTGACAGTAACATTAGTGACAGAGTAACATTAGTGACAGAGTAACATTAGTGACAGAGTAACATTAGTGACAGTAACATTAGTGACAGTAACATTAGTGACATAGTAACATTAGTGACAGAGTAACATTAGTGACAGTAACATTAGTGACAGTAACATTAGTGACATAGTAACATTAGTGACAGAGTAACATTAGTGACAGTAACATTAGTGACAGTAACATTAGTGACATAGTAACATTAGTGACAGAGTAACATTAGTGACAGTAACATTAGTGACAGTAACATTAGTGACATAGTAACATTAGTGACAGTAACATTAGTGACAGTAACATTAGTGACAGAGTAACATTAGTGACAGAGTAACATTAGTGACAGAGTAACATTAGTGACAGTAACATTAGTGACAGAGTAACATTAGTGACAGTAACATTAGTGGCAGAGTAACATTAGTGACAGAGTAACATTAGTGACAGAGTAACATTAGTGACAGTAACATTAGTGACAGTAACATTAGTGACATAGTAACATTAGTGACAGTAACATTAGTGACAGAGTAACATTAGTGACAGAGTAACATTAGTGACAGAGTAACATTAGTGACAGTAACATTAGTGACAGAGTAACATTAGTGACAGTAACATTAGTGACAGAGTAACATTAGTGACAGAGTAACATTAGTGAAAGTAACATTAGTGACAGTAACATTAGTGACAGAGTAACATTAGTGACAGTAACATTAGTGACAGAGTAACATTAGTGACAGAGTAACATTAGTGACAGTAACATTAGTGACAGTAACATTAGTGACAGAGTAACATTAGTGACAGAGTAACATTAGTGACAGTAACATTAGTGACAGAGTAACATTAGTTACAGAGTAACATTAGTGACAGTAACATTAGTGACAGTAACATTAGTGACAGAGTAACATTAGTGACAGAGTAACATTAGTGACAGAGTAACATTAGTGACAGTAACATTAGTGACAGAGTAACATTAGTTACAGAGTAACATTAGTGACAGTAACATTAGTAACAGTAACATTAGTGACAGAGTAACATTAGTGACAGAGTAACATTAGTGACAGTAACATTAGTCACAGTAACATTAGTAACAGAGTAACATTAGTTACAGAGTAACATTAGTGACATTAACATTAGTGACAGTAACATTAGTGACAGAGTAACATTAGTGACAGAGTAACATTAGTGACAGTAACATTAGTGACAGAGTAACATTAGTTACAGAGTAACATTAGTGACAGTAACATTAGTGACAGAGTAACATTAGTGACAGTAACATTAGTGACAGTAACATTAGTGACATAGTAACATTAGTGACAGAGTAACATTAGTGACAGTAACATTAGTGACAGTAACATTAGTGACAGTAACATTAGTGACAGAGTAACATTAGTGACAGTAACATTAGTGACAGTAACATTAGTGACAGAGTAACATTAGTGACAGTGTAACATTAGTGACAGTAACATTAGTGACAGTAACATTAGTGACAGAGTAACATTAGTGACAGAGTAACATTAGTGACAGTAACATTAGTTACAGAGTAACATTAGTGACAGTAACATTAGTAACAGTAACATTAGTGACAGAGTAACATTAGTGACAGAGTAACATTAGTGACAGTAACATTAGTCACAGTAACATTAGTGACAGAGTAACATTAGTTACAGAGTAACATTAGTGACATTAACATTAGTGACAGTAACATTAGTGACAGAGTAACATTAGTGACAGAGTAACATTAGTGACAGTAACATTAGTGACAGTAACATTAGTGACAGAGTAACATTAGTGACAGTAACATTAGTGACAGTAACATTAGTTACAGAGTAACATTAGTGACAGAGTAACATTAGTGACAGAGTAACATTAGTGACAGTAACATTAGTGACAGTGTAACATTAGTGACAGTAACATTAGTGACAGTAACATTAGTTACAGTAACATTAGTGACAGAGTAACATTAGTGACAGTAACATTAGTGACAGTAACATTAGTGACAGTAACATTAGTTACAGAGTAACATTAGTTACAGAGTAACATTAGTTACAGAGTAACATTAGTTACAGAGTAACATTAGTGACAGTAACATTAGTGACAGTGTAACATTAGTGACAGTAACATTAGTGACAGTAACATTAGTGACAGTAACATTAGTGACAGAGTAACATTAGTGACAGAGTAACATTAGTGACAGAGTAACATTAGTGACAGTAACATTAGTGACAGAGTAACATTAGTGACAGAGTAACATTAGTGACAGAGTAACATTAGTGACAGTAACATTAGTGACAGAGTAACATTAGTGACAGTAACATTAGTGACATAGTAACATTAGTGACAGTAACATTAGTGACAGAGTAACATTAGTGACAGAGTAACATTAGTTACAGAGTAACATTAGTGACAGTAACATTAGTGACAGAGTAACATTAGTGAAAGTAACATTAGTGACAGTAACATTAGTGACAGAGTAACATTAGTGACAGTAACATTAGTGACAGAGTAACATTAGTGACAGAGTAACATTAGTGAAAGTAACATTAGTGACAGTAACATTAGTGACAGAGTAACATTAGTGACAGTAACATTAGTGACAGAGTAACATTAGTGACAGAGTAACATTAGTGACAGTAACATTAGTGACAGAGTAACATTAGTGACAGAGTAACATTAGTGACAGTAACATTAGTGACAGTAACATTAGTGACATAGTAACATTAGTGACAGTAACATTAGTGACAGTAACATTAGTGACAGAGTAACATTAGTGACAGTAACATTAGTGACAGAGTAACATTAGTGACAGTAACATTAGTGACAGTAACATTAGTGACAGAGTAACATTAGTGACAGAGTAACATTATTGACAGTAACATTAGTGACAGTAACATTAGTGACAGAGTAACATTAGTGACAGTAACATTAGTGACAGTAACATTAGTGACAGTAACATTAGTGACAGAGTAACATTAGTGACAGAGTAACATTAGTGACAGTAACATTAGTGACAGAGTAACATTAGTGACAGAGTAACATTAGTGACAGTAACATTAGTGACAGTAACATTAGTGACAGAGTAACATTAGTGACAGAGTAACATTAGTGACAGTAACATTAGTGACAGTAACATTAGTGACAGAGTAACATTAGTGACAGAGTAACATTAGTGACAGAGTAACATTAGTGACAGTAACATTAGTGACAGTAACATTAGTGACATAGTAACATTAGTGACAGAGTAACATTAGTGACAGTAACATTAGTGACAGTAACATTAGTGACATAGTAACATTAGTGACAGAGTAACATTAGTGACAGTAACATTAGTGACAGTAACATTAGTGACAGAGTAACATTAGTGACAGTAACATTAGTGACAGAGTAACATTAGTGACAGAGTAACATTAGTGAAAGTAACATTAGTGACAGTAACATTAGTGACAGAGTAACATTAGTGACAGAGTAACATTAGTGACAGTAACATTAGTGACAGTAACATTAGTGACATAGTAACATTAGTGACAGTAACATTAGTGACAGAGTAACATTAGTGACAGTAACATTAGTGACAGAGTAACATTAGTGACAGTAACATTAGTGACAGTAACATTAGTGACAGAGTAACATTATTGACAGTAACATTAGTGACAGTAACATTAGTGACAGAGTAACATTAGTGACAGTAACATTAGTGACAGTAACATTAGTGACAGAGTAACATTAGTGACAGAGTAACATTAGTGACAGTAACATTAGTGACAGAGTAACATTAGTGACAGAGTAACATTAGTGACAGTAACATTAGTGACAGTAACATTAGTGACATAGTAACATTAGTGACAGTAACATTAGTGACAGAGTAACATTAGTGACAGAGTAACATTAGTTACAGAGTAACATTAGTGACAGTAACATTAGTGACAGAGTAACATTAGTGACAGTAACATTAGTGACAGAGTAACATTAGTGACAGAGTAACATTAGTGAAAGTAACATTAGTGACAGTAACATTAGTGACAGAGTAACATTAGTGACAGTAACATTAGTGACAGAGTAACATTAGTGACAGAGTAACATTAGTGACAGTAACATTAGTGACAGTAACATTAGTGACAGAGTAACATTAGTGACAGAGTAACATTAGTGACAGTAACATTAGTGACAGAGTAACATTAGTTACAGAGTAACATTAGTGACAGTAACATTAGTGACAGTAACATTAGTGACAGAGTAACATTAGTGACAGAGTAACATTAGTGACAGAGTAACATTAGTGACAGTAACATTAGTGACAGTAACATTAGTGACATAGTAACATTAGTGACAGTAACATTAGTGACAGTAACATTAGTGACATAGTAACATTAGTGACAGAGTAACATTAGTGACAGTAACATTAGTGACAGTAACATTAGTGACAGTAACATTAGTGACATAGTAACATTAGTGACAGAGTAACATTAGTGACAGTAACATTAGTGACAGTAACATTAGTGACATAGTAACATTAGTGACAGAGTAACATTAGTGACAGTAACATTAGTGACAGTAACATTAGTGACAGTAACATTAGTGACAGAGTAACATTAGTGACAGAGTAACATTAGTGACAGTAACATTAGTGACAGTAACATTAGTGACAGAGTAACATTAGTGACAGTGTAACATTAGTGACAGTAACATTAGTGACAGTAACATTAGTGACAGAGTAACATTAGTGACAGTGTAACATTAGTGACAGTAACATTAGTGACAGTAACATTAGTGACAGTAACATTAGTGACAGAGTAACATTAGTGACAGTAACATTAGTGACAGAGTAACATTAGTTACAGTAACATTAGTGACAGTAACATTAGTGACAGAGTAACATTAGTGACAGAGTAACATTAGTGACAGAGTAACATTAGTGACAGTAACATTAGTGACAGTAACATTAGTGACATAGTAACATTAGTGACAGAGTAACATTAGTGACAGTAACATTAGTGACAGTAACATTAGTGACATAGTAACATTAGTGACAGAGTAACATTAGTGACAGTAACATTAGTGACAGTAACATTAGTGACATAGTAACATTAGTGACAGAGTAACATTAGTGACAGTAACATTAGTGACAGTAACATTAGTGACATAGTAACATTAGTGACAGTAACATTAGTGACAGTAACATTAGTGACAGAGTAACATTAGTGACAGAGTAACATTAGTGACAGAGTAACATTAGTGACAGTAACATTAGTGACAGAGTAACATTAGTGACAGTAACATTAGTGGCAGAGTAACATTAGTGACAGAGTAACATTAGTGACAGAGTAACATTAGTGACAGTAACATTAGTGACAGTAACATTAGTGACATAGTAACATTAGTGACAGTAACATTAGTGACAGAGTAACATTAGTGACAGTAACATTAGTGACAGTAACATTAGTGACAGAGTAACATTAGTGACAGTAACATTAGTGACAGTAACATTAGTGACAGTAACATTAGTGACAGAGTAACATTAGTGACAGTAACATTAGTGACAGAGTAACATTAGTGACAGAGTAACATTAGTGACAGTAACATTAGTGACAGTAACATTAGTGACAGAGTAACATTAGTGACAGAGTAACATTAGTGACAGTAACATTAGTGACAGAGTAACATTAGTTACAGAGTAACATTAGTGACAGTAACATTAGTGACAGTAACATTAGTGACAGAGTAACATTAGTGACAGAGTAACATTAGTGACAGTAACATTAGTGACAGTAACATTAGTGACAGTAAAATTAGTGACAGAGTAACATTAGTTACAGAGTAACATTAGTGACAGTAACATTAGTGACAGAGTAACATTAGTGACAGAGTAACATTAGTGACAGTAACATTAGTGACAGTAACATTAGTGACATAGTAACATTAGTGACAGTAACATTAGTGACAGAGTAACATTAGTGACAGAGTAACATTAGTTACAGAGTAACATTAGTGACAGTAACATTAGTGACAGAGTAACATTAGTGACAGTAACATTAGTGACAGAGTAACATTAGTGACAGAGTAACATTAGTGAAAGTAACATTAGTGACAGTAACATTAGTGACAGAGTAACATTAGTGACAGTAACATTAGTGACAGAGTAACATTAGTGACAGAGTAACATTAGTGACAGTAACATTAGTGACAGTAACATTAGTGACAGAGTAACATTAGTGACAGAGTAACATTAGTGACAGTAACATTAGTGACAGAGTAACATTAGTTACAGAGTAACATTAGTGACAGTAACATTAGTGACAGTAACATTAGTGACAGAGTAACATTAGTGACAGAGTAACATTAGTGACAGAGTAACATTAGTGACAGTAACATTAGTGACAGTAACATTAGTGACATAGTAACATTAGTGACAGTAACATTAGTGACAGTAACATTAGTGACATAGTAACATTAGTGACAGAGTAACATTAGTGACAGTAACATTAGTGACAGTAACATTAGTGACAGTAACATTAGTGACATAGTAACATTAGTGACAGAGTAACATTAGTGACAGTAACATTAGTGACAGTAACATTAGTGACATAGTAACATTAGTGACAGAGTAACATTAGTGACAGTAACATTAGTGACAGTAACATTAGTGACAGTAACATTAGTGACAGAGTAACATTAGTGACAGAGTAACATTAGTGACAGTAACATTAGTGACAGTAACATTAGTGACAGAGTAACATTAGTGACAGTGTAACATTAGTGACAGTAACATTAGTGACAGTAACATTAGTGACAGAGTAACATTAGTGACAGAGTAACATTAGTGACAGTGTAACATTAGTGACAGTAACATTAGTGACAGTAACATTAGTGACAGTAACATTAGTGACAGAGTAACATTAGTGACAGTAACATTAGTGACAGAGTAACATTAGTTACAGAGTAACATTAGTGACAGTAACATTAGTAACAGTAACATTAGTGACAGAGTAACATTAGTGACAGAGTAACATTAGTGACAGTAACATTAGTCACAGTAACATTAGTGACAGAGTAACATTAGTTACAGAGTAACATTAGTGACATTAACATTAGTGACAGTAACATTAGTGACAGAGTAACATTAGTGACAGAGTAACATTAGTGACAGTAACATTAGTGACAGAGTAACATTAGTTACAGAGTAACATTAGTGACAGTAACATTAGTGACAGAGTAACATTAGTGACAGTAACATTAGTGACAGTAACATTAGTGACATAGTAACATTAGTGACAGAGTAACATTAGTGACAGTAACATTAGTGACAGTAACATTAGTGACAGTAACATTAGTGACAGAGTAACATTAGTGACAGAGTAACATTAGTGACAGTAACATTAGTGACAGTAACATTAGTGACAGAGTAACATTAGTGACAGTGTAACATTAGTGACAGTAACATTAGTGACAGTAACATTAGTGACAGAGTAACATTAGTGACAGAGTAACATTAGTGACAGTAACATTAGTGACAGAGTAACATTAGTTACAGAGTAACATTAGTGACAGTAACATTAGTAACAGTAACATTAGTGACAGAGTAACATTAGTGACAGAGTAACATTAGTGACAGTAACATTAGTCACAGTAACATTAGTGACAGAGTAACATTAGTTACAGAGTAACATTAGTGACATTAACATTAGTGACAGTAACATTAGTGACAGAGTAACATTAGTGACAGAGTAACATTAGTGACAGTAACATTAGTGACAGTAACATTAGTGACAGAGTAACATTAGTGACAGTAACATTAGTGACAGTAACATTAGTTACAGAGTAACATTAGTAACAGTAACATTAGTGACAGAGTAACATTAGTGACAGAGTAACATTAGTGACAGAGTAACATTAGTGACAGTAACATTAGTCACAGTAACATTAGTGACAGAGTAACATTAGTTACAGAGTAACATTAGTGACATTAACATTAGTGACAGTAACATTAGTGACAGAGTAACATTAGTGACAGAGTAACATTAGTGACAGAGTAACATTAGTGACAGTAACATTAGTGACAGTAACATTAGTGACAGAGTAACATTAGTGACAGAGTAACATTATTGACAGTAACATTAGTGACAGTAACATTAGTGACAGAGTAACATTAGTGACAGTAACATTAGTGACAGTAACATTAGTGACAGTAACATTAGTGACAGAGTAACATTAGTGACAGAGTAACATTAGTGACAGTAACATTAGTGACAGTAACATTAGTGACAGAGTAACATTAGTGACAGTAACATTAGTGACAGAGTAACATTAGTGACAGTAACATTAGTGACAGAGTAACATTAGTGACAGAGTAACATTAGTGACAGTAACATTAGTGACAGTAACATTAGTGACAGAGTAACATTAGTGACAGAGTAACATTAGTGACAGAGTAACATTAGTGACAGTAACATTAGTGACATAGTAACATTAGTGACAGTAACATTAGTGACAGTAACATTAGTGACATAGTAACATTAGTGACAGAGTAACATTAGTGACAGTAACATTAGTGACAGTAACATTAGTGACAGTAACATTAGTGACATAGTAACATTAGTGACAGAGTAACATTAGTGACAGTAACATTAGTGACAGTAACATTAGTGACATAGTAACATTAGTGACAGAGTAACATTAGTGACAGTAACATTAGTGACAGTAACATTAGTGACAGTAACATTAGTGACAGAGTAACATTAGTGACAGAGTAACATTAGTGACAGTAACATTAGTGACAGAGTAACATTAGTGACAGAGTAACATTAGTGACAGTAACATTAGTGACAGTAACATTAGTGACAGAGTAACATTAGTGACAGTAACATTAGTGACAGAGTAACATTAGTGACAGTAACATTAGTGACAGAGTAACATTAGTGACAGTAACATTAGTGACAGTAACATTAGTGACAGAGTAACATTAGTGACAGAGTAACATTAGTGACAGAGTAACATTAGTGACAGTAACATTAGTGACATAGTAACATTAGTGACAGTAACATTAGTGACAGTAACATTAGTGACATAGTAACATTAGTGACAGAGTAACATTAGTGACAGTAACATTAGTGACAGTAACATTAGTGACATAGTAACATTAGTGACAGAGTAACATTAGTGACAGTAACATTAGTGACAGTAACATTAGTGACATAGTAACATTAGTGACAGAGTAACATTAGTGACAGTAACATTAGTGACAGTAACATTAGTGACAGTAACATTAGTGACAGAGTAACATTAGTGACAGAGTAACATTAGTGACAGTAACATTAGTGACAGTAACATTAGTGACAGTAACATTAGTGACAGAGTAACATTAGTGACAGTGTAACATTAGTGACAGTAACATTAGTGACAGTAACATTAGTGACAGAGTAACATTAGTGACAGAGTAACATTAGTGACAGTAACATTAGTGACAGAGTAACATTAGTTACAGAGTAACATTAGTGACAGTAACATTAGTAACAGTAACATTAGTGACAGAGTAACATTAGTGACAGAGTAACATTAGTGACAGAGTAACATTAGTCACAGTAACATTAGTGACAGAGTAACATTAGTGACAGTAACATTAGTGACAGTAACATTAGTGACAGTAACATTAGTGACAGAGTAACATTAGTGACAGAGTAACATTAGTGACAGTAACATTAGTGACAGTAACATTAGTGACAGAGTAACATTAGTGACAGTGTAACATTAGTGACAGTAACATTAGTGACAGTAACATTAGTGACAGAGTAACATTAGTGACAGAGTAACATTAGTGACAGTGTAACATTAGTGACAGTAACATTAGTGACAGTAACATTAGTGACAGTAACATTAGTGACAGAGTAACATTAGTGACAGTAACATTAGTGACAGAGTAACATTAGTTACAGAGTAACATTAGTGACAGTAACATTAGTAACAGTAACATTAGTGACAGAGTAACATTAGTGACAGAGTAACATTAGTGACAGTAACATTAGTCACAGTAACATTAGTGACAGAGTAACATTAGTTACAGAGTAACATTAGTGACATTAACATTAGTGACAGTAACATTAGTGACAGAGTAACATTAGTGACAGAGTAACATTAGTGACAGTAACATTAGTGACAGAGTAACATTAGTTACAGAGTAACATTAGTGACAGTAACATTAGTGACAGAGTAACATTAGTGACAGTAACATTAGTGACAGTAACATTAGTGACATAGTAACATTAGTGACAGAGTAACATTAGTGACAGTAACATTAGTGACAGTAACATTAGTGACAGTAACATTAGTGACAGAGTAACATTAGTGACAGAGTAACATTAGTGACAGTAACATTAGTGACAGTAACATTAGTGACAGAGTAACATTAGTGACAGTGTAACATTAGTGACAGTAACATTAGTGACAGTAACATTAGTGACAGAGTAACATTAGTGACAGAGTAACATTAGTGACAGTAACATTAGTGACAGAGTAACATTAGTTACAGAGTAACATTAGTGACAGTAACATTAGTAACAGTAACATTAGTGACAGAGTAACATTAGTGACAGAGTAACATTAGTGACAGTAACATTAGTCACAGTAACATTAGTGACAGAGTAACATTAGTTACAGAGTAACATTAGTGACATTAACATTAGTGACAGTAACATTAGTGACAGAGTAACATTAGTGACAGAGTAACATTAGTGACAGTAACATTAGTGACAGTAACATTAGTGACAGAGTAACATTAGTGACAGTAACATTAGTGACAGTAACATTAGTTACAGAGTAACATTAGTAACAGTAACATTAGTGACAGAGTAACATTAGTGACAGAGTAACATTAGTGACAGAGTAACATTAGTGACAGTAACATTAGTCACAGTAACATTAGTGACAGAGTAACATTAGTTACAGAGTAACATTAGTGACATTAACATTAGTGACAGTAACATTAGTGACAGAGTAACATTAGTGACAGAGTAACATTAGTGACAGAGTAACATTAGTGACAGTAACATTAGTGACAGTAACATTAGTGACAGAGTAACATTAGTGACAGAGTAACATTATTGACAGTAACATTAGTGACAGTAACATTAGTGACAGAGTAACATTAGTGACAGTAACATTAGTGACAGTAACATTAGTGACAGTAACATTAGTGACAGAGTAACATTAGTGACAGAGTAACATTAGTGACAGTAACATTAGTGACAGTAACATTAGTGACAGAGTAACATTAGTGACAGTAACATTAGTGACAGAGTAACATTAGTGACAGTAACATTAGTGACAGAGTAACATTAGTGACAGAGTAACATTAGTGACAGTAACATTAGTGACAGTAACATTAGTGACAGAGTAACATTAGTGACAGAGTAACATTAGTGACAGAGTAACATTAGTGACAGAGTAACATTAGTGACAGTAACATTAGTGACATAGTAACATTAGTGACAGTAACATTAGTGACAGTAACATTAGTGACATAGTAACATTAGTGACAGAGTAACATTAGTGACAGTAACATTAGTGACAGTAACATTAGTGACAGTAACATTAGTGACATAGTAACATTAGTGACAGAGTAACATTAGTGACAGTAACATTAGTGACAGTAACATTAGTGACATAGTAACATTAGTGACAGAGTAACATTAGTGACAGTAACATTAGTGACAGTAACATTAGTGACAGTAACATTAGTGACAGAGTAACATTAGTGACAGAGTAACATTAGTGACAGTAACATTAGTGACAGTAACATTAGTGACAGTAACATTAGTGACAGAGTAACATTAGTGACAGTGTAACATTAGTGACAGTAACATTAGTGACAGTGTAACATTAGTGACAGTAACATTAGTGACAGTAACATTAGTGACAGAGTAACATTAGTGACAGAGTAACATTAGTGACAGTAACATTAGTGACAGAGTAACATTAGTTACAGAGTAACATTAGTGACAGTAACATTAGTAACAGTAACATTAGTGACAGAGTAACATTAGTGACAGAGTAACATTAGTGACAGAGTAACATTAGTCACAGTAACATTAGTCACAGTAACATTAGTGACAGAGTAACATTAGTGACAGAGTAACATTAGTGACAGTAACATTAGTGACAGAGTAACATTAGTGACAGAGTAACATTAGTGACAGTAACATTAGTGACAGTAACATTAGTGACATAGTAACATTAGTGACAGTAACATTAGTGACAGTAACATTAGTGACAGAGTAACATTAGTGACAGTAACATTAGTGACAGAGTAACATTAGTGACATAGTAACATTAGTGACAGAGTAACATTAGTGACAGTAACATTAGTGACAGTAACATTAGTGACAGTAACATTAGTGACAGAGTAACATTAGTGACAGAGTAACATTAGTGACAGTAACATTAGTGACAGTAACATTAGTGACAGTAACATTAGTGACAGAGTAACATTAGTGACAGTGTAACATTAGTGACAGTAACATTAGTGACAGTAACATTAGTGACAGAGTAACATTAGTGACAGAGTAACATTAGTGACAGTAACATTAGTGACAGAGTAACATTAGTTACAGAGTAACATTAGTGACAGTAACATTAGTAACAGTAACATTAGTGACAGAGTAACATTAGTGACAGAGTAACATTAGTGACAGAGTAACATTAGTCACAGTAACATTAGTCACAGTAACATTAGTGACAGAGTAACATTAGTGACAGAGTAACATTAGTGACAGTAACATTAGTGACAGAGTAACATTAGTGACAGAGTAACATTAGTGACAGTAACATTAGTGACAGTAACATTAGTGACATAGTAACATTAGTGACAGTAACATTAGTGACAGTAACATTAGTGACAGAGTAACATTAGTGACAGTAACATTAGTGACAGAGTAACATTAGTGACAGTAACATTAGTGACAGTAACATTAGTGACAGAGTAACATTAGTGACAAAGTAACATTATTGACAGTAACATTAGTGACAGTAACATTAGTGACAGAGTAACATTAGTGACAGTAACATTAGTGACAGTAACATTAGTGACAGTAACATTAGTGACAGAGTAACATTAGTGACAGAGTAACATTAGTGACAGTAACATTAGTGACAGAGTAACATTAGTGACAGAGTAACATTAGTGACAGTAACATTAGTGACAGTAACATTAGTGACAGAGTAACATTAGTGACAGAGTAACATTAGTGACAGTAACATTAGTGACAGTAACATTAGTGACAGAGTAACATTAGTGACAGAGTAACATTAGTGACAGAGTAACATTAGTGACAGTAACATTAGTGACAGTAACATTAGTGACATAGTAACATTAGTGACAGAGTAACATTAGTGACAGTAACATTAGTGACAGTAACATTAGTGACATAGTAACATTAGTGACAGAGTAACATTAGTGACAGTAACATTAGTGACAGTAACATTAGTGACAGTAACATTAGTCACAGTAACATTAGTGACAGAGTAACATTAGTTACAGAGTAACATTAGTGACATTAACATTAGTGACAGTAACATTAGTGACAGAGTAACATTAGTTACAGAGTAACATTAGTGACAGTAACATTAGTGACAGAGTAACATTAGTGACAGAGTAACATTAGTGACAGTAACATTAGTGACAGTAACATTAGTGACATAGTAACATTAGTGACAGTAACATTAGTGACAGAGTAACATTAGTGACAGAGTAACATTAGTTACAGAGTAACATTAGTGACAGTAACATTAGTGACAGAGTAACATTAGTGACAGTAACATTAGTGACAGAGTAACATTAGTGACAGAGTAACATTAGTGAAAGTAACATTAGTGACAGTAACATTAGTGACAGAGTAACATTAGTGACAGTAACATTAGTGACAGAGTAACATTAGTGACAGAGTAACATTAGTGACAGTAACATTAGTGACAGTAACATTAGTGACAGAGTAACATTAGTGACAGAGTAACATTAGTGACAGTAACATTAGTGACAGAGTAACATTAGTTACAGAGTAACATTAGTGACAGTAACATTAGTGACAGTAACATTAGTGACAGAGTAACATTAGTGACAGAGTAACATTAGTGACAGAGTAACATTAGTGACAGTAACATTAGTGACAGTAACATTAGTGACATAGTAACATTAGTGACAGTAACATTAGTGACAGTAACATTAGTGACATAGTAACATTAGTGACAGAGTAACATTAGTGACAGTAACATTAGTGACAGTAACATTAGTGACAGTAACATTAGTGACATAGTAACATTAGTGACAGAGTAACATTAGTGACAGTAACATTAGTGACAGTAACATTAGTGACATAGTAACATTAGTGACAGAGTAACATTAGTGACAGTAACATTAGTGACAGTAACATTAGTGACAGTAACATTAGTGACAGAGTAACATTAGTGACAGAGTAACATTAGTGACAGTAACATTAGTGACAGTAACATTAGTGACATAGTAACATTAGTGACAGAGTAACATTAGTGACAGTAACATTAGTGACAGTAACATTAGTGACATAGTAACATTAGTGACAGAGTAACATTAGTGACAGTAACATTAGTGACAGTAACATTAGTGACATAGTAACATTAGTGACAGTAACATTAGTGACAGTAACATTAGTGACAGAGTAACATTAGTGACAGAGTAACATTAGTGACAGAGTAACATTAGTGACAGTAACATTAGTGACAGAGTAACATTAGTGACAGTAACATTAGTGGCAGAGTAACATTAGTGACAGAGTAACATTAGTGACAGAGTAACATTAGTGACAGTAACATTAGTGACAGTAACATTAGTGACATAGTAACATTAGTGACAGTAACATTAGTGACAGAGTAACATTAGTGACAGTAACATTAGTGACAGTAACATTAGTGACAGAGTAACATTAGTGACAGTAACATTAGTGACAGTAACATTAGTGACAGAGTAACATTAGTGACAGTAACATTAGTGACAGAGTAACATTAGTGACAGAGTAACATTAGTGACAGTAACATTAGTGACAGTAACATTAGTGACAGAGTAACATTAGTGACAGAGTAACATTAGTGACAGTAACATTAGTGACAGAGTAACATTAGTTACAGAGTAACATTAGTGACAGTAACATTAGTGACAGTAACATTAGTGACAGAGTAACATTAGTGACAGAGTAACATTAGTGACAGTAACATTAGTGACAGTAACATTAGTGACAGTAAAATTAGTGACAGAGTAACATTAGTTACAGAGTAACATTAGTGACAGTAACATTAGTGACAGAGTAACATTAGTGACAGAGTAACATTAGTGACAGTAACATTAGTGACAGTAACATTAGTGACATAGTAACATTAGTGACAGTAACATTAGTGACAGAGTAACATTAGTGACAGAGTAACATTAGTTACAGAGTAACATTAGTGACAGTAACATTAGTGACAGAGTAACATTAGTGACAGTAACATTAGTGACAGAGTAACATTAGTGACAGAGTAACATTAGTGAAAGTAACATTAGTGACAGTAACATTAGTGACAGAGTAACATTAGTGACAGTAACATTAGTGACAGAGTAACATTAGTGACAGTAACATTAGTGACATAGTAACATTAGTGACAGAGTAACATTAGTGACAGTAACATTAGTGACAGTAACATTAGTGACATAGTAACATTAGTGACAGTAACATTAGTGACAGTAACATTAGTGACAGAGTAACATTAGTGACAGAGTAACATTAGTGACAGAGTAACATTAGTGACAGTAACATTAGTGACAGAGTAACATTAGTGACAGTAACATTAGTGGCAGAGTAACATTAGTGACAGAGTAACATTAGTGACAGAGTAACATTAGTGACAGTAACATTAGTGACAGTAACATTAGTGACATAGTAACATTAGTGACAGTAACATTAGTGACAGAGTAACATTAGTGACAGTAACATTAGTGACAGTAACATTAGTGACAGAGTAACATTAGTGACAGTAACATTAGTGACAGAGTAACATTAGTGACAGAGTAACATTAGTGACAGAGTAACATTAGTGACAGTAACATTAGTGACAGAGTAACATTAGTTACAGAGTAACATTAGTGACAGTAACATTAGTGACAGTAACATTAGTGACAGAGTAACATTAGTGACAGAGTAACATTAGTGACAGTAACATTAGTGACAGTAACATTAGTGACAGTAAAATTAGTGACAGAGTAACATTAGTTACAGAGTAACATTAGTGACAGTAACATTAGTGACAGAGTAACATTAGTGACAGAGTAACATTAGTGACAGTAACATTAGTGACAGTAACATTAGTGACATAGTAACATTAGTGACAGTAACATTAGTGACAGAGTAACATTAGTGACAGAGTAACATTAGTTACAGAGTAACATTAGTGACAGTAACATTAGTGACAGAGTAACATTAGTGACAGTAACATTAGTGACAGAGTAACATTAGTGACAGAGTAACATTAGTGAAAGTAACATTAGTGACAGTAACATTAGTGACAGAGTAACATTAGTGACAGTAACATTAGTGACAGAGTAACATTAGTGACAGTAACATTAGTGACAGTAACATTAGTGACAGAGTAACATTAGTGACAGAGTAACATTAGTGACAGTAACATTAGTGACAGAGTAACATTAGTTACAGAGTAACATTAGTGACAGTAACATTAGTGACAGTAACATTAGTGACAGAGTAACATTAGTGACAGAGTAACATTAGTGACAGAGTAACATTAGTGACAGTAACATTAGTGACAGTAACATTAGTGACATAGTAACATTAGTGACAGTAACATTAGTGACAGTAACATTAGTGACAGAGTAACATTAGTGACAGTAACATTAGTGACAGTAACATTAGTGACAGTAACATTAGTGACATAGTAACATTAGTGACAGAGTAACATTAGTGACAGTAACATTAGTGACAGTAACATTAGTGACATAGTAACATTAGTGACAGTAACATTAGTGACAGTAACATTAGTGACAGTAACATTAGTGACAGAGTAACATTAGTGACAGAGTAACATTAGTGACAGTAACATTAGTGACAGTAACATTAGTGACAGAGTAACATTAGTGACAGTGTAACATTAGTGACAGTAACATTAGTGACAGTAACATTAGTGACAGAGTAACATTAGTGACAGTGTAACATTAGTGACAGTAACATTAGTGACAGTAACATTAGTGACAGTAACATTAGTGACAGAGTAACATTAGTGACAGTAACATTAGTGACAGAGTAACATTAGTTACAGAGTAACATTAGTGACAGTAACATTAGTAACAGTAACATTAGTGACAGAGTAACATTAGTGACAGAGTAACATTAGTGACAGTAACATTAGTCACAGTAACATTAGTGACAGAGTAACATTAGTTACAGAGTAACATTAGTGACATTAACATTAGTGACAGTAACATTAGTGACAGAGTAACATTAGTGACAGAGTAACATTAGTGACAGTAACATTAGTGACAGAGTAACATTAGTTACAGAGTAACATTAGTGACAGTAACATTAGTGACAGAGTAACATTAGTGACAGTAACATTAGTGACAGTAACATTAGTGACATAGTAACATTAGTGACAGAGTAACATTAGTGACAGTAACATTAGTGACAGTAACATTAGTGACAGTAACATTAGTGACAGAGTAACATTAGTGACAGAGTAACATTAGTGACAGTAACATTAGTGACAGTAACATTAGTGACAGAGTAACATTAGTGACAGTGTAACATTAGTGACAGTAACATTAGTGACAGTAACATTAGTGACAGAGTAACATTAGTGACAGAGTAACATTAGTGACAGTAACATTAGTGACAGAGTAACATTAGTTACAGAGTAACATTAGTGACAGTAACATTAGTAACAGTAACATTAGTGACAGAGTAACATTAGTGACAGAGTAACATTAGTGACAGTAACATTAGTCACAGTAACATTAGTGACAGAGTAACATTAGTTACAGAGTAACATTAGTGACATTAACATTAGTGACAGTAACATTAGTGACAGAGTAACATTAGTGACAGAGTAACATTAGTGACAGTAACATTAGTGACAGTAACATTAGTGACAGAGTAACATTAGTGACAGTAACATTAGTGACAGTAACATTAGTTACAGAGTAACATTAGTGACAGAGTAACATTAGTGACAGAGTAACATAAGTGACAGTAACATTAGTGACAGTGTAACATTAGTGACAGTAACATTAGTGACAGTAACATTAGTTACAGTAACATTAGTGACAGAGTAACATTAGTGACAGTAACATTAGTGACAGTAACATTAGTGACAGTAACATTAGTTACAGAGTAACATTAGTTACAGAGTAACATTAGTTACAGAGTAACATTAGTGACAGAGTAACATTAGTGACAGAGTAACATTAGTGACAGTAACATTAGTGACAGAGTAACATTAGTGACAGAGTAACATTAGTGAAAGTAACATTAGTGACAGTAACATTAGTGACAGAGTAACATTAGTGACAGTAACATTAGTGACAGAGTAACATTAGTGACAGAGTAACATTAGTGACAGTAACATTAGTGACAGTAACATTAGTGACAGAGTAACATTAGTGACAGAGTAACATTAGTGACAGTAACATTAGTGACAGAGTAACATTAGTTACAGAGTAACATTAGTGACAGTAACATTAGTGACAGTAACATTAGTGACAGAGTAACATTAGTGACAGAGTAACATTAGTGACAGAGTAACATTAGTGACAGTAACATTAGTGACAGTAACATTAGTGACATAGTAACATTAGTGACAGTAACATTAGTGACAGTAACATTAGTGACATAGTAACATTAGTGACAGAGTAACATTAGTGACAGTAACATTAGTGACAGTAACATTAGTGACAGTAACATTAGTGACATAGTAACATTAGTGACAGAGTAACATTAGTGACAGTAACATTAGTGACAGTAACATTAGTGACATAGTAACATTAGTGACAGAGTAACATTAGTGACAGTAACATTAGTGACAGTAACATTAGTGACAGTAACATTAGTGACAGAGTAACATTAGTGACAGAGTAACATTAGTGACAGTAACATTAGTGACAGTAACATTAGTGACATAGTAACATTAGTGACAGAGTAACATTAGTGACAGTAACATTAGTGACAGTAACATTAGTGACATAGTAACATTAGTGACAGAGTAACATTAGTGACAGTAACATTAGTGACAGTAACATTAGTGACATAGTAACATTAGTGACAGTAACATTAGTGACAGTAACATTAGTGACAGAGTAACATTAGTGACAGAGTAACATTAGTGACAGAGTAACATTAGTGACAGTAACATTAGTGACAGAGTAACATTAGTGACAGTAACATTAGTGGCAGAGTAACATTAGTGACAGAGTAACATTAGTGACAGAGTAACATTAGTGACAGTAACATTAGTGACAGTAACATTAGTGACATAGTAACATTAGTGACAGTAACATTAGTGACAGAGTAACATTAGTGACAGTAACATTAGTGACAGTAACATTAGTGACAGAGTAACATTAGTGACAGTAACATTAGTGACAGTAACATTAGTGACAGAGTAACATTAGTGACAGTAACATTAGTGACAGAGTAACATTAGTGACAGAGTAACATTAGTGACAGTAACATTAGTGACAGTAACATTAGTGACAGAGTAACATTAGTGACAGAGTAACATTAGTGACAGTAACATTAGTGACAGAGTAACATTAGTTACAGAGTAACATTAGTGACAGTAACATTAGTGACAGTAACATTAGTGACAGAGTAACATTAGTGACAGAGTAACATTAGTGACAGTAACATTAGTGACAGTAACATTAGTGACAGTAAAATTAGTGACAGAGTAACATTAGTTACAGAGTAACATTAGTGACAGTAACATTAGTGACAGAGTAACATTAGTGACAGAGTAACATTAGTGACAGTAACATTAGTGACAGTAACATTAGTGACATAGTAACATTAGTGACAGTAACATTAGTGACAGAGTAACATTAGTGACAGAGTAACATTAGTTACAGAGTAACATTAGTGACAGTAACATTAGTGACAGAGTAACATTAGTGACAGTAACATTAGTGACAGAGTAACATTAGTGACAGAGTAACATTAGTGAAAGTAACATTAGTGACAGTAACATTAGTGACAGAGTAACATTAGTGACAGTAACATTAGTGACAGAGTAACATTAGTGACAGTAACATTAGTGACATAGTAACATTAGTGACAGAGTAACATTAGTGACAGTAACATTAGTGACAGTAACATTAGTGACATAGTAACATTAGTGACAGTAACATTAGTGACAGTAACATTAGTGACAGAGTAACATTAGTGACAGAGTAACATTAGTGACAGAGTAACATTAGTGACAGTAACATTAGTGACAGAGTAACATTAGTGACAGTAACATTAGTGGCAGAGTAACATTAGTGACAGAGTAACATTAGTGACAGAGTAACATTAGTGACAGTAACATTAGTGACAGTAACATTAGTGACATAGTAACATTAGTGACAGTAACATTAGTGACAGAGTAACATTAGTGACAGTAACATTAGTGACAGTAACATTAGTGACAGAGTAACATTAGTGACAGTAACATTAGTGACAGAGTAACATTAGTGACAGAGTAACATTAGTGACAGTAACATTAGTGACAGAGTAACATTAGTTACAGAGTAACATTAGTGACAGTAACATTAGTGACAGTAACATTAGTGACAGAGTAACATTAGTGACAGAGTAACATTAGTGACAGTAACATTAGTGACAGTAACATTAGTGACAGTAAAATTAGTGACAGAGTAACATTAGTTACAGAGTAACATTAGTGACAGTAACATTAGTGACAGAGTAACATTAGTGACAGAGTAACATTAGTGACAGTAACATTAGTGACAGTAACATTAGTGACATAGTAACATTAGTGACAGTAACATTAGTGACAGAGTAACATTAGTGACAGAGTAACATTAGTTACAGAGTAACATTAGTGACAGTAACATTAGTGACAGAGTAACATTAGTGACAGTAACATTAGTGACAGAGTAACATTAGTGACAGAGTAACATTAGTGAAAGTAACATTAGTGACAGTAACATTAGTGACAGAGTAACATTAGTGACAGTAACATTAGTGACAGAGTAACATTAGTGACAGTAACATTAGTGACAGTAACATTAGTGACAGAGTAACATTAGTGACAGAGTAACATTAGTGACAGTAACATTAGTGACAGAGTAACATTAGTTACAGAGTAACATTAGTGACAGTAACATTAGTGACAGTAACATTAGTGACAGAGTAACATTAGTGACAGAGTAACATTAGTGACAGAGTAACATTAGTGACAGTAACATTAGTGACAGTAACATTAGTGACATAGTAACATTAGTGACAGTAACATTAGTGACAGTAACATTAGTGACAGAGTAACATTAGTGACAGTAACATTAGTGACAGTAACATTAGTGACAGTAACATTAGTGACATAGTAACATTAGTGACAGAGTAACATTAGTGACAGTAACATTAGTGACAGTAACATTAGTGACATAGTAACATTAGTGACAGTAACATTAGTGACAGTAACATTAGTGACAGTAACATTAGTGACAGAGTAACATTAGTGACAGAGTAACATTAGTGACAGTAACATTAGTGACAGTAACATTAGTGACAGAGTAACATTAGTGACAGTGTAACATTAGTGACAGTAACATTAGTGACAGTAACATTAGTGACAGAGTAACATTAGTGACAGTGTAACATTAGTGACAGTAACATTAGTGACAGTAACATTAGTGACAGTAACATTAGTGACAGAGTAACATTAGTGACAGTAACATTAGTGACAGAGTAACATTAGTTACAGAGTAACATTAGTGACAGTAACATTAGTAACAGTAACATTAGTGACAGAGTAACATTAGTGACAGAGTAACATTAGTGACAGTAACATTAGTCACAGTAACATTAGTGACAGAGTAACATTAGTTACAGAGTAACATTAGTGACATTAACATTAGTGACAGTAACATTAGTGACAGAGTAACATTAGTGACAGAGTAACATTAGTGACAGTAACATTAGTGACAGAGTAACATTAGTTACAGAGTAACATTAGTGACAGTAACATTAGTGACAGAGTAACATTAGTGACAGTAACATTAGTGACAGTAACATTAGTGACATAGTAACATTAGTGACAGAGTAACATTAGTGACAGTAACATTAGTGACAGTAACATTAGTGACAGTAACATTAGTGACAGAGTAACATTAGTGACAGAGTAACATTAGTGACAGTAACATTAGTGACAGTAACATTAGTGACAGAGTAACATTAGTGACAGTGTAACATTAGTGACAGTAACATTAGTGACAGTAACATTAGTGACAGAGTAACATTAGTGACAGAGTAACATTAGTGACAGTAACATTAGTGACAGAGTAACATTAGTTACAGAGTAACATTAGTGACAGTAACATTAGTAACAGTAACATTAGTGACAGAGTAACATTAGTGACAGAGTAACATTAGTGACAGTAACATTAGTCACAGTAACATTAGTGACAGAGTAACATTAGTTACAGAGTAACATTAGTGACATTAACATTAGTGACAGTAACATTAGTGACAGAGTAACATTAGTGACAGAGTAACATTAGTGACAGTAACATTAGTGACAGTAACATTAGTGACAGAGTAACATTAGTGACAGTAACATTAGTGACAGTAACATTAGTTACAGAGTAACATTAGTGACAGAGTAACATTAGTGACAGAGTAACATAAGTGACAGTAACATTAGTGACAGTGTAACATTAGTGACAGTAACATTAGTGACAGTAACATTAGTTACAGTAACATTAGTGACAGAGTAACATTAGTGACAGTAACATTAGTGACAGTAACATTAGTGACAGTAACATTAGTTACAGAGTAACATTAGTTACAGAGTAACATTAGTTACAGAGTAACATTAGTTACAGAGTAACATTAGTGACAGTAACATTAGTGACAGTGTAACATTAGTGACAGTAACATTAGTGACAGTAACATTAGTGACAGTAACATTAGTGACAGAGTAACATTAGTGACAGAGTAACATTAGTGACAGTAACATTAGTGACAGAGTAACATTAGTGACAGAGTAACATTAGTGACAGTAACATTAGTGACAGAGTAACATTAGTTACAGAGTAACATTAGTGACAGTAACATTAGTAACAGTAACATTAGTGACAGAGTAACATTAGTGACAGAGTAACATTAGTGACAGTAACATTAGTCACAGTAACATTAGTGACAGAGTAACATTAGTTACAGAGTAACATTAGTGACATTAACATTAGTGACAGTAACATTAGTGACAGAGTAACATTAGTGACAGAGTAACATTAGTGACAGTAACATTAGTGACAGTAACATTAGTGACAGAGTAACATTAGTGACAGTAACATTAGTGACAGTAACATTAGTTACAGAGTAACATTAGTGACAGAGTAACATTAGTGACAGAGTAACATAAGTGACAGTAACATTAGTGACAGTGTAACATTAGTGACAGTAACATTAGTGACAGTAACATTAGTTACAGTAACATTAGTGACAGAGTAACATTAGTGACAGTAACATTAGTGACAGTAACATTAGTGACAGTAACATTAGTTACAGAGTAACATTAGTTACAGAGTAACATTAGTTACAGAGTAACATTAGTTACAGAGTAACATTAGTGACAGTAACATTAGTGACAGTGTAACATTAGTGACAGAGTAACATTAGTGACAGTAACATTAGTGACAGTAACATTAGTGACAGAGTAACATTAGTGACAGAGTAACATTAGTGACAGAGTAACATTAGTGACAGTAACATTAGTGACAGAGTAACATTAGTGACAGAGTAACATTAGTGACAGTAACATTAGTGACAGAGTAACATTAGTGACAGTAACATTAGTGACATAGTAACATTAGTGACAGTAACATTAGTGACAGAGTAACATTAGTGACAGAGTAACATTAGTTACAGAGTAACATTAGTGACAGTAACATTAGTGACAGAGTAACATTAGTGACAGTAACATTAGTGACAGAGTAACATTAGTGACAGAGTAACATTAGTGAAAGTAACATTAGTGACAGTAACATTAGTGACAGAGTAACATTAGTGACAGTAACATTAGTGACAGAGTAACATTAGTGACAGAGTAACATTAGTGAAAGTAACATTAGTGACAGTAACATTAGTGACAGAGTAACATTAGTGACAGTAACATTAGTGACAGAGTAACATTAGTGACAGAGTAACATTAGTGACAGTAACATTAGTGACAGTAACATTAGTGACAGAGTAACATTAGTGACAGAGTAACATTAGTGACAGTAACATTAGTGACAGAGTAACATTAGTGACAGAGTAACATTAGTGACAGTAACATTAGTGACAGTAACATTAGTGACAGAGTAACATTAGTGACAGAGTAACATTAGTGACAGTAACATTAGTGACAGTAACATTAGTGACAGAGTAACATTAGTGACAGTGTAACATTAGTGACAGTAACATTAGTGACAGTAACATTAGTGACAGAGTAACATTAGTGACAGTGTAACATTAGTGACAGTAACATTAGTGACAGTAACATTAGTGACAGTAACATTAGTGACAGAGTAACATTAGTGACAGTAACATTAGTGACAGAGTAACATTAGTTACAGAGTAACATTAGTGACAGTAACATTAGTAACAGTAACATTAGTGACAGAGTAACATTAGTGACAGTAACATTAGTCACAGTAACATTAGTGACAGAGTAACATTAGTTACAGAGTAACATTAGTGACATTAACATTAGTGACAGTAACATTAGTGACAGAGTAACATTAGTGACAGAGTAACATTAGTGACAGTAACATTAGTGACAGAGTAACATTAGTTACAGAGTAACATTAGTGACAGTAACATTAGTGACAGAGTAACATTAGTGACAGTAACATTAGTGACAGTAACATTAGTGACATAGTAACATTAGTGACAGAGTAACATTAGTGACAGTAACATTAGTGACAGTAACATTAGTGACAGTAACATTAGTGACAGAGTAACATTAGTGACAGAGTAACATTAGTGACAGTAACATTAGTGACAGTAACATTAGTGACAGAGTAACATTAGTGACAGTGTAACATTAGTGACAGTAACATTAGTGACAGTAACATTAGTGACAGAGTAACATTAGTGACAGTAACATTAGTGACAGAGTAACATTAGTTACAGAGTAACATTAGTGACAGTAACATTAGTAACAGTAACATTAGTGACAGAGTAACATTAGTGACAGAGTAACATTAGTGACAGTAACATTAGTCACAGTAACATTAGTGACAGAGTAACATTAGTTACAGAGTAACATTAGTGACATTAACATTAGTGACAGTAACATTAGTGACAGAGTAACATTAGTGACAGAGTAACATTAGTGACAGTAACATTAGTGACAGTAACATTAGTGACAGAGTAACATTAGTGACAGAGTAACATTAGTGACAGTAACATTAGTGACAGTAACATTAGTGACAGAGTAACATTAGTGACAGAGTAACATTAGTGACAGAGTAACATTAGTGACAGTAACATTAGTGACAGTAACATTAGTGACATAGTAACATTAGTGACAGAGTAACATTAGTGACAGTAACATTAGTGACAGTAACATTAGTGACATAGTAACATTAGTGACAGAGTAACATTAGTGACAGTAACATTAGTGACAGTAACATTAGTGACAGTAACATTAGTCACAGTAACATTAGTGACAGAGTAACATTAGTTACAGAGTAACATTAGTGACATTAACATTAGTGACAGTAACATTAGTGACAGAGTAACATTAGTTACAGAGTAACATTAGTGACAGTAACATTAGTGACAGAGTAACATTAGTGACAGAGTAACATTAGTGACAGTAACATTAGTGACAGTAACATTAGTGACATAGTAACATTAGTGACAGTAACATTAGTGACAGAGTAACATTAGTGACAGAGTAACATTAGTTACAGAGTAACATTAGTGACAGTAACATTAGTGACAGAGTAACATTAGTGACAGTAACATTAGTGACAGAGTAACATTAGTGACAGAGTAACATTAGTGAAAGTAACATTAGTGACAGTAACATTAGTGACAGAGTAACATTAGTGACAGTAACATTAGTGACAGAGTAACATTAGTGACAGAGTAACATTAGTGACAGTAACATTAGTGACAGTAACATTAGTGACAGAGTAACATTAGTGACAGAGTAACATTAGTGACAGTAACATTAGTGACAGAGTAACATTAGTTACAGAGTAACATTAGTGACAGTAACATTAGTGACAGTAACATTAGTGACAGAGTAACATTAGTGACAGAGTAACATTAGTGACAGTAACATTAGTGACAGTAACATTAGTGACAGTAAAATTAGTTACAGAGTAACATTAGTGACAGTAACATTAGTGACAGAGTAACATTAGTGACAGAGTAACATTAGTGACAGTAACATTAGTGACAGTAACATTAGTGACATAGTAACATTAGTGACAGTAACATTAGTGACAGAGTAACATTAGTGACAGAGTAACATTAGTTACAGAGTAACATTAGTGACAGTAACATTAGTGACAGAGTAACATTAGTGACAGTAACATTAGTGACAGAGTAACATTAGTGACAGAGTAACATTAGTGACAGTAACATTAGTGACAGAGTAACATTAGTGACAGTAACATTAGTGACAGAGTAACATTAGTGACAGTAACATTAGTGACAGTAACATTAGTGACAGAGTAACATTAGTGACAGAGTAACATTAGTGACAGTAACATTAGTGACAGAGTAACATTAGTTACAGAGTAACATTAGTGACAGTAACATTAGTGACAGTAACATTAGTGACAGAGTAACATTAGTGACAGAGTAACATTAGTGACAGAGTAACATTAGTGACAGTAACATTAGTGACAGTAACATTAGTGACATAGTAACATTAGTGACAGTAACATTAGTGACAGTAACATTAGTGACAGAGTAACATTAGTGACAGTAACATTAGTGACAGTAACATTAGTGACAGTAACATTAGTGACATAGTAACATTAGTGACAGAGTAACATTAGTGACAGTAACATTAGTGACAGTAACATTAGTGACATAGTAACATTAGTGACAGTAACATTAGTGACAGTAACATTAGTGACAGTAACATTAGTGACAGAGTAACATTAGTGACAGAGTAACATTAGTGACAGTAACATTAGTGACAGTAACATTAGTGACAGAGTAACATTAGTGACAGTGTAACATTAGTGACAGTAACATTAGTGACAGTAACATTAGTGACAGAGTAACATTAGTGACAGTGTAACATTAGTGACAGTAACATTAGTGACAGTAACATTAGTGACAGTAACATTAGTGACAGAGTAACATTAGTGACAGTAACATTAGTGACAGAGTAACATTAGTTACAGAGTAACATTAGTGACAGTAACATTAGTAACAGTAACATTAGTGACAGAGTAACATTAGTGACAGAGTAACATTAGTGACAGTAACATTAGTCACAGTAACATTAGTGACAGAGTAACATTAGTTACAGAGTAACATTAGTGACATTAACATTAGTGACAGTAACATTAGTGACAGAGTAACATTAGTGACAGAGTAACATTAGTGACAGTAACATTAGTGACAGAGTAACATTAGTTACAGAGTAACATTAGTGACAGTAACATTAGTGACAGAGTAACATTAGTGACAGTAACATTAGTGACAGTAACATTAGTGACATAGTAACATTAGTGACAGAGTAACATTAGTGACAGTAACATTAGTGACAGTAACATTAGTGACAGTAACATTAGTGACAGAGTAACATTAGTGACAGAGTAACATTAGTGACAGTAACATTAGTGACAGTAACATTAGTGACAGAGTAACATTAGTGACAGTGTAACATTAGTGACAGTAACATTAGTGACAGTAACATTAGTGACAGAGTAACATTAGTGACAGAGTAACATTAGTGACAGTAACATTAGTGACAGAGTAACATTAGTTACAGAGTAACATTAGTGACAGTAACATTAGTAACAGTAACATTAGTGACAGAGTAACATTAGTGACAGAGTAACATTAGTGACAGTAACATTAGTCACAGTAACATTAGTGACAGAGTAACATTAGTTACAGAGTAACATTAGTGACATTAACATTAGTGACAGTAACATTAGTGACAGAGTAACATTAGTGACAGAGTAACATTAGTGACAGTAACATTAGTGACAGTAACATTAGTGACAGAGTAACATTAGTGACAGTAACATTAGTGACAGTAACATTAGTTACAGAGTAACATTAGTGACAGAGTAACATTAGTGACAGAGTAACATAAGTGACAGTAACATTAGTGACAGTGTAACATTAGTGACAGTAACATTAGTGACAGTAACATTAGTTACAGTAACATTAGTGACAGAGTAACATTAGTGACAGTAACATTAGTGACAGTAACATTAGTGACAGTAACATTAGTTACAGAGTAACATTAGTTACAGAGTAACATTAGTTACAGAGTAACATTAGTTACAGAGTAACATTAGTTACAGAGTAACATTAGTGACAGTAACATTAGTGACAGTGTAACATTAGTGACAGTAACATTAGTGACAGTAACATTAGTGACAGTAACATTAGTGACAGAGTAACATTAGTGACAGAGTAACATTAGTGACAGTAACATTAGTGACAGAGTAACATTAGTGACAGAGTAACATTAGTGACAGTAACATTAGTGACAGAGTAACATTAGTTACAGAGTAACATTAGTGACAGTAACATTAGTAACAGTAACATTAGTGACAGAGTAACATTAGTGACAGAGTAACATTAGTGACAGTAACATTAGTCACAGTAACATTAGTGACAGAGTAACATTAGTTACAGAGTAACATTAGTGACATTAACATTAGTGACAGTAACATTAGTGACAGAGTAACATTAGTGACAGAGTAACATTAGTGACAGTAACATTAGTGACAGTAACATTAGTGACAGAGTAACATTAGTGACAGTAACATTAGTGACAGTAACATTAGTTACAGAGTAACATTAGTGACAGAGTAACATTAGTGACAGAGTAACATAAGTGACAGTAACATTAGTGACAGTGTAACATTAGTGACAGTAACATTAGTGACAGTAACATTAGTTACAGTAACATTAGTGACAGAGTAACATTAGTGACAGTAACATTAGTGACAGTAACATTAGTGACAGTAACATTAGTTACAGAGTAACATTAGTTACAGAGTAACATTAGTTACAGAGTAACATTAGTTACAGAGTAACATTAGTGACAGTAACATTAGTGACAGTGTAACATTAGTGACAGTAACATTAGTGACAGTAACATTAGTGACAGTAACATTAGTGACAGAGTAACATTAGTGACAGAGTAACATTAGTGACAGAGTAACATTAGTGACAGTAACATTAGTGACAGAGTAACATTAGTGACAGAGTAACATTAGTGACAGTAACATTAGTGACAGAGTAACATTAGTGACAGTAACATTAGTGACATAGTAACATTAGTGACAGTAACATTAGTGACAGAGTAACATTAGTGACAGAGTAACATTAGTTACAGAGTAACATTAGTGACAGTAACATTAGTGACAGAGTAACATTAGTGACAGTAACATTAGTGACAGAGTAACATTAGTGACAGAGTAACATTAGTGAAAGTAACATTAGTGACAGTAACATTAGTGACAGAGTAACATTAGTGACAGTAACATTAGTGACAGAGTAACATTAGTGACAGAGTAACATTAGTGAAAGTAACATTAGTGACAGTAACATTAGTGACAGAGTAACATTAGTGACAGTAACATTAGTGACAGAGTAACATTAGTGACAGAGTAACATTAGTGACAGTAACATTAGTGACAGTAACATTAGTGACAGAGTAACATTAGTGACAGAGTAACATTAGTGACAGTAACATTAGTGACAGAGTAACATTAGTGACAGAGTAACATTAGTGACAGTAACATTAGTGACAGTAACATTAGTGACAGAGTAACATTAGTGACAGAGTAACATTAGTGACAGTAACATTAGTGACAGTAACATTAGTGACAGAGTAACATTAGTGACAGTGTAACATTAGTGACAGTAACATTAGTGACAGTAACATTAGTGACAGAGTAACATTAGTGACAGTGTAACATTAGTGACAGTAACATTAGTGACAGTAACATTAGTGACAGTAACATTAGTGACAGAGTAACATTAGTGACAGTAACATTAGTGACAGAGTAACATTAGTTACAGAGTAACATTAGTGACAGTAACATTAGTAACAGTAACATTAGTGACATAGTAACATTAGTGACAGAGTAACATTAGTGACAGTAACATTAGTCACAGTAACATTAGTGACAGAGTAACATTAGTTACAGAGTAACATTAGTGACATTAACATTAGTGACAGTAACATTAGTGACAGAGTAACATTAGTGACAGAGTAACATTAGTGACAGTAACATTAGTGACAGTAACATTAGTGACAGAGTAACATTAGTGACAGTAACATTAGTGACAGTAACATTAGTTACAGAGTAACATTAGTAACAGTAACATTAGTGACAGTAACATTAGTGACAGAGTAACATTAGTGACAGTAACATTAGTGACAGTAACATTAGTGACAGAGTAACATTAGTGACAGTAACATTAGTGACAGTAACATTAGTGACAGTAACATTAGTGACAGAGTAACATTAGTGACAGTAACATTAGTGACAGAGTAACATTAGTGACAGAGTAACATTAGTGACAGTAACATTAGTGACAGTAACATTAGTGACAGAGTAACATTAGTGACAGAGTAACATTAGTGACAGTAACATTAGTGACAGAGTAACATTAGTGACAGAGTAACATTAGTTACAGAGTAACATTAGTGACAGTAACATTAGTGACAGAGTAACATTAGTGACAGTAACATTAGTGACAGAGTAACATTAGTGACAGAGTAACATTAGTGAAAGTAACATTAGTGACAGTAACATTAGTGACAGAGTAACATTAGTGACAGTAACATTAGTGACAGTAACATTAGTGACATAGTAACATTAGTGACAGTAACATTAGTGACAGTAACATTAGTGACAGAGTAACATTAGTGACAAAGTAACATTATTGACAGTAACATTAGTGACAGTAACATTAGTGACAGAGTAACATTAGTGACAGTAACATTAGTGACAGTAACATTAGTGACATAGTAACATTAGTGACAGTAACATTAGTGACAGAGTAACATTAGTGACAGTAACATTAGTGACAGTAACATTAGTGACAGAGTAACATTAGTGACAGTAACATTAGTGACAGTAACATTAGTGACAGTAACATTAGTGACAGAGTAACATTAGTGACAGTAACATTAGTGACAGAGTAACATTAGTGACAGAGTAACATTAGTGACAGAGTAACATTAGTCACAGTAACATTAGTCACAGTAACATTAGTGACAGAGTAACATTAGTTACAGAGTAACATTAGTGACATTAACATTAGTGACAGTAACATTAGTGACAGAGTAACATTAGTGACAGAGTAACATTAGTGACAGAGTAACATTAGTGACAGTAACATTAGTGACAGTAACATTAGTGACATAGTAACATTAGTGACAGTAACATTAGTGACAGAGTAACATTAGTGACAGTAACATTAGTGACAGAGTAACATTAGTGACAGAGTAACATTAGTGACAGAGTAACATTAGTGACAGAGTAACATTAGTGACAGTAACATTAGTGACAGTAACATTAGTGACAGTAACATTGGTGACAGAGTAACATTAGTTACAGAGTAACATTAGTGACAGTAACATTAGTGACAGAGTAACATTAGTGACAGTAACATTAGTGACAGAGTAACATTAGTGACAGAGTAACATTAGTGAAAGTAACATTAGTGACAGTAACATTAGTGACAGAGTAACATTAGTGACAGTAACATTAGTGACAGAGTAACATTAGTGACAGAGTAACATTAGTGACAGTAACATTAGTGACAGTAACATTAGTGACAGAGTAACATTAGTGACAGAGTAACATTAGTGACAGTAACATTAGTGACAGAGTAACATTAGTTACAGAGTAACATTAGTGACAGTAACATTAGTGACAGTAACATTAGTGACAGAGTAACATTAGTGACAGAGTAACATTAGTGACAGAGTAACATTAGTGACAGTAACATTAGTGACAGTAACATTAGTGACATAGTAACATTAGTGACAGTAACATTAGTGACAGTAACATTAGTGACATAGTAACATTAGTGACAGAGTAACATTAGTGACAGTAACATTAGTGACAGTAACATTAGTGACAGTAACATTAGTGACATAGTAACATTAGTGACAGAGTAACATTAGTGACAGTAACATTAGTGACAGTAACATTAGTGACATAGTAACATTAGTGACAGAGTAACATTAGTGACAGTAACATTAGTGACAGTAACATTAGTGACAGTAACATTAGTGACAGAGTAACATTAGTGACAGAGTAACATTAGTGACAGTAACATTAGTGACAGTAACATTAGTGACAGAGTAACATTAGTGACAGTGTAACATTAGTGACAGTAACATTAGTGACAGTAACATTAGTGACAGAGTAACATTAGTGACAGTGTAACATTAGTGACAGTAACATTAGTGACATAGTAACATTAGTGACAGAGTAACATTAGTGACAGAGTAACATTAGTGACAGTGTAACATTAGTGACAGTAACATTAGTGACAGTAACATTAGTGACAGAGTAACATTAGTGACAGTAACATTAGTGACAGTAACATTAGTGACAGTAACATTAGTGACAGAGTAACATTAGTGACAGAGTAACATTAGTGACAGTAACATTAGTGACAGAGTAACATTAGTTACAGAGTAACATTAGTGACAGTAACATTAGTGACAGTAACATTAGTGACAGAGTAACATTAGTGACAGTGTAACATTAGTGACAGTAACATTAGTGACAGTAACATTAGTGACAGAGTAACATTAGTGACAGTGTAACATTAGTGACAGTAACATTAGTGACATAGTAACATTAGTGACAGTAACATTAGTGACAGTAACATTAGTGACATAGTAACATTAGTGACAGAGTAACATTAGTGACAGTAACATTAGTGACAGTAACATTAGTGACAGTAACATTAGTGACAGAGTAACATTAGTGACAGAGTAACATTAGTGACAGTAACATTAGTGACAGTAACATTAGTGACATAGTAACATTAGTGACAGAGTAACATTAGTGACAGTAACATTAGTGACAGTAACATTAGTGACAGTAACATTAGTGACAGAGTAACATTAGTGACAGAGTAACATTAGTGACAGTAACATTAGTGACAGTAACATTAGTGACAGAGTAACATTAGTGACAGTGTAACATTAGTGACAGTAACATTAGTGACAGTAACATTAGTGACAGAGTAACATTAGTGACAGTGTAACATTAGTGACAGTAACATTAGTGACATAGTAACATTAGTGACAGAGTAACATTAGTGACAGTAACATTAGTGACAGTAACATTAGTGACAGTAACATTAGTGACAGAGTAACATTAGTGACAGAGTAACATTAGTGACAGTAACATTAGTGACAGTAACATTAGTGACAGAGTAACATTAGTGACAGTGTAACATTAGTGACAGTAACATTAGTGACAGTAACATTAGTGACAGAGTAACATTAGTGACAGTAACATTAGTGACAGTAACATTAGTGACAGTAACATTAGTGACAGTAACATTAGTGACAGAGTAACATTAGTGACAGTAACATTAGTGACAGAGTAACATTAGTTACAGAGTAACATTAGTGACAGTAACATTAGTGACAGTAACATTAGTGACAGAGTAACATTAGTGACAGTGTAACATTAGTGACAGTAACATTAGTGACAGTAACATTAGTGACAGAGTAACATTAGTGACAGTGTAACATTAGTGACAGTAACATTAGTGACATAGTAACATTAGTGACAGAGTAACATTAGTGACAGTAACATTAGTGACAGTAACATTAGTGACAGTAACATTAGTGACATAGTAACATTAGTGACAGAGTAACATTAGTGACAGTAACATTAGTGACAGTAACATTAGTGACAGTAACATTAGTGACAGAGTAACATTAGTGACAGAGTAACATTAGTGACAGTAACATTAGTGACATAGTAACATTAGTGACAGAGTAACATTAGTGACAGTAACATTAGTGACAGTAACATTAGTGACATAGTAACATTAGTGACAGAGTAACATTAGTGACAGTAACATTAGTGACAGTAACATTAGTGACAGTAACATTAGTGACAGAGTAACATTAGTGACAGAGTAACATTAGTGACAGTAACATTAGTGACAGTAACATTAGTGACAGAGTAACATTAGTGACAGTGTAACATTAGTGACAGTAACATTAGTGACAGTAACATTAGTGACAGAGTAACATTAGTGACAGTGTAACATTAGTGACAGTAACATTAGTGACAGAGTAACATTAGTGACAGTAACATTAGTGACAGTAACATTAGTGACAGAGTAACATTAGTGACAGTGTAACATTAGTGACAGTAACATTAGTGACAGAGTAACATTAGTGACAGTAACATTAGTGACAGTAACATTAGTGACAGAGTAACATTAGTGACAGTGTAACATTAGTGACAGTAACATTAGTGACAGTAACATTAGTGACAGTAACATTAGTGACAGAGTAACATTAGTGACAGTAACATTAGTGACAGAGTAACATTAGTGACAGAGTAACATTAGTGAAAGTAACATTAGTGACAGTAACATTAGTGACAGTAACATTAGTGACATAGTAACATTAGTGACAGAGTAACATTAGTGACAGTAACATTAGTGACAGTAACATTAGTGACAGTAACATTAGTGACATAGTAACATTAGTGACAGAGTAACATTAGTGACAGTAACATTAGTGACAGTAACATTAGTGACATAGTAACATTAGTGACAGAGTAACATTAGTGACAGTAACATTAGTGACAGTAACATTAGTGACAGTAACATTAGTGACAGAGTAACATTAGTGACAGTAACATTAGTGACATAGTAACATTAGTGACAGAGTAACATTAGTGACAGTAACATTAGTGACAGAGTAACATTAGTGACAGAGTAACATTAGTGACAGAGTAACATTAGTGACAGAGTAACATTAGTGACAGTAACATTAGTGACAGAGTAACATTAGTTACAGAGTAACATTAGTGACAGTAACATTAGTGACAGTAACATTAGTGACAGAGTAACATTAGTGACAGTGTAACATTAGTGACAGTAACATTAGTGACAGTAACATTAGTGACAGAGTAACATTAGTGACAGTGTAACATTAGTGACAGTAACATTAGTGACATAGTAACATTAGTGACAGAGTAACATTAGTGACAGTAACATTAGTGACAGTAACATTAGTGACAGTAACATTAGTGACATAGTAACATTAGTGACAGAGTAACATTAGTGACAGTAACATTAGTGACAGTAACATTAGTGACAGTAACATTAGTGACAGAGTAACATTAGTGACAGAGTAACATTAGTGACAGTAACATTAGTGACATAGTAACATTAGTGACAGAGTAACATTAGTGACAGTAACATTAGTGACAGTAACATTAGTGACATAGTAACATTAGTGACAGAGTAACATTAGTGACAGTAACATTAGTGACAGTAACATTAGTGACAGTAACATTAGTGACAGAGTAACATTAGTGACAGAGTAACATTAGTGACAGTAACATTAGTGACAGTAACATTAGTGACAGAGTAACATTAGTGACAGTGTAACATTAGTGACAGTAACATTAGTGACAGTAACATTAGTGACAGAGTAACATTAGTGACAGTGTAACATTAGTGACAGTAACATTAGTGACAGAGTAACATTAGTGACAGTAACATTAGTGACAGTAACATTAGTGACAGAGTAACATTAGTGACAGTGTAACATTAGTGACAGTAACATTAGTGACAGAGTAACATTAGTGACAGTAACATTAGTGACAGTAACATTAGTGACAGAGTAACATTAGTGACAGTGTAACATTAGTGACAGTAACATTAGTGACAGTAACATTAGTGACAGTAACATTAGTGACAGAGTAACATTAGTGACAGTAACATTAGTGACAGAGTAACATTAGTGACAGAGTAACATTAGTGAAAGTAACATTAGTGACAGTAACATTAGTGACAGTAACATTAGTGACATAGTAACATTAGTGACAGAGTAACATTAGTGACAGTAACATTAGTGACAGTAACATTAGTGACAGTAACATTAGTGACATAGTAACATTAGTGACAGAGTAACATTAGTGACAGTAACATTAGTGACAGTAACATTAGTGACATAGTAACATTAGTGACAGAGTAACATTAGTGACAGTAACATTAGTGACAGTAACATTAGTGACAGTAACATTAGTGACAGAGTAACATTAGTGACAGAGTAACATTAGTGACAGTAACATTAGTGACAGTAACATTAGTGACAGAGTAACATTAGTGACAGTGTAACATTAGTGACAGTAACATTAGTGACAGTAACATTAGTGACAGAGTAACATTAGTGACAGTGTAACATTAGTGACAGTAACATTAGTGACAGAGTAACATTAGTGACAGTAACATTAGTGACAGTAACATTAGTGACAGAGTAACATTAGTGACAGTAACATTAGTGACAGAGTAACATTAGTGACAGAGTTACTCTGTAACTAATGTTACTCTGTCAGTAACATTAGTGACAGTGTAACATTAGTGACAGTAACATTAGTGACAGTAACATTAGTGACAGTAACATTAGTGACAGAGTAACATTAGTGACAGTAACATTAGTGACAGTAACATTAGTGACAGTAACATTAGTGACAGAGTAACATTAGTGACAGAGTAACATTAGTGACAGTAACATTAGTGACAGTAACATTAGTGACAGAGTAACATTAGTGACAGTGTAACATTAGTGACAGTAACATTAGTGACAGTAACATTAGTGACAGAGTAACATTAGTGACAGTGTAACATTAGTGACAGTAACATTAGTGACAGTAACATTAGTGACAGTAACATTAGTGACAGAGTAACATTAGTGACAGTAACATTAGTGACAGAGTAACATTAGTTACAGAGTAACATTAGTGACAGTAACATTAGTAACAGTAACATTAGTGACAGAGTAACATTAGTGACAGAGTAACATTAGTGACAGTAACATTAGTCACAGTAACATTAGTGACAGAGTAACATTAGTTACAGAGTAACATTAGTGACATTAACATTAGTGACAGTAACATTAGTGACAGAGTAACATTAGTGACAGAGTAACATTAGTGACAGTAACATTAGTGACAGAGTAACATTAGTTACAGAGTAACATTAGTGACAGTAACATTAGTGACAGAGTAACATTAGTGACAGTAACATTAGTGACAGTAACATTAGTGACATAGTAACATTAGTGACAGAGTAACATTAGTGACAGTAACATTAGTGACAGTAACATTAGTGACAGTAACATTAGTGACAGAGTAACATTAGTGACAGAGTAACATTAGTGACAGTAACATTAGTGACAGTAACATTAGTGACAGAGTAACATTAGTGACAGTGTAACATTAGTGACAGTAACATTAGTGACAGTAACATTAGTGACAGAGTAACATTAGTGACAGAGTAACATTAGTGACAGTAACATTAGTGACAGAGTAACATTAGTTACAGAGTAACATTAGTGACAGTAACATTAGTAACAGTAACATTAGTGACAGAGTAACATTAGTGACAGAGTAACATTAGTGACAGTAACATTAGTCACAGTAACATTAGTGACAGAGTAACATTAGTTACAGAGTAACATTAGTGACATTAACATTAGTGACAGTAACATTAGTGACAGAGTAACATTAGTGACAGAGTAACATTAGTGACAGTAACATTAGTGACAGTAACATTAGTGACAGAGTAACATTAGTGACAGTAACATTAGTGACAGTAACATTAGTTACAGAGTAACATTAGTGACAGAGTAACATTAGTGACAGAGTAACATAAGTGACAGTAACATTAGTGACAGTGTAACATTAGTGACAGTAACATTAGTGACAGTAACATTAGTTACAGTAACATTAGTGACAGAGTAACATTAGTGACAGTAACATTAGTGACAGTAACATTAGTGACAGTAACATTAGTTACAGAGTAACATTAGTTACAGAGTAACATTAGTTACAGAGTAACATTAGTGACAGTGTAACATTAGTGACAGTAACATTAGTGACAGTAACATTAGTGACAGTAACATTAGTGACAGAGTAACATTAGTGACAGAGTAACATTAGTGACAGAGTAACATTAGTGACAGTAACATTAGTGACAGAGTAACATTAGTGACAGAGTAACATTAGTGACAGAGTAACATTAGTGACAGTAACATTAGTGACAGAGTAACATTAGTGACAGTAACATTAGTGACATAGTAACATTAGTGACAGTAACATTAGTGACAGAGTAACATTAGTGACAGAGTAACATTAGTTACAGAGTAACATTAGTGACAGTAACATTAGTGACAGAGTAACATTAGTGACAGTAACATTAGTGACAGAGTAACATTAGTGACAGAGTAACATTAGTGAAAGTAACATTAGTGACAGTAACATTAGTGACAGAGTAACATTAGTGACAGTAACATTAGTGACAGAGTAACATTAGTGACAGAGTAACATTAGTGAAAGTAACATTAGTGACAGTAACATTAGTGACAGAGTAACATTAGTGACAGTAACATTAGTGACAGAGTAACATTAGTGACAGAGTAACATTAGTGACAGTAACATTAGTGACAGTAACATTAGTGACAGAGTAACATTAGTGACAGAGTAACATTAGTGACAGTAACATTAGTGACAGAGTAACATTAGTTACAGAGTAACATTAGTGACAGTAACATTAGTGACAGTAACATTAGTGACAGAGTAACATTAGTGACAGAGTAACATTAGTGACAGAGTAACATTAGTGACAGTAACATTAGTGACAGTAACATTAGTGACATAGTAACATTAGTGACAGTAACATTAGTGACAGTAACATTAGTGACAGAGTAACATTAGTGACAGTAACATTAGTGACAGAGTAACATTAGTTACAGAGTAACATTAGTGACAGTAACATTAGTGACAGTAACATTAGTGACAGAGTAACATTAGTGACAGTAACATTAGTGACAGTAACATTAGTGACAGAGTAACATTAGTGAAAGAGTAACATTAGTGACAGTAACATTAGTGACATAGTAACATTAGTGACAGTAACATTAGTGACAGAGTAACATTAGTGACAGTAACATTAGTGACAGTAACATTAGTTACAGAGTAACATTAGTGACAGTAACATTAGTGACAGTAACATTAGTGACAGAGTAACATTAGTGACAGTAACATTAGTGACAGTAACATTAGTGACATAGTAACATTAGTGACAGTAACATTAGTGACAGAGTAACATTAGTGACAGTAACATTAGTGACAGTAACATTAGTGACAGAGTAACATTAGTGACAGTAACATTAGTGACAGAGTAACATTAGTGACAGAGTAACATTAGTGACAGTAACATTAGTGACAGAGTAACATTAGTGACAGAGTAACATTAGTGACAGTAACATTAGTGACATAGTAACATTAGTGACAGTAACATTAGTGACAGTAACATTAGTGACAGAGTAACATTAGTGACAGTAACATTAGTGACAGTAACATTAGTGACAGAGTAACATTAGTGACAGTAACATTAGTGACAGAGTAACATTAGTGACAGTAACATTAGTGACAGTAACATTAGTGACAGTAACATTAGTGACAGAGTAACATTAGTGACAGAGTAACATTAGTGACAGAGTAACATTAGTGACAGTAACATTAGTGACAGTAACATTAGTGACATAGTAACATTAGTGACAGTAACATTAGTGACAGAGTAACATTAGTGACAGTAACATTAGTGACAGAGTAACATTAGTGACAGAGTAACATTAGTGACAGAGTAACATTAGTGACAGAGTAACATTAGTGACAGTAACATTAGTGACAGTAACATTAGTGACAGTAACATTAGTGACAGTAACATTAGTGACAGAGTAACATTAGTGACAGTAACATTAGTGTCGAGTAACATTAGTGACAGTAACATTAGTGACAGAGTAACATTAGTGACAGAGTAACATTAGTGACAGTAACATTAGTGACAGAGTAACATTAGTGACAGAGTAACATTAGTGACAGTAACATTAGTGACAGTAACATTAGTGACATAGTAACATTAGTGACAGTAACATTAGTGACAGTAACATTAGTGACAGAGTAACATTAGTGACAGTAACATTAGTGACAGAGTAACATTAGTGACAGTAACATTAGTGACAGTAACATTAGTGACAGAGTAACATTAGTGACAGAGTAACATTATTGACAGTAACATTAGTGACAGTAACATTAGTGACAGAGTAACATTAGTGACAGTAACATTAGTGACAGTAACATTAGTGACAGTAACATTAGTGACAGAGTAACATTAGTGACAGAGTAACATTAGTGACAGAGTAACATTAGTGACAGTAACATTAGTGACAGAGTAACATTAGTGACAGAGTAACATTAGTGACAGTAACATTAGTGACAGTAACATTAGTGACAGAGTAACATTAGTGACAGAGTAACATTAGTGACAGTAACATTAGTGACAGTAACATTAGTGACAGAGTAACATTAGTGACAGAGTAACATTAGTGACAGAGTAACATTAGTGACAGTAACATTAGTGACAGTAACATTAGTGACATAGTAACATTAGTGACAGAGTAACATTAGTGACAGTAACATTAGTGACAGTAACATTAGTGACAGTAACATTAGTGACAGTAACATTAGTGACAGAGTAACATTAGTGACAGAGTAACATTAGTGACAGTAACATTAGTGACAGTAACATTAGTGACAGAGTAACATTAGTGACAGTGTAACATTAGTGACAGTAACATTAGTGACAGTAACATTAGTGACAGAGTAACATTAGTGACAGAGTAACATTAGTGACAGTAACATTAGTGACAGAGTAACATTAGTTACAGAGTAACATTAGTGACAGTAACATTAGTAACAGTAACATTAGTGACAGAGTAACATTAGTGACAGAGTAACATTAGTGACAGAGTAACATTAGTGACAGTAACATTAGTCACAGTAACATTAGTGACAGAGTAACATTAGTTACAGAGTAACATTAGTGACATTAACATTAGTGACAGTAACATTAGTGACAGAGTAACATTAGTGACAGAGTAACATTAGTGACAGAGTAACATTAGTGACAGTAACATTAGTGACAGTAACATTAGTGACATAGTAACATTAGTGACAGTAACATTAGTGACAGAGTAACATTAGTGACAGTAACATTAGTGACAGAGTAACATTAGTGACAGTAACATTAGTGACAGAGTAACATTAGTGACAGTAACATTAGTGACAGTAACATTAGTGACAGAGTAACATTAGTGACAGAGTAACATTATTGACAGTAACATTAGTGACAGTAACATTAGTGACAGAGTAACATTAGTGACAGTAACATTAGTGACAGTAACATTAGTGACAGTAACATTAGTGACAGAGTAACATTAGTGACAGAGTAACATTAGTGACAGTAACATTAGTGACAGTAACATTAGTGACAGAGTAACATTAGTGACAGTAACATTAGTGACAGAGTAACATTAGTGACAGTAACATTAGTGACAGAGTAACATTAGTGACAGAGTAACATTAGTGACAGTAACATTAGTGACAGTAACATTAGTGACAGAGTAACATTAGTGACAGAGTAACATTAGTGACAGTAACATTAGTGACAGTAACATTAGTGACAGAGTAACATTAGTGACAGAGTAACATTAGTGACAGAGTAACATTAGTGACAGTAACATTAGTGACAGTAACATTAGTGACATAGTAACATTAGTGACAGAGTAACATTAGTGACAGTAACATTAGTGACATAGTAACATTAGTGACAGAGTAACATTAGTGACAGTAACATTAGTGACAGTAACATTAGTGACAGTAACATTAGTGACAGTAACATTAGTGACAGTAACATTAGTGACAGAGTAACATTAGTGACAGTAACATTAGTGACAGTAACATTAGTGACATAGTAACATTAGTGACAGAGTAACATTAGTGACAGTAACATTAGTGACATAGTAACATTAGTGACAGAGTAACATTAGTGACAGTAACATTAGTGACAGTAACATTAGTGACAGAGTAACATTAGTGACAGTAACATTAGTGACAGTAACATTAGTGACATAGTAACATTAGTGACAGAGTAACATTAGTGACAGTAACATTAGTGACAGTAACATTAGTGACAGTAACATTAGTGACATAGTAACATTAGTGACAGAGTAACATTAGTGACAGTAACATTAGTGACAGTAACATTAGTGACATAGTAACATTAGTGACATAGTAACATTAGTGACAGTAACATTAGTGACAGTAACATTAGTGACAGTAACATTAGTGACAGTAACATTAGTGACAGAGTAACATTAGTGACAGAGTAACATTAGTGACAGTAACATTAGTGACAGTAACATTAGTGACAGAGTAACATTAGTGACAGTGTAACATTAGTGACAGTAACATTAGTGACAGTAACATTAGTGACAGAGTAACATTAGTGACAGAGTAACATTAGTGACAGTAACATTAGTGACAGAGTAACATTAGTTACAGAGTAACATTAGTGACATTAACATTAGTGACAGTAACATTAGTGACAGTAACATTAGTTACAGAGTAACATTAGTGACAGTAACATTAGTTACAGAGTAACATTAGTGACATTAACATTAGTGACAGTAACATTAGTGACAGTAACATTAGTGACAGTAACATTAGTGACAGTAACATTAGTGACAGAGTAACATTAGTGACAGAGTAACATTAGTGACAGTAACATTAGTGACAGTAACATTAGTGACAGAGTAACATTAGTGACATAGTAACATTAGTGACAGTAACATTAGTGACAGAGTAACATTAGTGACAGTAACATTAGTGACAGAGTAACATTAGTGACAGTAACATTAGTGACAGTAACATTAGTGACAGAGTAACATTAGTGACAGAGTAACATTAGTGACATAGTAACATTAGTGACAGTAACATTAGTGTCGAGTAACATTAGTGACAGAGTAACATTAGTGTTAGTAACATTAGTGTCGAGTAACATTAGTGACAGAGTAACATTAGATTATCAGGTTTAGTAAGAGGGGACCAAGCCTGCAGAATGTATTATGTAGACTGGAAAAGGAGAATTCACTCTTAGTTGAATGTTTAAACCTCCATTAGCGTGTGTGAATCTATGACAGCTGTTATTACCTGCACTGGCTTTGACTGGAGCGGTCCAGAACTGAGTCCAGAACAAGATTGTATTCTCCACCGAGGACCAGATGATGACTGTCTAGATTTGGAACAGACTGCAACATCCTTTTGAATAAAACATGGTCATCAAAACTAAGAGCAGAAGTGTTTACAAGTAGAACTGGAAGTTGTCCCACAATAATGACATATTGCCCATTTGGGTCAGAACTGATCATTGAGGAAGTAAATGTAACATTTTTCTGAATGAGAAAACCTGTTGTTCTACTCACCTGTCCTTTACAATGATTCAATGATCTGTTTCCTGCAGCATTAAATGACAACTGTGACAAACTGGAAGTGACAGACGAGCTTTGGTTCATCTGGACGAAGTCCTGATGACCTATTGCCATCGTGCTTCGTCTGTCCATCGTCTGTTCCTTCGTCTGTCCATCGTCTGTTCCTTCGTCTGTCCCTCGTCTGTTCCTTCGTCTGTCCATCGTCTGTCCGTTGTCATTGTCTACAATTCTCTAAAACCTCTCTTCCCTCAATTCTCCACAGATTTCAACTCAGATTTCATCATCTATTGACTGACTCCATTTTGTTGACAGTAAGACAACAGCTGTGAGGACCTGATGAACACAGGGACGTTGGTGCTGTGCTTTTTTTTTTCTTTTTGATTGAGACCCTTTACATTCCAACTTATAGTGTCCACTGGTCTATTAACCATGACTATAAATGTCAAATATTTGAACATGTCTGTTATGTAATGTAATGAATAGACATGTACACAACAGTAGTAGAACATACATAAACACACCCTGACAAACATTGAACTTTCACTAACTTTTATTTTCACCTTTCCTGCTGCTGATCTAGTGTTTTTTTAACACCACAAGCTTCCATAGTGCAATTATCTAAAATACATCAGCATCTAATAAAGTGATAAATGAGAAAAAAAACAACATTATTTGGCTGGTGTTAAAGAACATAAGAAAACGAGACTCACAAATGAGAAAATAACATTTAATAATGTCTGTGTACTCACACCAGTGTCAGTTTGTAAATGACACCACCTGGGAATACTCCATTGGAGTAGATCCACTCATCACTCATCGCCGGCAGATGAAGTGGTGATGTTATTGTTGATGTACGCCACAGCCGCCACTGTGAACTTAAACTCTGTTTTATCATGGCTGAAGTGTAGCATCGCTGGGTACCTTCAGCTGACATTGACATGAGAAGCATCAAGTTTCTCTTTGCATTCAGAAAACGCAGCTCGTCATTGGTTGATCTCGGTGCTGAAGTTGGGGAAAATGTGAAGTGTTTTCATCACTTTGTGTTTTTGGGAATTTTAACATGTTTCGTAAATTTTTTTCCCTCTATATTTTTTTATGGGAATTTTGAGTAGGAAAAAAAACCTGACAAAACATTTGACATGATTAATCTGATTAAAAACGTTATCATTCGACAAATTAAGTTGACATAATTCGACTACAGATACACACAGATGTGTTTGGCGGCTGTGGTTCACTTGGTACAGCGGGCCATCCAATGACTGAAGGGTTGACTGTTCACGTCCTAGCTCTGGAATGTCCAAGTGTCCTTGGACAAAGACACTGAACCCTTTGTCTCCCAGTAGGACTGACAGAACCTTAGAACCTACTGGTGTATGAGTGTGTGTGAATGGGTGAATGTGAGGCTAATGTAAATGGTATATACACTCAACAAAAATATAAACGCAACACTTTTGTTTTTGCTCCCATTTTTCACGAGATGGACTTCAAGATCTAAAATTCATTCCAGATCCACAATATTACCATTTCTCTCAAACATTGTTCACAAATCTGTCTAAATGTGTGATAGTGAGCACTTATGCTTTGCTGAGATAATCCATCCCCCCTCACAGGTTAGCCACATCAAGATGCTGATCTGACATCATGATTAGTGCACAGGTGTACCTTATACTGCCCACAATAAAAGGCCACTGTGAAATGTGCAGTTTTGTCTCACAGTAAAATGCCACAGATGTCACAAGCATTGAGGGAGCGTGCAGTTGTCATGGTGACAGCAGGAATGTCAACCACATCTGTTGCTCGTGCATTGAATGTTCATTTCTCCACCATAAGCCGTCTCCAAAGGCGTTTCAGGGAATATGGCGGTACATCCAACCGGCCTCACAACCGCAGACCACGTGTGACCACACCAGCCCAGGACCTCCACATCCAGCAGGTTCACCTCCAAGATGGTCTGAGACCACCCACTCAGACAGCTGCTGAAACAATTGGTTTGCATAACCAAACAATTTCTGCACAAACTGTCAGAAACCGTCTCAGGGAAGCTCAACTGCATGCTCGTCGTCCTCATCGGGGTCTTAACCTGACTCCAGATCGTCGCCGTAACAGACTTGAGTGGGCAAATGCTCACATTCGATGGCGTCTGGCACGTTGGAGAGGTGTTCTCTTCACGGATGAATGTGGGTTTACATTGTTCAGGGCAGATGGCAGATGGCAGACAGCGTGTGTGGCGTCGTGTGGGTGAGCGCTTTGCTGATGTCAATGTTGTGGATGGAGTGGCCCATGGTGGTGGTGGGGTTATGGTATGGGCAGGCATCTGTTATGGACCAAGAACACAGGTGCATTTTATGGATGGCATTTTGAATGCACAGAGATACCGTGATGAGATCCTGAGGCCCATTGTTGTGCCATACATCCATGAACATCACCTCATGTTTCAGTACGATAACGCACGGCCCCATGTTGTAAGGATCTGTACACAATTCTTGGAAGCTGAAAATGTCCCAGTTCTTGCATGGTAAGCATACTCACCGGACATGTCACCCATTGAGCATGTTTGGGATGTGCTTGACCGGCGTATTCGACAGCGTGTACCAGTTCCCACTAATATCCAGCAACTTGGCACAGCCATTGAAGAGGAGTGGACCAACATTCCACAGGACACAATTGACAATCTGATAAACTCTATGTGAAGAAGATGTGTTGCACTGCATGAGGCAAATGGTGGTCACACCAGATACTGACTGGTTCTGAGTCCCCAGACCCCCAATAACGCAAAAAAAATGCACATTTCAGGGTGGCCTTTTATTGTGGACAGTATAAGGCACACCTGTGCACTAATCATGATGTCAGATCAGCATCTTGATGTGTCACACCTGTGAGGTGGGATGGATTATCTCAGCAAAGCACAAGTGCTCACTATCACACATTTAGACAGATTTGTGAACAATGTTTGAGAGAAATGGTAATATTGTGGATCTGGAATGAATTTTAGATCTTTGAGTCCATCTGGTGAAAAATGGGAGCAAAAACAAAAGTGTTGCGTTTATATTTTTGTTGAGTGTAGTATATAGTATGTATATAGTGCTTTTCCACCTTTATGGTGCTCACATTCACCCACTCATACCCAGGGTCAAAGGTCAGTCCTACTGGGGGCCTAAATCAGGGTTCAGTGTCTTGCCCAAAGACACTTTGACATGTGGACAACCAGAGCTGGGACGCGAACCGCCAACCTCTTGGTCATTGGGCGACCCACTCTAGCCACTACACTGAGCCACAGTCTCCCATAAATGTAAAGAAGAGCTTTGAACACAACTATAGAAATGAAGAACATTTAATATTTGGTATGTAGCATATTTGTGACAGTAGGCATTAAGGGGTTAATCCCATTAGCTGATAAGTTAATTATTTTCCTGTAAATATAATTAGACTTTGAGTGATGGTCTAGTGTTTGTCCAGCTGGAGTTTAATGGGTTAATGGCATCTACAGTGGAAATAAATACATATTATAAATATAAAAGCAGCCTTTTTTTCCATCTACAGATGATTTATTGTGAAAAAACCAAAGGAGCTTAAACAAATTATGTGATAAACATCAACATCCCAAGGTGGTGCTTCACCAACAATGTTCAAAACTGAAGAATTAAAAAAAAAAAAAAACAACAACTATTGAATGAGTGAAAATCCTCCCATGTGTCAGCAGCAGAAATAAGAATGTATATTCAGTTTCACTGATGGTCCAGTGTGGAAATGAAGCAGTTTTTCAATTACCTTAAACTAATGGTGTCCAAATGTCTGCAGGGGTACATGTGAGCCTCCAGGACGATAAAATGCTTCCAGAAAACTGTTTCACATTTGGTTTTGGAAGAAAAAATCACAATAGTTCCAGAGTCGAGGGTTTTTATGGAAAAGATGAAAGTGATGAAAGTGTCGTCTGTGAAGGTGGAGGTTTGGAAACTGCTGACTTCACTTCCTGTGGGAGAAAACAGCTGTTGTTTTATGACTCTTCATTAGTGTCTTTTCATGGTTTCGAACATGAACGCTTTATATTTTAGTTCAACAGTGGAACTG
>CM035797.1:999685-1012185 GCA_020466265.1 Siphamia tubifer
ACGGGACACAATTGACATCTACCGAGTTCCAAGATTTCAAAAGGAAATATGGATTCATTCACACAACTTCAAGCCCTCACTACCCTCAGTCGAATGGGCCAGCGGAGAGAGCTATCCAGACTGCCAAGTACATCCTCAAACAGCCCAATCCGTGCTTAGTGCTCATGAGCTACCGGTCGACACCCATGGCAGCAACAGTCGCCAGCCCAGCACAGCTCATGACCGGAAGACAGATTCGAACCACTGTACCTGTCTTGGTAGAAACACTACTCCCAAAACCAGTTGACTTTAACCAGGTGTTCAAAAAAGACGCTGCTGCTAAAGATTCCTACAGATTCTTCGACAACCGTAGACACTCAGTGCGTCCTCTACCTGAGCTTCAACCAGGCCAAGCAGTAAGAGTCAAGCTCGATGGAGAGAAAGGATGGACAACACCTGCCAAATTGATCAGGAGGTACAAGGAACCAAGATCCTACATTGAAGAGATGGCCAACGGGAACATGGCCCAGTGCAACCAAGGTCATCTACAAGCAGGGACTGAAAGAGATGGAAACCCGCAGGCTGAGCCAATAACACCTCACCAGGAAGGACAGTTCCAGCCAAGCGAGATGACTATTCCGCCGGAACCGCTGATGGGCACGCCACCTTCTACGGGATCATCTCTTCCACCAACTGCACCTTTAAAAATGACTACAAGGGGCCGTGAAATAAAACTGCCTCTGAGATTCAGAGATTGACCTAAGGGCATAATAAACCCCTTCAGGACGGAGGGCAGTCTACCCCTGTGATGTCCTGCATTGTATTCTTATTGTGGTAAAAGAAAAAAAAAATCAAAGATATGTTAAATTTGGAAAATAGAAAAGAAATTTCAATGTTGGCACAGCTAAAGCTAATATTTTGATTTGATTAAGTGTTACAACAGTATGTTGGAATAGCCTTATTGCTAGCTCTTCAAAAGGGTCTATTAAGGCTACTGTAGTTGCCAGAGCTACCACTACGTGGAGCTCTGAGTCCACATGTTGTTCAAACTTATGCAAGGCACATGGTGGGAGTTAGCTCCATGTGTGACTGAATAAAAGTGATGATAAAAGAGCAATACTGTGTCCTTTGTGTACATCACATGACATACATACATAATATATATATATATATATATATATATATATATATATATATATATATATATATATATATATATACTATAACTTAATCATTACTTATTATATTATTGTTATAATATTAGACATACTGATACATATATACATATAATATTGCCAAAAGACAAAGGTCAATTATTGGCTGGAGGTGGGGTTAGACATTCTCTGAATACTAGTTAAATAATGTCATGAGGTAAGAAAGAGAAACTAATTCTGTGTTTGTCATTGTCTCCTTTGCCCCCCCCCCACTGCCATAATAATATTTACTGATTTTGTGCACTTTATCAAATTAAATTCCACTGATGGATAAAGGTGTGTGAGCTGCTTCCATCCATCAGCCTGTTGCCATGGTGACCGTGTCCTGCTGGGATGGGGGACATTATCAGCTCCATTTGGAAACCCAGCTGAGTTTCCCTTAGATCACATCATATCACTCTAAGTCCATTTGGTGGGAGGGGGCGTAAAAGACCAGCACATCTGTCTTTATGTCCGTTTATACGAGCATCTCTTGTGCATGTTCTCCCATCACATGGACACAGGGTCAGTGTTAGTCCTAGTCAGACCAGGGTCAGTGTTAGTCCTAGTCAGACCAGGGTCAGTGTTAGTCCTAGTCAGACCAGGGACACTGTTAGTCCTAGTCAGACCAGGGTCAGTGTTAGTCCTAGTCAGACCAGGGTCAGTGTTAGTCCTAGTCAGACCAGGGTCAGTGTTAGTCCTAGTCAGACCAGGGACACTGTTAGTCCTAGTCAGACCAGGGTCAGTGTTAGTCCTAGTCAGACCAGGGTCATTGTTAGTTATAGTCAGACCAGGGTCAGTGTTAGTCCTAGTCAGACCAGGGTCAGTGTTAGTCCTAGTCAGACCAGGGTCAGTATTAGTCCTAGTCAGACCAGGGTCAGTGTTAGTCCTAGTCAGACCAGGGTCAGTGTTAGTCCTAGTCAGACCAGGGTCAGTGTTAGTCCTAGTCAGACCAGGGTCAGTTTTAGTCCTAGTCAGACCAGGGTCAGTGTAAGTCCTAGTCAGACCAGGGTCAGTGTTAGTCCTAGTCAGACCAGGGTCAGTGTTAGTCCTAGTCAGACCAGGGTCAGTGTTAGTCTAAACTAATGGATTACATCTGTTAGTGTTTAGTGACTAATGGTTTAGGCTTTTTATCTGATAAACAGGATGAAGTCATGATGAGTAATCGCTTCGTCCGTCGTCGTCCACAATTCACTGAACTCTCTTCTCCCTCAATTATCCACAGATTTCAATTCTGATTGATTAATTAGGAAGTGATTGATCCAATATTAGTTTTTCTTGGTGTCATTAACATCTTTAACCACAGTAACATGTCATTACCCAGTTAGGGGTCAAAGGTCAGGGCTATATAACCCTAACTCTACTTTAGTTCAATCACGTTACCCCAGAAGAGCTTAGGGGGCTTCCTATACTATTCAACTGTTTTAAACACACACATACACACACACACACAGAGTGTTATTGATTTGATCATCTATTGATTGACTCCCTTTTATTGATAACAGGTACCACAGCTGTGAGGACCTGACGTTCACAGGGACATTGTCATTTTTTTGGACTTTTTTCTCATAATTTAGACTTTTTGTTTCATAACTTCTCTCATCATTTGTTCACACCAGTAGCTGTACTTGTACTGCAGTACTTTTACTTCCTGTGTGTAATAATAATAAACAGTTCCATATTTCAGAAGCACTATTTTCCTCCAGATCCACATTTACTAGAACATTCTTCTTTGGTGGCGTGTGCCGCTGCTTCATGAGCTCATAAATAAAGTGGTGTCTGTTATTTCCTCTGCTCTGCTCTCGGTAATTCCACCTGCAGATTACGTGTCAAAAGTCCATCACATCACATCACATCTGTCCACATTACAAATATTCTCCGTCCACACGACACAGACCATCTGCTGGAAACACAAGGACACAGTCGCTGTGAATTATGACGTCTGCGAAAAGCATCCTTTAAAACGACGAGCAGACGATGGATGATCCATGAGGGCTGTCGACTTTTATATCAGCCATTTAAGGTGTCAGGTTACACAGCAAACACACAAACACACACACACAAACATACACACACACAGATACACAAAAACACACACACACATTAATGAAGAGAACAACAAGCCACGACCATTACCTAAACCTATGGTCTGACACACACTGCCATTTTGTACCCTGTGGGGACATATGACATGATGGTGGTTTGTGGGGACACCTCTTTCTAAGCATGGTGCAGATGTGGGGACACCTCTTTCTAAGCATGGTGCAGATGTGGGGACACCTCTTTCTAAGCATGGTGCAGATGTGGGGACACCTCTTTCTAAGCATGGTGCAAATGTGGGGACACCTCTTTCTAAGCATGGTGCAGATGTGGGGACACCTCTTTCTAAGCATGGTGCAGATGTGGGGACACCTCTTTCTAAGCATGGTGCAAATGTGGGGACACCTCTTTCTAAGCATGGTGCAGATGTGGGGACACCTCTTTCTAAGCATGGTGCAGATGTGGGGACACCTCTTTCTAAGCATGGTGCAGATGTGGGGACACCTCTTTCTAAGCATGGTGCAGATGTGGGGACACCTCTTTCTAAGCATGGTGCAGATGTGGGGACACCTCTTTCTAAGCGTGGTGCAAATGTGGGGACACCTCTTTCTAAGCGTGGTGCAAATGTGGGGACACCTCTTTCTAAGCGTGGTGCAGATGTGGGGACACCTCTTTCTAAGCATGGTGCAGATGTGGGGACACCTCTTTCTAAGCATGGTGCAGATGTGGGGACACCTCTTTCTAAGCATGGTGCAGATGTGGGGACACCTCTTTCTAAGCATGGTGCAAATGTGGGGACACCTCTTTCTAAGCATGGTGCAAATGTGGGGACACCTCTTTCTAAGCATGGTGCAGATGTGGGGACACCTCTTTCTAAGCATGGTGCAGATGTGGGGACACCTCTTTCTAAGCATGGTGCAGATGTGGGGACACCTCTTTCTAAGCATGGTGCAGATGTGGGGACACCTCTTTCTAAGCATGGTGCAGATGTGGGGACACCTCTTTCTAAGCATGGTGCAAATGTGGGGACACCTCTTTCTAAGCATGGTGCAGATGTGGGGACACCTCTTTCTAAGCATGGTGCAGATGTGGGGACACCTCTTTCTAAGCATGGTGCAAATGTGGGGACTACAACAGGACCACACATTTGAAACTGACGATACACACTTTAACATTAAAATTAGTTACACACCTGGTACCTCACAATCAAGTGGGGACATCTTACATCATCTGACACTGTCCTATTAATTATTCACACTGATGTCATAACCATGCAATGTCCATGTGGGGACATTGCAGTAGATGGACACAGTGACTACTGTAGAGAATGTATTGTTATGTAAAGATCATTAAAATGTTTAAATAACCTTAAAGGTAACACTCCACATATATTTACAACATGCTAATGTACCTTTTATTATCATTAGTATCATTTTGTGTCAAATAAATGTATTGAATTTTGAATTGTAACATTTATTGAGAAACTTAACACTTCCATAAGTACCAGGAAGGTACAAACCTAAATGGATCATTGACTTAAACATAATCAATTCTTTACATTAAAGCTGCCAAACAAAGAGTCATACACTTAAAAAAAACTAACTGCTTCAGTTCAGTTTTATTTCGAGCACAATAATCATCAAAACAACAATGAAATAGTCAACCTTTCTTTTTCTTGTACTCGAAAAGGAGCGGGAAGAAGTAAAACTATCTAGTAAAACTAGATATGATCCATAGATATATAGATATATCTGAACCATGATAGTTTTATTATCATATAAAACTCATTCTACCTTATAACCATATATTCACCTACTCACATAATATTCTATATTTTCTTATTATACTTTTTTTATACATCCTTTTGAAAACACAAATTGAAGATGACTTTTTTAGATTCTGATCCAGATTATTCCACAGATGTTCCCCTCTAACACAGACACACTGACTTCTACTCTTTATTTTCCTCTTAAGTTCTAATCACTACTTCAGCTGAAACATCAGTTGTAAACTGTAGAAAGTATGTGGTCATGATCTTTATAAAATATAATAAGAGTGTTGACGTCCACAACATCATGTATTTTTAAAGCATTTCATTTAATAAATAAGGGAGTTGTTGGCGCTTTTAGTTATCTTTGATGTAAGATAAGTCACATGACTCTTCCAGTTCAGCTGTTCATCAATTATAATACTTAAACATTTATTACAGACACTTTCAATTTCAGTTTCCTTGATTCTGTGTCTGACTTGTTTATTATTTAACTTTTTTTCCAAAAATGATGTATTTGTTTTTACTGAGGTTTAATGATAATTTATTAATATGGAACCAGTCTTTTAGTTTGAACTTCATCTAGTATTTGATTTAAATCTTTTCCAGAGCAGTAAAGACTTGTATCATCTGCAAATAGGATACATTTTAAATTTTTATTATATACATAATAAACAATTTGGGCCCTAATACAGAACCCTGCGGTACTCCATGGCTTATCTGTGTATTTTCAGAATTAACATTATTTATACATACATACTGTTGTCTATTCAATTCAATTCAATTCAATTTTATTTATAAAGCCCTAAATCACAACAAAGTCATCTCAGAGGGTTTTACAAAAACATAATCAACTACAGAAATACATGAAAAGTCCCAGGCATCCCCTGTCCTTAGACCCTCCCCCTGTCCTTAGACCCTCCCCCTGTCCTTAGACCCTCCTTCTCGGCAAGAAAAAACTTCCAAACCCAGTGGGAAAAAGAAGAAATCTTGAGGAGAACCACATTGAAGGACAGATCCACTCCCATGGACGGACAGACTATAGATGAACGTCCATGTATAAATGAAGGAAGGGGGGGCTGGTCCAGACAGGCAGGGGCGGTGGTCCGGGGTCACAGGTCAGCACAGGCGAGATACTGCAGATCCTGTCGTCCATGGCTCCCGTGCAGACACTGTCAGGAGAGCCACCACTCCCCCCGGGGGGGGAAAGGGGACACCAGGTGACTAGTCATGAACAGACTTGGTATGAAAGATAGGTTATAAAAATGACAGAAACAGGTGTGAGAGAGAGAAAGAGAAGAAAGAACTCAGTGTCTGTACTTCCCCCAGCATTCTAACTCCTAGGGCAGCCTAGACTGAACTGTGACTCATACATCATGTATACATGATATATGAGTCACATCATTTTTAACTAACCTGACCATAGGCTTTCTCAAACAGGAATGTTTTCAACTTAATTTTAAATGTAGAGACTGTTTCTGCGTCTTTAATATTAAAGGGAAGATGATTCCATCAGACAGTAACCATGGTAACTAAAGGCTCTAGCTCCATCAGACAGTAACCATGGTAACTAAAGGCTCTAGTTCCTACTGTACTTTTAGAAACCCTAGGAACTTTCAATAAACCTGCATTCTGAGAACGAAGGGTTCTATTGGGTTGGTACGGAACCAGATCATCTTTAAGATAAGAGGGGCCCATACCATTAACCCCTGACCTCTGACCCCTAACCCTAACCCATACCATTAATGGTTTTATATGTAAGGAGGAGGATTTTAAATTTAATGCTAGGCTCAACTGGTAGCCAGTGAAGGGTTTGGAGCACAGGGGTGATAGGGTTAGGGGTCAGGGGTCAGGGTTTGGAGCACAGGGGTGATGTGTTCTCTTCTATTTGATCCTGTTAATAATCTTGCTGCTGCATTTTGAACCAGTTGAAGCTTTTTAGGGAATATTTAGGACACGCTACAAGTAAGGAGTTACAATAATCTAATCGTGATGTAACAAATGCATGAATTAATTTTTCTGCAGTCGTTTTAGACAGAATATTCCTAATTTTGGCTAATGTTGCGCAGGTGAAAGAAGGCTGTTCTGCATGTTTGGTTAATGTGCCCTGACCTCTGACCTCTGACCCTTTGAATAAAAGATCTGGATCAAATAAGACTCCTAAATTTTTGTCTACAGTAACTATCTGGTCAGGTAGGGAGTCTCTCGCATTTTTAGGACCAATTATAACAACTTTAGTTTTTTCAGGGTTCAATAAAAGATAATTGGCACTCATCCCAGTCTTTATGTCTTGGACACATGTACTTAGTTTATCTATTTGTCTGGTCTGATCAGGTTTAATCGATAAATATAGCTGTGTGTCATCTGCATAACAATGAAAATTAATGCCATGATTTCTAATGATGTTACCTAAAGGGAGCATATATAGTGTAAACAAAATAGGCCCAAGGACTGACCCTTGAGGAACGCCATAATTAACTCTGGAGGACCGCGATGATTGTTTGTTGACGTGAACAAATTGGTAGCGATCAGATAAATATGATTTAAAGCAGCAGAGGGCTGCTCCTCTAATACCTATATCACATTCTAATCTGTGCACTAAGATACTGTGGTCAATGGTGTCAAAGGCTGCACTAAGGTCTAATAACACCAGGACCCATATTAATCCCATGTCAGCGGCTAATAATAAGTCATTAGTAACTTTAACTAACGCTGTTTCAGTGCTATGATGGGCACGAAAGCCAGACTGAAACTGTTCAAATAAACTATTATCCTGCAGGAATTGGCACAGCTGTTTAACTATTACTCGTTCTAAAACCTTTGACAGGAAGGGCAAATTGGATATAGGCCTATAATTGGCTAAAATGTCAGGATCTAGGGTAGGCTTTTTCAGAATTGGTTTAATAACAGCATATTTAAATGACTGCGGCACATATCCAGTAATTAATGAAGTGTTAATTATATTTAGGACAGTGTTAATAATTAGGGGCAGAATCTGTTTAAAGAGTTTAGTTGTAATTGGATCTAAGAGGCAGGTGATGATTTGGAAGACATGATAATAGATATGACATCAGTTTGGTCTACAGTGGTGAAATTATTTAGTGTTACAGAGGGATTTATAAAAAGGCCTAGGTTTGAAACCACTGCTTTTTCTGATCTAATATTTGGGAGAAATGTGTCTATTTTGTCTCTAATAGTTGATATTTTATTGTTAAAGAACTGCAGGAAATCATCAGAATGGAGCGTGGATGGAATAACTGGTTCCACGGAGGTGTGTCTGTTTGTCAGTCTGGCTACAGTACTGAACAGGAATCTAGGATTATTCTGGTTTTCTTCTATTATGGATGAGTAATATCTAGTTTTGGCTGTACGCAAAGATGGATTATACTAAATGCATTACTAAGAGAGTCAGTGTTGTTGTCAACATGTATGTTCAAATCACCAACTATTCTAATCCTATCCCAGTTCAACACTACACTGGATAGAAAGTCAGAGACTTCTAATAAAAAGTGTGAATAAGGACCAGGAGGGACATAAACTAGGACAAAAAGGACTGGTTTTTGGTTTCTGCAGTTGGGGAAAGTAATGGATGAAACTAGACTTTCAAAGGAGTGGTAAGTGGGATTAGTTTTATGATTAATTTTAGGGCTAAGACCTAAACTGGAGTGGGATATTACTGCCACTCCTCCACCACCACCACTGGTTCTGGCTGTGTGATAGTTCACATGTGTTGGTGGCGTGGATTCATTTAATGCGACATATTCATCTATTCTATTACTAAGGTAACTTTTTAACCAGGAGTTTGTAACACCCCAGATGCCGTATCACTCCATTTTTTTAATAGCATTAAATGGTCAATAGTATGGAAGACTTTATTTACATTTAAAAACACACCCACTCTATGTTCTTTGTTCATTGTTGTTGTAATTTGTTCCACTAATTCCATGACCATTGAAGTTGATATATTTGTTCTGAAACCATATTGGTGATTGTTAAGTAGTTTGTGTTCATTTGTAAAATGGTTCATTCTTACAACAAATAACTTTTCTAGTATTTTTGAGAATTGTGGAAAGAGAGAAATAGTTTTGTAATTATTAAACTGGTGTCTGTCTCCATTTGTGAAAATAAGAATTATTTTAACAATTTTCATTTTAGATGGAAAAATACCTGTGAAGAAAAACTGATGACAAATGTATGTGAAAGGTGTAGCTATATAATTTAGGATTTGTTTTATTAGGTTCATATGTAAATGATGACATGTGACCTTTTCTTCTTAAATGATTTTACAATTTCAATAACTTCATTTTCATCCACACTCCTAATGAAAAAAGATTTAGAATTTTGTGTAATTATTCTTAAGTCAAGCTCATTTGTTTCTTTTGGTACTGAAATATTATTTGCTAAGCTAGGTCCAACATTAATAAAGTCATTATTAATATCATTTGACATTTCTTTAATTGTATTTATTATTAATGTATATTTTAAAAAATAAGTTGGATATCCAACAGACTCAGTCTTTTTTTTTATTATACTATTTAATACTTTCCAGATTCCTTGAATATTATCCTTATTTTGCTCTAATATTTTATGATAATAATTTAGTTTATTTAATCTTATTATATTTACCAACTTATTTTTATATGTCTTATATCTATTTCAGCTTTATTGGTTCTATATTTTATAAATAATCTACACAGATTATTTATATTTAATATTCCTGGGGTCATCTATGGTTTGTCTTCTCTGGTTTTGCATTGACTATTTAACTTTTGCAGTGGGTAGTGTTTATTATATTAAACAGAAAAGCATCATATGTCAGATCAGGGTCAGTTGTGGCGTAGACTTGGTTCCATGTCAGAGTGATCAGATCTGCTTTAGTTAATGTGAGAGTGTGTGTTAGTTTTTGGTTCCTTTGAAGAAGCTGGTGAAAAATATTAAAAACTGGGAGATAATCACTAATGTTATTGATAAGTAACCCAGCTGTTACTAACCCTAACCCTAAAACATTAGTGAATATATTGTGGATTATTGTGTGTGTATCTACTGTTATTCTACTGGGAACAAGTTATTACTGTACATGGTCGTGATCAGATTTGTTGTTTTAATATTATTTTTGGGGGGTTTAGTAGGTTAATATTGAAGTCACCACACTATTAGTACTTTGTTGGAATGACCAAACACACTGTGTATTTCTGTGTTGAATGTGTGAAGGTATGAGTCAGCTGTTCTATATAAACACAAGTTAATATTTTATTTTTACCTCCTTCAATAAGAATTTCAATAGTGACACATTCTAGGACACCATCAATACTGGTTGTCTTATTTTCTATTATATGACTTCGCAAATCTGAATCAACATATAAAGCAACCCCCCCCCCCCCCACACACACACACACACACACACCTTTTCTGTTGTTCCTATGTTTTGTAAATAATGTGTATCCATCAAGTTTTACATCACAACTTTTTTCTGTATCTAGCCATGTTTCTGAAACTGCAATGACCTTACATTTATGAAATTGTTTCAGATATTCTTTAAAATTACTAAAGTTTTTATACAGGCTTCTGCAATTAAAATGTATCATTCTTCAACATGAAGGACCATATCCATCTACAAATAAATCCACAGAACCATAACTGAACCGCCCCACATAAAGTGGGCATGTAATCATTGGCTGTATGCAGCAGTTCCCCCTGAACGATAGTTCCAACTTCCACATCATGTGTCCATTCACAGGCTTTCCTTAAGTTTATTCCCTGTAGATACTGGCTAGAGTCTTTTCCATTTGTTTCATAACAAGGAGTATTAGTTCATTCAACAGTTCCATTCAAAAACAAGAGACTATTGAAGTAAAATAAAAACATTATCTGATGTGTTGTAAGTCTTTCAGTTACAGTCATGACTTTAGCTTGCTCTGGGGTAGCTTCCTCTGGGGTAGCTTGCTCTGGGGTAGCTTGCCCTGGGGTAGCTTGCTCTGGGGTAGCTTCCTCTGGGGTAGCTTCCTCTGGGGTAGCTTCCTCTGGGGTAATTTGCTCTGGGGTAGCTTCCTCTGGGGTAGCTTGCTCTGGAGTAGCTTCCTCTGGGGTAGCTTGCTCTGGGGTAGCTTCCTCTGGAGTAGCTTGCTCTGGGGTAGCTTGCTCTGGGGTAGCTTCCTCTGGGGTAGCTTCCTCTGGGGTAGCTTCCTCTGGGGTAGCATCCTCTGGGGTAGCATCCTCTGGGGTAGCTTCCTCTGGGGTAGCATCCTCTGGGGTAGCTTCCTCTGGGGTAGCTTCCTCTGGGGTAGCATCCTCTGGGGTAGCTTCCTCTGGGGTAGCATCCTCTGGGGTAGCATCCTCTGGGGTAGCTTCCTCTGGGGTAGCTTCCTCTGGGGTAGCATCCTCTGGGGTAGCTTCCTCTGGGGTAGCATCCTCTGGGGTAGCATCCTCTGGGGTAGCTTCCTCTGGGGTAGCATCCTCTGGGGTAGCTTCCTCTGGGGTAGCATCCTCTGGGGTAGCTCCATTCAGTTGAATGAACACCTTGCAGTTCTTTGTCCATGTAGCTTTAATTTTATTATTTTTCCTCAGGATTCGTGCTTCTCCAGCGAGTTCAGAGTTGTTCTTTGTTAAATGTTTGTTCAAATATACTCCAGATCCCTTTAATTTAGCTCCTTGTCGTAGCAGTTCCACTTTGTATTTCCTGTTTACAAAGCGCAGAATGACTGCCGGCTTGGTTTTATCCTTCTGAGGAAGAGTAGAACAAGCAGATACGTTTTTTACATCTACGTGAATGTTCTTCAGGAAATGCAAAACTTGTTTTTCAAGATTCTGTTGTTCTTCTGGATTTGTATCTTCACTCACATTTCTGCTCCTGCTTTGGCGTAAGAACGTGGTTGGATGTTCATGCCAGTTAGAATAACGTGTGTTGCTCCATGATGTCGATACGTTTTTCAAGCTCATAAATAGTTTTGTCTTTTTCTTTTATAGTGTTTTTAAGTTCCTTAACTTCGTTACAAAGCGTCATTAATGTTGTTAGTTGCTTCGTGACTCTCCTCCGTCATGAAGTTCAGTGACTTACGGATCTCCTCAATATCGTCTTCCATTTGCGGATTGTAATTCGGTTTCTTTGTGGGTGGCATTGTCAAAAAAATGATGACGTCCCATTAATCGTTTTCTTGTTTGTGTAGAAGATAACTCAAAAAAAGAGTAACAAACGTTCAAAAGTTACTGTGTTAACACGAAAGATCTGATGCAGCGGCGGCACAGACTCAACCACATAGTTTTTATGTCCCTGTTTCACATGATAATATTACATGTAATATGAGCAGACAGGTGTCCCACATGAGGGAAATATACTGAGCAGACAGATGTCCCACATGAAGGAAAATATACTGAGCAGACAGGTGTCCCACATGAGGGAAAATATACTGAGCAGACAGGTGTCCCACATGAGGGAATAAATACTGAGCAGACAGGTGTCCCACATGAAGGAAAATATACTGAGCAGACAGGTGTCCCACATGAGGGAATAAATACTGAGCAGA
>CM035797.1:1042185-1047185 GCA_020466265.1 Siphamia tubifer
CACCGCCCAGGTGGGGCGAGAGGAAATATTTTTATATATATATATATATATATATATATATATATGTATGTAAACACATATATTTATAGTAGAGATGGTATCACAGCTCAAACTATGTTTGTCTTGTTTGTCAAGGACTGGAATTCCATCTGAGGATAAAAAAGATAAATGAATGTGAATGTTCTGTTCTTATGATTATACGAGAAGACGACATCAAACCCTGACATCAAAGAACAGGTTTAGTGTGGGGGACTGTTATCTGAAAATGGACAATAAAAGACACATGTCAAAATAAACGGAGCCTTTTCCTACTCAACGTCTGGTGGTGACATCCTTGATCCATGACGAAAATCCACAACAACAGGAGGGTGTGAGGAACAAGTACATGTACTTTTTATGTGTGTACTGTGAAAAATAAGTGAGTTAGAACAATTTCAAAAACACTGAACTCAACATGAAAAAGAAACCTGTTTGGGATGATGTCAGGGATGTTTGTCAATAGACTTCTGGCTGTGGCTCAGTTAGTAGAGTGGGTCAGGTGGTAGAGTGGGTCAGTTGGTAGAGTGGCTCAGTTAGTAGAGTGGGTCAGGTGGTAGAGTGGGTCAGTTGGTAGAGTGGGTCAGGTGGTAGAATGGGTCAGGTGGTAGAGTGGGTCAGTTGGTAGAGTGGGTCAGTTGGTAGAGTGGGTCGCCCAATGACCGAGAGGTTGGCGGTTCGCATCCCAGCTCTGGCTGTCCACATGTCGAAGTGTCCTTGGGCAAGACACTGAACCCTGGCTTAGGCCCCCAGTAGGACTGACCTTTGACCTTAGAAACCTACTGGTGTATGAGTGTGTGTGTGAATGGGTGAATGAGAGGCTAATGTAAAGAACTTAGAACCATGAAGGTGGAAAAGAACTATATAAATGCAGAACATTTACCATTTACTTCTATTGGAAAAATAATTTCTGTCATTTCACTTTAAAAAGAGACGTCTGTGCGACAAAGTATGGAGAAGCAGTAGCGTTTGCATAAAAGGCTATTTTTTTCATCAGCCCCATTAAGAATGAATGGGGGTTTATTTGGTATAATAATGTGAAATCTGTACGACATATCGGAATTATGAGACCACACGTGTAATCTCGGGGACAATCTGATGAATTTTTCCTATTTACCGCAAAACCCTATGATGTACGGTTTGGGAGTTATAGTCACGTAAACATGACCCATTCATTTCAGATGAACATTTTTGACTAGTTTAACATTTTATTTGAAATCAATGCATCACAGTGTCAATGCTAATAGATAGCACAACGTTCGGGACGAGTTTGCACATTTTTGCATCAAAATTTTTGGTCTATTTACAGCGGTGCGGGCTGCATTTTTTTCCTGTTTATTGTATAAGTCATGACAATAATATACCACTGTATCTGCATTTCATGAAAACATGTATAATAATAATTTAAGTACAACCTTTGAAAAATAAATACACTTTTATTTATTACACACACAGAGTGACTGCCAGGAGGATGTCCCGCCTCCTCACACACACAGTGATTGACAGGAGGATTCATGAATTAATCAGTCATTTGCGTTGCGAGTTGGAAGAAATTTGTCTTGGCGACAGATGAAAGGTTGCCATGACGACAGCTCATGACCCATAATATTCATTTGAAGGTCAGTAAAACAAAGCCAGTCTGGACACTTGTTCAGTCTTCATGACCTTCATTTTAACAACTAGTGTCTGAACACGACAACATGAAATGAAGTTTGTTTCCTTTGTGTTGGATTTGGCTCAAACACTGAAGCGTGACCTTTCCCTCCTATAGAAACCAACACTACATGATCATTATAAACCCACACACAGGTGAATCCATGTCATATTTGGGTTTTTTTTCTGAGCTTTTCTTTGACACAAATCCATAGAAACCAGAAAAATATCCCTTCCTATGATATAAAATGTTCTGTTTGACTGAGAGGAACCAATGGTTTTTTTTTAAACTCTACAAAAAAAATGAAATTAAGCCTTTAACGCCATCAATGAATCATGAGGAGGGGATTTTACTCAAATTTCCCTCAAAATTCACAAAAATACACGAAGGAACACAAAGAAATGCAGAGAAAAAAATACACAAAACACGATAAAATTCACAAATAAAACCTATAACAAAAAAGTGATGAAAAAAATCCCAAATGTATACAAAAAGTCTTAGAAAATACAATGGGCAAAGCACCAAAAAATGTGATAAAATATCAAATGTATGCAAAAAACAAATCTGTATTTTTATTACAATTTTTAATCAGATTAATCACAGAGTTGCTTAGGGAGATTTTACTCACATTTCTCACAAAATACATAAAAACATATGAAGGGACACAAGAAAATGGGGAGGAAAAAATGTAGAAAACACACAAAAAAGTGATTAAAAATCCAAAAGACATCTTTAAATTCCCCTAAAATATGAGGAAAAACACCAAAAAATTTGATGAAATATCCAAAACATGCCAAAAAATATTTATTTTTATTAACATGAATCAAATCAAATCAATCATGACAATTATTAATTCATGTTAATGTGATAATTTTAACAACCTTAGTGTTTTATTAAAATATCTTTGTAAGGGATCATTTATTGCCCAAGTGTGACTATCAGAAAAGTAGTTTTGGGCAGAAGAATACCTGCTGTTCGGTCCTGAAGGGAAATATTTTTCAATAGGGTTTAGCATGGGCAATATATGAACCCGCTTATTCTATGGTTTATTACATCTTATTAGATCTTATTAGATCTTATTAGATCTTATTAGATCTTATTAGATCTTATTTTGAAAAAAGACAGACAATTGTTTAACAAAAGAGAATTTATTCATATAGACAATGGCTTAGTCGAGGAAAAAGTAGTCCATTTGGAAGTTTATTGTTGTTGCTAAGCAACAGTCCAGTGTCAGTGTATACTCTACCGTGTTGTGCTGCTGTACCTGCTGCCTCTGATCTGATAAAACCTCCGTAGACGTCGGTCCTACTACTCTAACAGATTGGATAAAACAGCCGTTACAACGTAGTGAATATTTACTTTCAAAGTGGCCAAACTACCTGCGGAGTGATATGGTACCATGAATCTGAAGTGACAAAACTCGTTGCCATTGGCAGCGGACGGTTATCGAAAAAAATCTGTCCACGGAACGCTGGGAACGTCAATTCAAAGTCAACGGGAGCTGTCAGAACGTTCTAGAGGGACGGAGAATAAAAAAGATCAAATGAATGTGTTCATAATGTGGACATTTAAATTCTATTAAATTAAATACATTTTTAATATCATTTATCCCTTTGTGTCTGCACAAAAGTACTTTTACTTTAGATTTTAATCAGGTTTGATGTAGAAAAATGTGAAAAATAAAAGACTTCTGAAAATCCAAAACTCTTTTCTTCTGCCGCTGATGATTTGTTCTTTATACTTTTGACTTAATAAAATGATTTTTTTATGCTTAAATGACTTTACTTTGAGCTTGTTATAAATGAAAGCAACTCATTATTAAAAGTACTCTATTATTGTACTAAAGTAGATTTTTTTTAGGTATCTGTACTTTACTGAAGTATTTATTTTTCTGGACATGTTTGCCACTTCCTCCCTAGATTTATTCATAAATATATGTACTTTATACTCTTTACATTTATATAAATGTAAAGAGTATAAATTACATATATTTATATACATTTTCTAACACATTAAACTAGATCAGTGGTAGAGTTCAGAACTCAGTGAAGCAGCACCAGTCTGTGCTAACGCTAATGCTAACACATTAAACTAGATCAGTGGCAGAGTTCAGACCTCAGGTTTGGACCTGAATGTTCAGAACTAGTGTTCTGTGTTCACTCACCATTTATTTTATGGCTCATTAACAATCCCTTAGAGGGTTTAAAAACATTCACAGAAATCATATATATATATATATATATATATATATATATATATATATATATATATATATATATATATATATATATATATATATATATATATATATATATATATATATATATATATAGTGGCCAGGATAATATCCTGGCCTTACCATGTATGGAGGGTTCCACCCCAAGTCCAGTGTCCTGAGGCTGTACACTAAGAGAAAGGAAGGGGGCCAAGGACTAGTAAGTGTCAGAACTACTGTCCAGGAGGAAATGGTGAACCTCCAGGAATACATCAAGAAAATGGCCCCAATGACCAACTGCTAAGTGAATGCCTCAGGCAACAAAAGCCCAGTAAGGTCGAGGAACCAGAGGGGCTATCATGGAAGGACAAACCCTTGCATGGCGTGTACCATCGACAAATTGAGGAAGTGTCTGATATGGAAAAGACATACCAGTGTCTGGAAAAGGCTGGACTAAAGGACAGCACAGAGACACTACTCATGGCTGCACAAGAACAAGCCCTGAACACCAGAGCAATAGAGGCCGGGGTCTACCACATCAGACAGGACCCCAGGTGTAGGCTGTGTAGAGAAGCCCCTGAAACAGTCCAGCACATCACAGCAGGGTGTAAGATGGTGGCAGGTAAGGCATACATGGAGAGGCATAACCAGGTAGAGGACATACTGTACAGGAACATCTGTAAAGAGTATGGACTGGAGGTCAAGGGTCAAGATGGGAGAACCCCCCAAAGGTGACAGAGAACAAACAGGCCAAGATCCTGTGGGACTTCCAGATCCAGACTGACAAGATGGTGATGGCCAATCAGCCTGACATCGTGGTGGTGGATAAACATGAGAAGACAGTGGTGGTGATAGATGTAGCAGTCCCCAGTGATAGCAACATGAGAAAGAAAGAACATGAGAAGAGAAGAGAAATACCAAGGGCTGAAAGAGGAGTTAGAGAAAATGTGGAGTGTGAAGGCAACAGTGGTACCAGTAGTGATGGGGGCACTAGGGGCAGTGACCCCCAAGCTGGGACAATGTCTCCAGCAGATACCAGGAACAACATCAGAGATCTGTGTCCAAAAGAGAACATTGTTAGGAACAGCTAAGATC
>CM035797.1:1054685-1239685 GCA_020466265.1 Siphamia tubifer
TGGGTGCCCCAAAACCATATCTGTGGACCAGTGTCATGTGTACCCCAAAACCATATCTGTGGACCAGTGTCATGGGTACCCCAAAACCATATCTGTGGACCAGTGTCATGGGTGCCCCAAAACCATATCTGTGGACCAGTGTCATGGGTGCCCCAAAACCATATCTGTGGACCAGTGTCATGGGTGCCCCAAAACCATATCTGTGGACCAGTGTCATGGGTGCCCCAAAACCATATCTGTGGACCAGTGTCATGGGTACCCCAAAACCATATCTGTGGACCAGTGTCATGGGTGCCCCAAAACCATATCTGTGGACCAGTGTCATGGGTACCCCAAAACCATATCTGTGGACCAGTGTCATGGGTGCCCCAAAACCATATCTGTGGACCAGCGTCATGGGTACCCCAAAACCATATCTGTGGACCAGTGTCATGGGTGCCCCAAAACCATATCTGTGGACCAGTGTCATGGGTGCCCCAAAACCATATCTGTGGACCAGTGTCATGGGTACCCCAAAACCATATCTGTGGACCAGTGTCATGGGTGCCCCAAAACCATATCTGTGGACCAGTGTCATGGGTACCCCAAAACCATATCTGTGGACCAGTGTCATGGGTACCCCAAAACCATATCTGTGGACCAGTGTCATGGGTGCCCCAAAACCATATCTGTGGACCAGTGTCATGTGTACCCCAAAACCATATCTGTGGACCAGTGTCATGGGTACCCCAAAACCATATCTGTGGACCAGTGTCATGGGTGCCCCAAAAGCATATCTGTGGACCAGTGTCATGGGTGCCCCAAAACCATATCTGTGGACCAGTGTCATGGGTGCCCCAAAACCATATCTGTGGACCAGTGTCATGGGTGCCCCAAAACCATATCTGTGGACCAGTGTCATGGGTACCCCAAAACCATATCTGTGGACCAGTGTCATGGGTGCCCCAAAACCATATCTGTGGACCAGTGTCATGGGTACCCCAAAACCATATCTGTGGACCAGTGTCATGGGTGCCCCAAAACCATATCTGTGGACCAGCGTCATGGGTACCCCAAAACCATATCTGTGGACCAGTGTCATGGGTGCCCCAAAACCATATCTGTGGACCAGTGTCATGGGTACCCCAAAACCATATCTGTGGACCAGTGTCATGGGTGCCCCAAAACCATATCTGTGGACCAGCGTCATGGGTACCCCAAAACCATATCTGTGGACCAGTGTCATGGGTGCCCCAAAACCATATCTGTGGACCAGTGTCATGGGTACCCCAAAACCATATCTGTGGACCAGTGTCATGGGTGCCCCAAAACCATATCTGTGGACCAGTGTCATGTGTACCCCAAAACCATATCTGTGGACCAGTGTCATGGGTACCCCAAAACCATATCTGTGGACCAGTGTCATGGGTACCCCAAAACCATATCTGTGGACCAGTGTCATGGGTGCCCCAAAACCATATCTGTGGACCAGTGTCATGGGTACCCCAAAACCATATCTGTGGACCAGTGTCATGGGTACCCCAAAACCATATCTGTGGACCAGTGTCATGGGTGCCCCAAAACCATATCTGTGGACCAGTGTCATGTGTACCCCAAAACCATATCTGTGGACCAGTGTCATGGGTACCCCAAAACCATATCTGTGGACCAGTGTCATGGGTGCCCCAAAACCATATCTGTGGACCAGTGTCATGGGTGCCCCAAAACCATATCTGTGGACCAGTGTCATGGGTGCCCCAAAACCATATCTGTGGACCAGTGTCATGGGTGCCCCAAAACCATATCTGTGGACCAGTGTCATGGGTACCCCAAAACCATATCTGTGGACCAGTGTCATGGGTGCCCCAAAACCATATCTGTGGACCAGTGTCATGGGTACCCCAAAACCATATCTGTGGACCAGTGTCATGGGTGCCCCAAAACCATATCTGTGGACCAGCGTCATGGGTACCCCAAAACCATATCTGTGGACCAGTGTCATGGGTGCCCCAAAACCATATCTGTGGACCAGTGTCATGGGTACCCCAAAACCATATCTGTGGACCAGTGTCATGGGTGCCCCAAAACCATATCTGTGGACCAGCGTCATGGGTACCCCAAAACCATATCTGTGGACCAGTGTCATGGGTGCCCCAAAACCATATCTGTGGACCAGTGTCATGGGTACCCCAAAACCATATCTGTGGACCAGTGTCATGGGTGCCCCAAAACCATATCTGTGGACCAGTGTCATGTGTACCCCAAAACCATATCTGTGGACCAGTGTCATGGGTACCCCAAAACCATATCTGTGGACCAGTGTCATGGGTACCCCAAAACCATATCTGTGGACCAGTGTCATGTGTACCCCAAAACCATATCTGTGGACCAGAGAGACGTGCTGTTTCCACACCCATCTGGACGAGCGTAGGCGAGTAAAATGTGTTCACACCCACATGATGACCACATGACCAGAAAAAACAGAATAAATCTTGGACCTGTAGCATTCATTCATTTGAGGGAATACAAGGTGTTGGGACACACTTATTTTTTAGGTGTTGAAAGTTCAGTGAAAATGTCCAAAAAGTGTCAGTATGTACACGTATATTCTGAACCCTTTGTGTTCTAACCCTAACCTGAACCCTGACCCTAACCTTAACCTCTGCCCTTTGGATAAATACAAGGAAATAGGAATAGTAGGAATTAAACACCACGATAATAAATAAGTAAATAGAGCAGAGAATGGATGGATGGATAAATATATGGATGGATGGATGGATGGATGGTTGGATGAATATATGAATGGATGGATGGATGAATATATGGATGAATGGTTTCAATAGTTTTGTGGTGTTCTGTGGTCTTCAGATACTTCAAATCATTTTCTTTTTATCCTATTGTGATGTTTTTGGGCGGCACTGTGGTACAGTGGTTAACAGGGTGGTGCAGTGGTTAACAGGGTGGTGCAGTAGTTAACAGGGTGGTGCAGTGGTTAACAGGGTGGTGCAGTAGTTAACAGAGTGGTGCAGTAGTTAACATGGTGGTTAACAGGGTGGTGCAGTAGTTAACAGGGTGGTGCAGTAGTTAACAGGGTGGTGCAGTGGTTAACAGGGTGGTGCAGTAGTTAACAGGGTGGTGCAGTAGTTAACAGGGTGGTGCAGTAGTTAACAGGGTGGTGCAGTGGTTAACAGGGTGGTGTGGTAGTTAACAGGGTGGTGCAGTGGTTAACAGGGTGGTGCAGTAGTTAACAGGGTGGTGCAGTAGTTAACAGGGTGGTGCGGTAGTTAACAGGGTGGTGCGGTAGTTAACAGGGTGGTGCAGTGGTTAACAGGGTGGTGCAGTAGTTAACAGGGTGGTGCAGTAGTTAACAGGGTGGTGCGGTAGTTAACAGGGTGGTGCAGTAGTTAACACTGGTGTCTCAGACAGAAGGTTGTTGGTTCTATTCCCACACCAGACCTTTCTGTGTGGAGTTTACATGTTCTCCAGGGACTCTGGCTCCTCCCACCATCCAAACACATGCACTGATAGGTTAACTGGTTAACTAGTTAACTGGTTAATCTAAATCACCCATAAGTGTGAATGTGACATGATTCTTTGTTTATATATGTTCAGTCCTCAGATGAACTGGAGACTCATATAGGGTGACCTCTGACCCCACCTTCACCCATTGTAGCTGCATTAGGCCCCAGTGACCCCAGTGACCCCAGTGACCCCAGTGACCCCAGTGAGGATAAATTGGGTTCAGATGATGAGTGAGAGTGAGTGAGTGTGATGTTTTTTTTCCCTGTAATTCTGCTGCTGTTTCCAGACCTGAAGGGAAATGTTAAATGATAGCGTTGCCATGGCGATCCTTCCAGCTTCCACACTGACTGTTAGTTTACAGCAGTAAATAAATAAATGACAGTTTGTTGTTTACTGTGGACGTAGTGAACCAAACACACACAAGGTTTTACTGTTCTGACAAAAGAAAAAATAATTATCTCTACAGACATCAGTGAAATTAGTGCAAAAAAAAGTGGTGCAAAACAGTTAATGTCCAGGCATTAGTCTGTGTCACTGCACAGTTCCAGCCAACGCTGGGCTGTGGTTCCCATCCACTGGTGTCAGCAGGGCCGTAACTGGCTCATTTAGCTCCAGTCAACTGATGCCTTAAAGCTCAAAAGGGTTTACGCTCACCCACACTCCTCCCAATTAGTGCCGCGGAGGATTAACACCAAGAAAAGTGAGAAAGTTCTGCAGGGGGAGGGTGGAGCTGCTGCGAGTTACAGCTCAAACTAGTTCATGTTAAAGCTACAGCTGGTAAATAATTAAATGAGATTAAACACAGAGTTTTGCTTTGGATTCTTTTTTGGTTGATCATGATTGAAACAGTCATTCATCTCAAAATACACCAAGATATGTTGCCGTATTTTCTGAACTGCACTGGACGATACAGCGCATTAAGTGAAGTTAAAATAATAAGATAAAAGGTCAAAAATTATGATCAAAAGTAAAAAAAAATAAATAAATAATAAAAATTTTTCTTTTTAACTTTGTTTATTGAACAAAATTTGTGGAATGTAATTTTTTTTTCATATTTTCACATAAAAATATACAATCCTCCCAAAAATAAACAACAAACAAAAACCTACACACACATCAGTTAAGAGTAAATATAAGATCCATTCAAATAGGTAAATTAAAAAAAACAGAGTTTGTCCACATGAGTGTTGAACCGATCGATCGGTTGCCGATCATCGCCCGATCGGTTCTCAGAAAAACACGCCATCCAAAAAGCTGAACACATAACGGAAACTTACAAGCGATCATTTTCAAACCTGTAAACACGCAACAGAAAAAAGAGAAAATGTGACAAGAAGTCAAAACTGAGAAAAGGTCATAAATATGAGATTTAAAAAAAGCAGAATTAAAGAGAAGAAAAGTCAATATATCAAGAACAAAGTAAAAAAAAAACTTTTGTTGGTGTGTTTTTATAAACGTTGAATCTACAACTTCAAACTTTAAAACGAATCAATTTGACCCGTAACAATTACAGAAAAATTAACACCCTGAACCAGAACATTAAAGGCATAAAGACGTGTGAATGGTAAAAATTGAAGGGCAGTAATAGATGTAATTGAAGGGCAGTAATAGTTTTAATTGAAGGGCAGTAATAGATGTAATTGAAGGGCAGTAATAGTTTTAATTGAAGGGCAGTAATAGTTTTAATTGAAGGGCAGTAATAGTTTTAATTGAAGGGCAGTAATAGTTTTAATTGAAGGGCAGTAATAGTTTTAACTGAAGAGCAGTAATAGTTTTAATTGAAGGGCAGTAATAGTTTTAATTGAAGGGCAGTAATAATTTAATTCAAGGGCAGTAATAGTTTTAATTGAAGGGCAGTAACACTTTTAATTGAAGGGCAGTAATAGTTTTAATTGAAGGGCAGTAATAGTTTTAATTGAAGGGCAGTAATAGTTTTAATTGAAGGGCAATAATAGTTTTAATTGAAGGGCAGTAATAATTTAATTCAAGGGCAGTAATAGTTTTAATTGAAGGGCAGTAACACTTTTAATTGAAGGGCAGTAATAGTTTTAACTGAAGGGCAGTAATAGTTTTAACTGAAGGGCAGTAATAGTTTTAATTGAAGGGCAATAATAGTTTTAATTGAAGGGCAGTAATAATTTAATTCAAGGGCAGTAATAGTTTTAATTGAAGGGCAGTAACACTTTTAATTGAAGGGCAGTAATAGTTTTAATTGAAGGGCAGTAATAGTTTTAATTGAAGGGCAGTAATAGTTTTAATTGAAGGGCAGTAATAGTTTTAATTGAAGGGCAATAATAGTTTTAATTGAAGGGCAGTAATAGTTTTAATTGAAGGGCAGTAATAATTTAATTGAAGGGCAGTAATAGTTTTAATTGAAGGGCAGTAATAGTTTTAATTGAAGGGCAGTAATAATTTAATTGAAGGGCAGTAATAGTTTTAACTGAAGGGCAGTAATAGTTTTAATTGAAGGGCAGTAATAGTTTTAATTGAAGGGCAGTAATAGTTTTAACTGAAGGGCAGTAATAGTTTTAATTGAAGGGCAGTAATAATTTAATTCAAGGGCAGTAATAGTTTTAATTGAAGGGCAGTAATAGTTTTAATTGAAGGGCAGTAATAATTTAATTCAAGGGCAGTAATAGTTTTAATTGAAGGGCAGTAATAGCTTTAATTGAAGGGCAGTAATAGTTTTAATTGAAGGGCAGTAATAATTTAATTCAAGGGCAGTAATAGTTTTAATTGAAGGGCAGTAATAGTCACACAGAGGAAACTGCAGTGTCTGTGACTGAAATATTTGTGAAAAATCAAAGTTTTCTTCATGTTGCATCACATGATTCACTGTCATGCATTTGTGCGAGTGTGATGAACACATGATGTTTTATTAATGGGAGCAGTAGTGGACTTTCATCTGTTCTACTGGTCTGGAATGACCCTGGTGTGACTTTGGAAGTGATTAGACTGTTCTAACTGAAGAAATGTGTAGAAGTTTCAAATTAATGGTGTGATTTTACACCAACACCACACCACCACGCCACTGCACTGCAGCACTATGCCACAACACCACACCACAACACCGCAACACCACCACACCACAACACCAAACCACAACACCGCAGTATCACACCACAACACTGCAGAACCACCATGCCACAACACCACGGCACAGCACCATGCCACAACACCGCAGAACCACACCATAACACTGCAACACCACCACACCACAACACCGCAGCATCACGCCACAGCACCACGCCACAACACCGCAGAACCACCGCACCACAACACAGCACCACACCACAACACCACAGCACCACACCACAGCACCACACCACAACACTGCAGAAACCCCACACCACAACACAGCACCACACCACAACACCACACCACAGCACCACACCACATCACCAAACCACAACACCGCAGCACCACAACACCACACCACAGCACCACACCACAACACCACAGCACCACACCAGAGCACCACACCACAACACCATAGCACCACACCACAACACCACACCACAGCACCACAACACTACAGCACAACACCACACCACAGCACCACAACACCACACCACAGCACCACACCACAACACCACACCACGGCACCAAACCACAACACCACACCACAGCACCACACCACAGCACCACACCATAGCACCACAACACCACACCACAACACCACAGCACCACACCACAGCACCACACCACAACACTGCAGAAACCCCACACCACAACACAGCACCACACCACAACACCACACCACAGCACCACACCACAGCACCACACCACATCACCACACCACAACACCGCAGCACCACAACACCACACCACAGCACCACACCACAACACCACAGCACCACACCAGAGCACCACACCACAACACCATAGCACCACACCACAACACCACACCACAGCACCACAACACTACAGCACAACACCACACCACAGCACCACACCACAACACCACACCACGGCACCAAACCACAACACCACACCACAGCACCACACCACAGCACCACACCATAGCACCACAACACCACACCACAGCACCACACCACAGCACCACACCACAGCACCACACCACAACACCACATCACAGCACCACACCAGAGCACCACACCATAGCACCACAACACCACAGCACAGCACCACACCACAACACCACAACACAGCACCACACCATAACACCACAACACCACACCACAGCACCACACCACAGCACCACAACACCACAGCACAACACCACACCACACCACAACACCACACCACAACACCACACCACAACACCACACCACAGCACCACACCACAGCACCACAACACCACAACACCACACCACAACACCACACCACAGCACCACACCACAACACCACACCACAACACCACACCACAGCACCACACCACAACACCACACCGCACCGCACCACAACGCAACCAAACACATGTTTAAACCTGATGGGCCCACCCGTTAATCTGGACAATGGATATTTATTTATTTTTAATGTGTGTGGTGAACAATAAGGTATTTTTAATCCCTGTTTCTAAGCTTTTGAAAGAGGAGATCCTACTGAATCCATTGACATCTAACATTCAATGAACTACATTACCCTTTACATTATCCTGCATAAAATAGTTGGGAGGTCACCTTTTCGCACCGCCCGGACACATGGGCAGGGGAGTGTTTGAGTTCAGTCTGCTGGTTTTAATCATATTTACAGTTTGTTCTTATTTTTAAGTTGTTTTAGAGAGTTTTAGTGAGTAACAGTGAGTGACAGTGTATTTTATTGAATGTCACTGACTGTGCTAAGCTTTGTGAAGTGCTATTAGTGTTAGCGATTAGCCAAGCTAGCATGTAAAAACAACAGCACATACATGATGCAGGATCAAGTGAAAGTTCAACATATGGAATCATCTGACAACAGCTGAGGATGTGGAGTCAAAAGAGGATGAACATCCACACAGTAAGTTTTTATATCTTATTGATATCTGTTTTACAAACTAATAGTAATAATAATAATAATAATAATAATAATAATAATAATAATAATAATAATAATTTTATAATCTACACTTACAAACACATATTACACTGTTGACTATAGTAGTATTTTTTCTGAATAATTTCTCATTTTATTGTTATTTCTACACATAAGTAAATACGTTTATAATAAATCAATGATTGTTTGAGGATTTATTCACTTTCTGTCAAAAATAAATCACATTCTAACATTCTATCATTTCATGAGAAGGAAAAAATAATGTTATTCCTGCTTTGGGAAATAGTTGGAATAATATTCAACACTACTGAAAAATATTTTTACATGAACTACATTTATCTGTTTATTTTGTCCAAATGTAAATATTTTATGTATTTAGTCTCAAATCATGACTTGTCTTCATTTTTCCAAAACAGGAGGAGGATGACAGTCTGTGGTTCCAAGGGTTGATACAAATAAAACTGATTTATGGAAAATCACATGGACCAGTTAAGTAATAGACTTCAGAATAAAAGCTCCAGTAGACAGTAATAGACTTCAGAATAAAAGCTTCAGTAGACAGTAATAGACTTCAGAATAAAAGCTCCAGTAGACAGTAATAGACTTCAGAATAAAAGCTCCAGTAGACAGTAATAGACTTCAGAATAAAAGCTTCAGTAGACAGTAATAGACTTCAGAATAAAAGCTTCGGTAGACAGTAATAGACTTCAGAATAAAAGCTTCAGTAGACAGTAATAGACTTCAGAATAAAAGCTTCAGTAGACAGTAATAGACTTCAGAATAAAAGCTTCAGTAGACAGTAATAGACTTCAGAATAAAAGCTTCAGTAGACAGTAATAGACTTCAGAATAAAAGCTTCAGTAGACAGTAATAGTTGTATATTCCAGACAGATTTTATTGAAAGTGTAAAATAATCTATTTGGAACAGTGTGTCACACTTTTGTGCCAAACTGTTCCAAATGGACTGTCCACTGGTGTTGTGGACATAAACCTTTCTGGACGGTCTGTCCTTTGTTCTAACTCTATCACCTGTTGAACATGTGTTGTTAGTGAGTTATTGAAGGTGATCAATAGTGTCTACATTCATGCAGTTGTTGTTAGCGGGTCTTATCCTCTGTCAAATAAATAATAAATACAGGCCAGACTAAAACATCCATGTTTGTTTATTCCACTTTATTCAGTCATAATTATATCTCCAGTATTTTAGAGTGTGTGAAGTGTGTAGACGTCCATAAACAACATCCATAGGAACCTTAGGATTGTGGAGCAATCCTTCATTTACTTTGGGAATGTTTTTCCCTGAAAATATGGTCAGAGCTGAAGTGGTTACCCAAAGAAAAGACACATTTGTCTGGTTTAACTCAATATTCCTGCTGTTTGTGGTGGAGACATCATATATTTTAGAACATTTTTAGTTATTTATAAGAGTTACTTTTTGAACAAATACCTTTTTCTAAACCTTTACTTACGGTGTCCACAGGGTCAAAGGCAGCTCATCGACAAAACTCTGCAAACAACTGAAAGATGAAACGACTAAAAACACAAACACATAAAACTAATGAAACACAAGAGAAAAATACTGCAATAACAGTAACCAACGGACAAACCCCCAAAACAAGTGCAACCCCCCAAAAAACACGAATAATTCACTACACAACAAAACACTAGTTCACCAAAATGAAACAGAAGAAGATGGATGAAGACGAAGTTCATTAATTTAACAGATCAATGAGTAAAGGTGTAGAGCAGCGTCGCTAACGTTAGCATCGTACCTCTGCTGCTCTTCTATGATATGGTAGCAGATTATGCTAAAAAAATTAACACAGAAGTTGCGCTCCTATTGTTGAGTTAAAGTCATATAAAGGCACAAAATCTGTTCAGAAATGGATCAGTGAGAGAAAAGATGAAAACCTGAATGGAAAACAGAACATATTTTAAGCATGAAGAAAAAAATAAAATAAAAAATAACGTAATTTTAAAAAATAGATACTTTTTATCCCTTTTGTCTCAGAATTGTCTCGCTGTAAAATATGTTATTCCATCTCATCATTGAAAAAAAATAAATAAATTTAAAAAAAAAAAAAAAAAAAAAATATATATATATATATATATATATATATATATATATATATATATATATATATATATATACTTTTTTTTATGCTGACTTTAATATTCATAGTTTCCAATGACAGTATCTACTGTTGAACACATTCAGACAAAATGAAGTTGAAACAGTTGAAGAACCTGAATGTGTGATGAGTGTTGACAACAGAGAACAAAGAAGCTGAGTGTCCAGAAAAACTGTTTGAGTTTGAATGGATAATTTCCTGATTTACACTGTTCCAAGTTTTACTGAGTGAAGACGGTTTAGATGAAAAATGAAGACGTTGAAGTGGACGGGGGTCAGAGTGAAGAAGTTTGTTAATTCTCCAAACGTTCCACAGTTGTCGTCACAGATGCTGGTGTTTCTTTGGTTTCCATGGAAACACTGTCCAGCACCATCAAACCCAGATCCTGGCGCTACATATAAACGCATTAAATGAGATTCCAAGTGTTTTGTTGGAGCAGATGGTACTAGCGTGGCTGCGCAGAAAACAAACAAACAAACAAAAGAAAACAATCTGTTTCAAAGTGGAGAACATGAGTTTAATAATCGTTCATGTCATAAGAACGAATGTCTTTATCTTCTGAACATTGGAGTTTATTCTGCTTCATATGTTGGATTAAATACAGGCGTGAGCCTCACACTTTACCTCAGAGGTGTCAAACATGTGGCCGGGGGACCAAATATGGTCCCTGAAAGGCCTGCTCTGTTTACTGTATGTATGACTCTGTCCAAAATCACCCCCTACCCCTAACCCCCAACATAGGGAAATAACTGTGCTACATAGTGACAGAAGTTAAACAGAAGTACACTGGTTCCTCTACTGACCACAGACCCAGTTAACCAATGATCAAAGTAATTAAAAACATTTACCTCAAATTTTTGTCTCTGATAATGAAAGAAAAATCTATTTACAAAAGGAAACTGAAACCTCCCAGACATAAATACTGTGTACATTACTGTACGTACTGTACGTATCATCCCATTGGCCAGACTTACTGCTGTTTAGTGAGTCCCTCCCAGTGCGTCCATCAAACCCCCCGAAGAGTACGGATTCATTACCCTCCACCAGCCCAACATCTGCCTTATCAACACAAGTGAAACGATAAAGAAGGAGGCGGAGCCATCACTGCACCAGTAGCAACAGAACACATGACGACGAACCCACGGAAAAATACACCCCAAAAAAATGTCCACAAGTCGTGCCATCACCTCGACAATGCACACGCCCCGCCCACCCCAGGAAGATCACGAAAAGACATCAAAGTCAATGGTCCCTGGATCTACACCCCCCAAACATCTGTCAACAAACACTGAAGGTGAAAGTGACAAAACAAACAAAGGTATGAAAATGACCCACATGTCTGGTATGAAAATGACCCACATGTCTGGTTCATTTAATGGTTTAATGTTTAATGTTCAGTCAGTGACACATTTACCCACTGACACTAACACATTACATCTAAAATATACTGTTTATAAAACTGACAACACATTTATACTAAATTGGTCTTTTTTTAATCATTTTTAAAGGGTTTAGTATTGGAGATTTGGGGGGTAGTATCGGGGGTTTGGAACCAATCAAAAGTTTTACATGTAAAATTAGACTATTTCCAAAAAATTCACGGTACGAAAACACTTCTGGAAATAAAAATTAATATAGTAAGTACAGGTACCACTGTATACAGTTCCATACGTTTGGCAACATGGCAGCAGTTTGGACCACAGACCATAGTTTGGTGTCAGGATCAGGGTGAGGTGAGTGAGTACTCAGATGCACAGTGCCGAAGGGAGAACAGATTTAATAACAAAAACGCAACATAAAGACAAGACAGAGACAAAACCAAACAAAAACCTGGGAATAGAAACAGCCAGAGACCGTGGTGATGATGAATGTCCGGGTTATGGTGACTGAGGAGATGGGAAACTGTCCGGGTTATGGAGGTGACATTATATAATGGTCCCGCACTGGCAACTGCAAGCCTCACTGCTGTCCAAACTGTCGACTTGGACAAGTTTTTGAGAAGCTGGACAGGGCCAACTTGACTATTAATCTGGCCAAATGTGACTTCGCTAAGGCGACTGTGGTGTACTCGGGTAAAATTGTGGGCAGAGGCATAGTTAAGCCTGTCAATGCAAAAATTTAAGCGGTTTCCGCATTCCCAGTCCCCTCCAATTGTTGCGAGCTTCAGCGCTTCCTGGGAATGGCAGGATACTACCGGAGTTTTTGTAAGAACTTTTCTTCTGTGGCTGCCCCACTCACTAATTTACTGAGCCCAAAGACTCAATTTAAATGGACGCCCAAATGCCAACATTCATTTGAGGCTACAAAGTCCCTTCTGGTCCAGGCCCCTGTTTTGGCTGCTCCCGTATATGAGCGCCCCTTTAAGTTAGCGGTTGATGCTACTGATGTGGGGGCAGGTGCCGTCCTGTTACAGGATGATCCTGACAGAGTTGGGCATCCTGTCTGTTACTTATCTAAGAAGTTCCTGAAACATCAGTTGGGTTATTTGACCGTAGAGAAGGAAACCCTTGCTGTAATATTGGCACTGACCAACTTTGAAGTTTATGTGGGCTCATCATACCATCCGGTCCTTGTCTACACCGATCATAATCCACTGTTTTTCATTCAACAGATGAGGAATGCCAACCAACAGCTAATGAGATGGGCAGTGTTCATCCAGGACTTCAATCTGGAGATCCACCATGTCCCAGGAAGGAACAATGTCCTGGCGGACGCCCTGTCCTGCTCCAACTGCTGACCAGCTGCATACCCTGGTTTTTTGAAGGGTCTGCCCCCTGGTCACCTTTTGGGGGTGGGGGTGGGGGTTAACACACTATTTATTATTATTATAATGATGATGATGATGATTGTGATGATTATTATTAATAATCATCATAATATTAATATTGATATAAATATAAATATTAATAATAATAGATTATTTTCTATCCACTCAAACCACTTCATATTACTGACCCATTATTCATTCACTCTCACATGCTCGCTCTCGTGGTGATAAACTACATACATAGCCACAGTTACCCTGGGGCAGACTGACAGAAGACTGACAGACATTTTGTGCCAACGGTCCCTATTTCCATAAAGGGTTAGTAATGTGTGGAGGCATAGAACACAGTTAACCCTTGTGCGGTCCTTCGGGTCAAAGAGACCCGGTGGTTCACAAATGTACCTTTTTATACGTACTGTAGGATGCCATTGCTTACTACTGAAAACAGTAATATATCCTTTGGGGGTGGGGTGATGAGTCTATGGAACTGAACTTTGGAATCTGGGTTTTTGAGACCCGATTGTAGGACACAGCCAGTGTGTCTTTTGCGAAGGACCGCACAAGGGTTAATGATAATTACTAATAATAATCAGAAAAAAATAATCAACAGTCCTTTGCGTTGATTCGCTGCACCACAGGAGGCGCTCGTATAAACACTGCTGCTTCCGCTTCATCTGTCTCTTGGTCCTCGGCTGTGAATGTGCCAGCATGTTTCTGCGGTGCTAACTGCTACCCAAAACAACCGGACATAACCTCTAACGCATAAAATCTGGGTCAGCGCAAACAGGACCAAAGCCCAAAATTTGGACTGACTTGGTGAGCTTTCATTTATCCAAAACGCTGTAATTTATTTTCAAAGCCGTGTTAACTCATTAGCACCGGTCTTGTTTGTGTAGCCTGGCTAATCGGCTGTCCAGCTAACATCTCCATTTCCGACTAAATAATCTTTTACTACTGATCGGCGGTGAGTCAAATATTCACAGTATAAATACGATGTGTTGCTCGTTTGGTGATGTGTTTTTCATTTATTTTATATGAATTTTTGTTTGTGATTAGCTGCTAGTTAGCATGCTACATGGAAATGAATGGGGCTAATAGCATCCTATCTGATTTTTATTTACGTTAATGAGTGAGTGTTGCGCAACCTTTTCAGTTTTTTTTATGAATGAATTGATTGAAACAGCTGTTTATTTATTAAGAAAGGAATATATTTTTGTATGTTTATTGAGAATATTTTTTATTTATTTTTCTAAAAAAAAAGAAAATACTGGAAACTTGAATATGTTATTTTGACTTTTTCAGATTGTTTTTTTTCTCCCTGATCATACGGAACAAAATTCCTCTACCAAGAGGTGGCGAGCCGACTTCTGATCACTGAGTACCTTGGATTTTTCTTATTTTTCACGTTTCTGAAACTTGGACACGTTAAGTTAGGAAAAAAAAACGACTTTGGGAAAATTACTTTGAGGTTTTCAAAGACACATTGATTCCACAGGTGTCAAAACAAAGGCTTGACCCACGACCAAGGGGTCAGGGTTTTTTTCCCTCTTTGTGTTTTGGCTCTGAGTTAATTAAAGGGGCTCTATGGTTTTGTATTGTATTTTTTTCCTTGTTTATTTATTGGTTGGCCTATTACTGGGTCTATGACTATTGATGCACTGATTATGTATTTTATTTAATTTCTGACATTTTTCCAAAATCTAAATTTTTCAAAACTTTAATTATCTTTTGTCATTCATTCACTTTCTCAAAACTCCAGTATTCGAACTTAGTTTCCTTTTGTCTACAGTCAGATCCATCCATTACTATAATATATTACATCTTAATTATTAAATCCCTGTTACACACACTTAAAATACTCTAATTTTCTCCAACAATGGCAGTGGACCTTATATATGGATTCATTCTGGTTGTACTTGACTTTTTATCTCATCAAAATATATAAAGAGTAAAAAGTAAAAATATTTATATAAATGTAAAGAGTAAAAAGTACAAATATTTATATAAATGTAAAGAGTAAAAAGTACAAATATTTATATAAATGTTAAATGTTACATTTATCTAAATATTTGTACTTTATACTCTTTACACAGTGTTGTACCTAAACGCGTTCATTGAACGATCGTTCACAAACGATATATTTTTGACGATCGTGAACGACTCGTTCACTTTTGCCAAATGAACGGGAAGTTGTGAACGCGGTTATTCTAACATTTATTGAACTGTGCTCTTATTTAGTTCATATTTAGTTCTTATCACGTTGTAATTATTGAGTCCTATAAGGAATAAAATGGGATCAAAACACAATATTATCATAGATGTCATTTTTATATTATTCTGAACTAATGTTGGAAACATAATGTTGTGGAATAGCCAATGAGAAGAGAGAGAGAGAGAGAGAGAGAGAGAGAGAGAGAGAGAGAGAGAGAGAGAGAGAAAGAGAGAGAGAGAGAGAAAGAGAGAGAGAGAAAGAGAGAGAGAGAGAGAGAGAATATTAAATTTATTAAATAAATATTAATATTAAAATGGGGCTACTTCCCTGACACCTGGAATAAAGGGCTTATAACTCCTATTCATAAAAATGGAGACAAATTGGATCCTAATAATTTCAGAGGCATCTGTGTGAGCAGTAATCTGGGGAAGTTGTTTAATAGCATTCTGAACAATCGATTGCTAAACTTCCTTAACGAACACAATGTCCTGAGCAAAGGTCAAATTGGCTTCCTCCCAAATCACCGGACTACGGATCATATCTACACCCTACACACCCTCATAAATGAAAACGTAAACCAAACCAAAAATGGAAAAATATTTGCCTGTTTTATTGACTTCAAAAAAGCCTTCGACTCAATCTGGCACGAAGGACTTTATTATAGACTTTTGCAGAGTGGTGTAGGGGGTAAAGTATATGATCTAATCAAGTCAATGTATTCGGACAACAAATGTGCAGTTAAAATTGGCGACAAACACACTGAGTTCTTCACTCAGAATAGAGGGGTGAGACAGGGCTGCGGACTTAGCCCAACTCTGTTCAATATTTATATTAACGAACTGGCGGTGCAGTTGGAGCAGTCGGCAGCTCCAGGTCTCCCCCTGTACGACACGGAAGTTAAATTCTTACTTTACGCAGATGACCTGGTCTTGCTGTCACCAACCGCTGGCGGGTTGCACCAACACCTAGACCTGCTGGAGAGATATTGCCAGCACTGGGCCCTGGCAATAAATCCTAAGAAAACAAAAGTAATGATCTTCCAGAAAAAGCCCAGATGTCAGGAAAATAGATACCGGCTAACTCTAGGTAGCATCGCACTAGAGCACACGATGCAGTACACTTACCTGGGTCTGGTAATTACTGCATCGGGGAGTTTCAGTAAGGCAGTGAATGAACTAAAACAAAAAGCTCGCAGAGCTATATATGCGATTAGAAACAAATGACATAACATTGATATACCAATCTCAATCTGGTGCAAAATTTTCGAGAGTGTCATTCAGCCCATTGCGCTATATGGAAGTGAGGTTTGGGGTCCACTCAGTCATTCCAGCTACACTAGATGGGACAAGCATCCAACAGAAACCCTACACGCAGAATTCTGCAGAATGATTCTGAAAATACAAAGGAAAACACCAACCAACGCATGTAGGGCAGAATTAGGCCGTTTTCCACTATTGATAAATGTACAAAAAAGATCACTACATTTCTGGATGCACCTAAACACGAGCCTAATGGACACATTACACTTTAAAGCTCTGAAAACCCAAGAACTGAACCCCGCAAAGAGTCCCCTGAAGCAGCTGGTTCTGAGTCTCACTAACCCACTAACAAATACCAACAGTAACCAGACTCAGCCCAGCAATGCTTTCCTAACAAAGTTCTCCATCAATCAGGCTGTAAAACAAAGCAAGAGCAACTATCTGGAACATTGGAACGCACAAATCAAAACTCAAAACAAACTAGAAGTCTATCGGGCCCTAAAAACAAATGATAAATGTGAAGAATATCTCTCTACTGTCAGAGATAGAAAGCAGCGACAGATCGTCACCAAGTACAGGCTCAGTGACCACAGTCTGGACATAGAAAAGGGGAGACACAAAGGCCCCGTCCCATTTGTCCCCCTTAAAACTTCCACTTGGTTTTAAGTTCCCTAAAAAGTAAATTCCACTCATCAAGGGGAAATAATTCCCCCTGAAAATGGGACACCACTCGCGAAGTGAACGTAACAAACGTGCTGACGTCACACGCTGACAAGTCTACCCCGCCAAATATGAAACCACCCCTCCGCGAGACTGACAGCAGCTGACTACTATTTACACGGAGGACAAATGTCGGTCCCAGCTGTGTTGCCTGTTGTGTTAGTTCTGTTTATTTACCTTCGGGATGCGCAGAGATGAAATGCGGCAAACAGAAGACGCATTCGCCGTCTACTTTGCCTTTCAGTCTTGTCTCAGGTATGTTGATTTATTTAAATATTTTCATGTATTTTTTCTTCAATAGTTGGCGATTTATAACATTAACGTTAGCATTACCGCTAGCTTGACAAGGTAATAATAATAATAACAATAATGGATTAGATTTATATAGCGCTTTTCAAGGCACCCAAAGCGCTTCACATTAGGGTTCCATTATTCATTCACTCTCACATGCTCCCTCTGGTGGTGGTAACATTACCGGTCATAGCCTCTGTGTGGTAAACTCACTGTCGGCTCGCTGAGCTCGCAGTGCATCATGGGTAATTTCATCTTCCACTCAAAACGAAGTCCGCAACCAACTTCACTACATTTTGAGGGTTGATTTTAAGGGCAAAATCGCACTCCCACTTGCTCCCCTAGGTAATGGGACACCCTACCCCTACACATGAACGCACAAAATCTAGGGTTAGGGGAAATTTTAGGGTTAGGGGGAGAAATGGGACAGGGCCAAAAAGTCCTGGTCGCCAAAAGAGCAACGGATATGTGGTCACTGCACGACAGACGAGGTGGAGACAGAGGTGCACTTTCTCCTGAAATGCCCAAAGTATGAGTCAGAACCAAGGGCATTTTTCAAGGAGCTGGAGCTCTGGATCCCAGAGTTCCAGGACCTAGAGGAGGCAGATCAGCTGCAGGTGGTTCTGGGAGGAGGTTCCGGACCAGTAGCCAGATCTGCAGCCAGGTACATCCTGTTGTGTCACAACCTGAGAGACAGTGGGTGAAGCTACAGGGTGTTATGACACCGTTATTGATCATATTGATCATACTGACCATGGTGAGGGATGTACGTGTGTGTATAAATATAGATATGTGTATGTATGTGTGTATATATGTACATATACACATGTACGTGTATGTATGTGTGTATATATGTACATATACACATGTACGTGTATGTATGTGTGTATATATGTACATATACACATGTACGTGTATGTATGTGTGTATATATGTACATATACACATGTACGTGTAGGTATGTGTGTATATATGTACATATACACATGTACATGTAGGTATGTGTGTATATATGTACATATACACATGTACATGTATGTATGTGTGTATATATGTACATATACACATGTACATGTATGTATGTGTGTATATATGTACATATACACATGTACGTGTAGGTATGTGTATATATATGTACACACATGTACGTGTATGTATGTGTGTATATATGTACATATACACATGTACGTGTATGTATGTGTGTATATATGTACATATACGCATGTACGTGTATGTATGTGTGTATATATGTACATATACACATGTACATGTATGTATGTGTGTATATATGTACATATACGCATGTACGTGTATGTATGTGTGTATATATGTACATATACACATGTACGTGTAGGTATGTGTGTATATATGTACATATACGCATGTACGTGTAGGTATGTGTGTATATATGTACATATACACATGTACGTGTATGTATGTGTGTATATATGTAAATATACACATGTACGTGTATGTATGTGTGTATATGTACATATACACATGTACGTGTATGTATGTGTGTATATATGTACATATACACATGTACGTGTAGGTATGTGTGTATATATGTACATATACACATGTACGTGTATGTATGTGTATATATGTACATATACGCATGTACGTGTAGGTATGTGTGTATATATGTACATATACGCATGTACGTGTAGGTATGTGTGTATATATGTACATATACGCATGTACGTGTAGGTATGTATGTGTGTATATATGTACATATACACATGTACGTGTAGGTATGTGTGTATATATGTACATATACGCATGTACGTGTAGGTATGTGTGTATATATGTACATATACGCATGTACGTGTAGGTATGTGTGTATATATGTACATATACGCATGTACGTGTAGGTATGTATGTGTGTATATATGTACATATACGCATGTACGTGTAAGTATGTGTGTATATATGTACATATACGCATGTACGTGTAGGTATGTGTGTATATATGTACATATACGCATGTACGTGTAGGTATGTATGTATATATGTACATATACGCATGTACGTGTATGTATGTGTGTATATATGTACATATACACATGTACGTGTAGGTATGTGTGTATATATGTACATATACGCATGTACGTGTAGGTATGTGTGTATATATGTACATATACACATGTACGTGTATGTATGTGTGTATATATGTACATATACACATGTACGTGTAGGTATGTGTGTATATATGTACATATACACATGTACGTGTAGGTATGTGTGTATATATGTACATATACACATGTACGTGTAGGTATGTGTGTATATATGTACATATACACATGTACGTGTAGGTATGTGTGTATATATGTACATATACACATGTACGTGTATGTATGTGTGTGGGTATATGCGTGTGTGTACATATATATGGATATTTAACTACAGTAGCCATTTTAAATATATATTATTGTACTCAGCACACAACGACACATTTCCTCACCGGTCTACAAAGTTGTTTTCTATTTCTATCTTTATCTTTACTCTATTTTACTTATTTTTATTATTATTACTACTTTTTAATTTTATATTGTCTATATTCTGTGATATTTGTTTTTCTGTTCTCTGCGCTTTGGCAATATTAATGTAAACATTTTTCATGCCAATAAAGCACCTTTTGATTTGATTTGATTTGAGAGAGAGAGAGAGAGAGAGAGAGAGACAAAGAGAGACAGAGAGAGAGAGAGACAAAGAGAGAGAGAGAGAGACAAAGAGAGAGAGAGAGAGAGAGAAACAGAGAGACAGAGAGAGACAGAGACAGAGAGAGACAGAGAGAGAGAGAGACAAAGAGAGAGAGAGAGAGACAAAGAGAGAGAGAGAGAGAGAGAGAGACAGAGAGAGACAGAGAGAGAGAGACAAAGAGAGAGAGAGAGAGATTTGATTTTTCAAAAACCGATTTATTTATTTACATTCTAAACAAAAAATAACAGAAAACAGACATTTTCCTTTAACATTTAACAACAACCAAACAAAGCATATAGCAAAAGAAAAATCTTCCTCTGACAGAATGGGACAAAAGGGAAAATAAAAAAGCCCTTTTTTCCTTAATTTGAACATCCCTTAATACAATGGAAACTCAAAATGAAAACATTCAGTTAATGAAGAAAAAAAATGCAAAAAATAAAATACAATTACAACTCAAACATGATTTTCCTAATTCAATATTGAACCAAACAATAATTGCCTTTCAATAACGGAACAACAAATATTTTTGTGACACCATATTTTTTCAAACTCCTCCAAATCCTCCATCATTTTGTAGTATCTGAAATCAACAGTGATTCTGGCTTTTATCATTGTAGTAAACAGTTTCACAGTGTTACAGTCCAAACTCTCTTCTCTTTTCTTTTTTCTGCTGATGTAGATGCTCATTTTTACAGTCCCAAGTATAAAATTCAGCAGCTCACATTTGATCCTGTGCTTCTGTCTGTATTTAAAACCTAGAATAAAAATCTGTTTGGAGAAAACTTCTCCAAACAGACTAAAGAGCCTCTGTAAAAACACGAACAATGTTTCCAGTCTTTGACAGTCCAGGAAACAATGGAACACAGTCTCTTTACCCTGACAGAATACACACTCCTCAGTCACATTTTCATTTAAAACTGAAATAAAAGCATTGACGCCACCGCCCCATGTAGTATCCTCCACTGGAGGTCACCAACCTTTTTAGTTAACGCTGGTTTGTACAATGCCCTCCATTCAGGACCACTGTCAGGACCACTGTCAGGACCCAGACCCAGACGTTCTCTCCACACTGTATTCGCTCGTCCACACAACTTGTTGCTGTTTAAAACCTTTACTAAAAACCGGTACATGTGTTTACCTGAGGAGTCCTGCAGGGTAATTGGCTCAGCTGTTAAAAAAGTACCGGGGCTGTTTTTAAAATCAGGGGATAAAACGTTAAAAGGAAATTCTAAAAAATGGTCCTTGGGCAGTGTGGATCCTCTACAATACTCAGTGATGACCTTCTGCTCGTCCTCCATCAGCTGGTCTGTCCATCTCCTCAGTAGAAGACCGATGGTCCTCACTGAGGAGATGCCCAGGGCAGAGGACAGAGCAGAGGCATCATCCATGTGTGGACCACACAGGTCCACCACATGTTTTATCAATACGATCTTTGTTTTTAAAAACTTTAATAAAACTGAGTTTCCTAAAACACTGCCCACATTAAAACGAGTCCCAAAAACAATGGGTTCTTTTAAAATCCAGAGGTGAGTCCACTCTCTTGATGTGTTCTTTTTTAAAACTTCCCCAAACCTTAAAAACAGACTGATAAAACCTTGGTAGATCCCCCAGTCGATGTCCCCTCAGGTCCATCAGGAAAAGGGACTCTCTCAGTCCCAGACCGCTGCACCGGGTCAGGATGGCATTGGCGACAGGTCTCCATACCAAATCCACCGGGCCGCTCAGCAGTCTCTGGATGAATTGAAGTCTGAACGTTGCTCCTCTACTGGCCAGGTGGATCAGTCCTTGTCCTCCTTCATCCCTGGGGAGGAACAGGACACTCTGTGGGACCCAGTGCAGCCGGGTCCCAGAAGAAATCCACCATGATGGCCTGGATTTTAGATAGAAGATCGACTGGAGGATCTACACATGACAGACGATGCCATAGCATTGAAGCTATTAAATTGTTAATAATTAAAACCCGACCTCTAAAAGACAGTTTTGGTAAAATCCATTTCCATTGGTTTAGCCGGCCTTTCACTTTTTCTAAAATATTGTCCCAGTTTTTCCCAATGCACTCATCATTTCCCAAAAATATCCCCAGGTATTTTATCCCTCCCTTCTTCCACTCCAATCCACCGGGCAACACTAACCTCTGCACCCGCTCCCCTACCATCAGAGCCTCGCTCTTGACCCAATTAACTTTAGCCGATGAGGCTCGGCCAAACCAATGAACACTGCGTTCAAAAAAATCAATATCGTCTTGAGTTTTAATTAAAACAATGACATCGTCTGCGTAGGCTGACAGCTTAACGAGCGAATCACAGTGTGGGAGTTTAAAACTAGATAAACCTTGTCTGAGTCTGTGGAGTAAGGGTTCTAAAACCATAGAATACAACATACCTGACAGTGGACACCCCTGTCCCACACCCCTCTCTACTTTAAAGGGTGCACTCAAACCACCATTAACTTTTAATACACTCTCAACGTCTCTGTACAAGACCTGGATCTGAACCCAAACCCTGTCAGCGTTCACCACAGTGTTCAACCCGGTCAAACACCTTCTCCTGGTCTATGGAAATAAGACCCAATGAGCTGGAGAGTTCCAAAACATCCCTAATTAAATATATGTTGTCATTAATCAACCTACCAGGTACACAGTAGGTCTGGTCCACGTGGATGATGTGCTCCATCACCTTCCTCATTCGGTTGGCCAAGACCTTGGAGAGGAGGGCCACAGGCCGCCAGTTTTTTATGTCCTGCAGGTCTCCCTTCTTAGGGAGGAGGATGACGACGGCCCTCCTGCAGCTCAGAGGCAGCTGACCCTTCTGTAGGCTGTCAGTCAGTACCTCCAACAGATCCCCACCGACCTCTGGCCAAAAGGTTTTATAAAAATCTACAGGGAGCCCATCCAGACCTGGTGCTTTACCGCTGCACATGGACTGCAGTGTGGTTTGCAGTTCCTGGAGGGAGAGATCTCCCTCCAGCTCCTCCACCAGGTCTGGTGGCACCTTCGGCAGGTCGGTGAGGAAAGAGTCCACAGCAGTTATGTCTGTGGGGTCTGAACTGTACAGCCTCTTATAATAACTCCCTGCATACCTGCGGATACTTGGGGAGTCCTGGATCAGCTGCCCCTCCTCTGAGCACAGGGAGTGGATCCTCCTCCTCTGACCGTTCCTCCTCTCCAGGCCGAAGAAGAAGTGTGATGGAGCATCCATCATGGCCACGTCCTGGAACCTACTGCGTACCACAGCGGCCCTAGCGGACACACCCAGTAGGTCGGCTATTGCAACCTTTTTTGTCTTGAGGGTCTCAGTGTGTCCTCTTTCTCCTGTGGCGTCTGCTAAACCCTGCAGCTCCACCACCTCTGTCTCCAGGTCCCTGATAGACCTGGCCAAGTCCCTGGAGACGTTGTGAGTGTACTGTAGGCACAGATTCTTAATTTGGCTTTTCCCTATGTCCCACCACTGCTGCAAAGAATTAAAATCAGATTTAGTTGATTTAAAATTCCTCCAGAAACTTTTAAAAGCTGAATGAAACGTATGATCTGTTAAAAGAGCTGTTGTTAAAATGTCAACAGACGCTGTTACATTTAATATGTTTAATAAAAACATTACACTGAACCAAACAATGATCTGTAAAACCAACTGGAGCAATAAAACACTTTCTAAAAACACTAAAATGATGCTTAAAACTATAAAACCTATCTAATCTAACTAAAGTTAACACTATAAAACCTATCTAATCTAACTAAAGTTAAAACATTATCTCTGCTGTGGCTCCATGTATACTGTCTACTTCTATTATTTAAAAACCTCCAGACATCAGCCAGTTCATAAGTTTCAATTAAACCTTTTAAAAACTTTCTGGAGGCAGCATGTGGTTCAGGGTGGTTTCTATCTAAAAGAGGCTCAACAGTACAGTTAACCCCCCCCCCCCACCCCCCCACACACACACAAACAAATATTCTTCACTACTGCAGCCTCTAATGACATCCCCTAAAACATTTAAAAAACCATCCTATCTGTGCCTACGGTTGGTGCATAAACATTAATAAAAACTACAGTCACCTTTTCAAATACTGCTGTTATTTTTAAAAAGTGACCGGCGATGACCTCATCAATGTTCACAGAAACAGGAATAAAACCATTACTAAATAAAAACCCCCACCCCCCCACTAAGATTAGATTTGTGACTGAGGTAGAGCTGTCCTTTAAATTCTTTATTCCATTCAATTTCATTTTCTGGAGTACTGTGAGTTTCCTGGACCATCATGACATTTATTTTCTTAAATTCCATAACTTTAAAAAGTGAAGCTCTTTTAAAAACATCCCTGGTTCCATTTAAATGAAGAGTTCCTAAGTTAAAAATACTCATAATAAAAATGGAGCTAAAATATAAAACAGAAAACACAGTTAAAAAAAGAAGAGATAAAAGGAGTTTAAAAACACTACATTTCTTCACTTATTTGATGCCTTACTTTGACAATTAATTTTCTTAGTCTGTACACTTCTTGGTCAGTAAAGGATTCGTTTTCATTTTCACCAGGGTTCCTCATATGGGTTTTTACTGATTCTATAAATTTTAAAAGATCAGGGAATGATTTTTCTATTGGAACTGATCTTACATTTTTTGTATCGTGTAGAAATGTTTTTATTTTTGTAACAGAGTAAAATTTTTTACCATTTTTCCTTGTAGGCTCCTCCTCCTCCTCACTACTTACTTCAGATTCCATACTGTCTGTTTCTTCTTCCCTTTGTGACTCATCTACTGTTTTGTCTTTTAGAGCTTTTTTTGCCCTGGCCTGTGATGTTACCTCGGTATTTTTACGTTTTGTGGAGGACTTCTGCGTGTCTCCTTCCAACTCCATCTCATGATCTTCTTCTAAAATCGCTTCCACAATTTTAACTGCCAATTGACTTTCATTTTCACTCTCATTTGTTACATTACTATCATTACTATCTGTCATGACCTCCGCTCCGGTGACCTTTCCCCCAGTGCTCATCCACACTCACCTGGTCCCACACTGCGCAGCTGCAGCCGTTCCTCATCTGTGGCTATAAAAGCAGTAAGGCTTGCAGTTGCCAGTGCGGGACCATTCAGTAACGTCACCTCCATAACCCGGACATCTTTTGCCATCTCCTCAATCACCATAACCCGGACATTCATCATCACCACGGACTCTGACCGTTTGCTCCCAGGTTTTGTCTGTCTTGTCTTCATGTTTCTTTGTGTTGTTATTAAATTATTTTTCCCTTCAGTACTGTGCAATGGAGTCCTCCTTTCACCTCACCCCGATCCGTGACAGAATGGTCCCGCCAACCATCTGGACTCCGCCAGTGCTGAAGGGACCCTTTTTGTTTTAGTTTTCCCCGGTCTGTTCTGTCTAAAGTCTGTCCAGTCTTGCGTTCTGTCCCGTTCTGTGTATCTGGCTTAAGCGTTCTGTGTCTCTGTCCCGTTCTGTGTTTCCCTGTCCAGCGTTCTGTGTCTCTTCCTAGCGTTCTGTGTATTTCCCAGCTAGTTATGTTTCCCTGCCCAGCATTCTGTGTGTCTGCCTAAGCGTTCTGTGTCTCTGGGTAAGCCTTCTGTGTCTGTGTCTTTGCGTTCTGTGTCTTTGCGTTCTGTGTCTTTGCGTTCTGTGTCTTTGCGTTCTGTGTCTTTGCGTTCTGTGTCTTTGGCTAGCGTTCCGTCTCTTTCCAGCGTTCCGTCTCTTTCCAGCGTTCCTTCCGTCTCTTTCCAGCGTTCCTTCCGTCTCTTTCCAGCGTTCCTTCCGTCTCTTTCCAGCGTTCCTTCCGTCTCTTTCCAGCGTTCCTTCCGTCTCTTTCCAGGGTCTCTTTCGTCTCTTTCCAGGGTCTCTTTCGTCTCTTTCCAGGGTCTCTTTCCTGCGTCTCTTTGCGTCTCTTTCCTGCGTCTCTTTGCGTCTCTTTCCTGCGTCTCTTTGCGTCTCTTTCCTGCGTCTCTTTGCGTCTCTTTCCTGCGTCTCTTTGCGTCTCTTTCCTGCGTCTCTTTCCTGTCTCTTTCCTGCGTCTCTTTCCTGCGTCTCTTTCCTGTCTCTTTTGTCGCTTCGGTCTCTTTTTGTCTCTTTTGTCGCTTCGGTCTCTTTTTGTCTGTCTTGGTCGGTCTTTTTCGTCTCTTGTCTATTTCGTCTCTTTTGTCTTGTCTTCTGTTTTAGTCTGTAGTTTTTTTCTCATCTGTGGCTGTCCCTACCTGTTGCCTGTTGCTGGCTTCTTAGTCCCTGTCCCTGCCTGTTGCCCGTTGCTGGCTTCTTAGTCCCTGTCCCTGCCTGTTGCCCGTTGCTGGCTTCTGTCCCCTGTCCCAGCCTGTTGCCCGTTGCTGGCTTCTGTCCCCTGTCCCTGCCTGTTGCCCGTTGCTGGCTTCTTAGTCCCTGTCCCTGCCTGTTGCCCGTTGCTGGCTTCTGTCCCCTGTCCCAGCCTGTTGCCCGTTGCTGGCTTCTGTCCCCTGTCCCTGCCTGTTGCCCGTTGCTGGTTTCTGTCCCCTGTCCCTGCCTGTTGCCCGTTGATGGCTTCTGTCCCCTGTCCCTGCCTGTTGCCCGTTGATGGCTTCTGTCCCCTGTCCCTGCCTGTTGCCCGTTGATGGCTTCTGTCCCCTGTCCCTGCCTGTTGCCCGTTGATGGCTTCTGTCCCCTTTCCTTGCCTGTTGCCCGTTGATGGCTTCTGTCCCCTTTCCTTGCCTGTTGCCTGTTTAGGGCTGCCTGTTGTTTTTCTTCCCCTCGGATTTCCCCTCTCTTCCTTACCCCGGGCCTTTTTGCCGTTTCTGGCCGGGTTTTGCCCCGGACCTTTTTGCCGGGTCTCGCCCCGGACCTGTTCCCTTGTTGCCCCCATGTCGGCCCGGTTCTTTTGTTTCATCATTTTGTCCTGTCTTTGTCCAGTGCCTTGTCTGTTCTTTTTTGTTGCTCCCTGCCAGAGTCCGTGGTGACCCCACCCTATCAGTTTTGCTCCTGTTACCAACCCAGTCCACTCAGACCACTCAGTTCTGAGGGTAATCCGCCCAGGGGGTTTCCACACCGCCCTGCCCAGAGGGATTCCACACCGCTCTGCCCAGAGGGTACTCCGCCCAGGGGGTTTCCACACCGCCCTGCCCAGAGGGATTCCACACCGCTCTGCCCAGAGGGTACTCCGCCCAGGGGGTTTCCACACCGCCCTGCCCAGAGGGATTCCACACCGCTCTGCCCAGAGGGTACTCCGCCCAGGGGGTTTCCACACCGCCCTGCCCAGAGGGATTCCACACCGCTCTGCCCAGAGGGTACTCCGCCCAGGGGGTTTCCACACCGCCCTGCCCAGAGGGATTCCACACCGCTCTGCCCAGAGGGTACTCCGCCCAGGGGGTTTCCACACCGCCCTGCCCAGAGGGATTCCACACCGCTCTGCTTAGAGGGTATTCCGCCCAGGGGGTTTCCACACCGCCCTGCCCAGAGGGATTCCACACCGCTCTGCCCAGAGGGTACTCCGCCCAGGGGGTTTCCACACCGCCCTGCCCAGAAGGGATTCCACACCGCTCTGCCTAGAGGGTACTCCGCCCAGGGGGTTTCCACACCGCCCTGCCCAGAAGGGATTCCACACCGCTCTGCCCAGAGGGTACTCCGCCCAGGGGGTTTCCACACCGCCCTGCCCAGAAGGGATTCCACACCGCTCTGCCCAGAGGGTATTCCGCCCAGGGGGTTTCCACACCGCCCTGCCCAGAAGGGATTCCACACCACTCTGCCCAGAGGGTACTCCGACCAGGGGGTTTCCATGCCGCCCTGCCTGGAGAAATTTTTTATTTTTTTTTTTAAGCTCTGGACAATGGGGGGGGGGGTCTTTGTTTTTTGTTTTTTAGGGGCGTCAGGAGCCGCCCCTTAGGGGGGGGGTACTGTCATGACCTCCGCTCTGGTGACCTTTCCCCCAGTGCTCATCCACACTCACCTCGTCCCGCACTGCGCAGCTGCAAGCCGTTCCTCATCTGTGGCTATAAAAGCAGTAAGGCTTGCAGTTGCCAGTGCGGGACCATTCAGTATTGTCACCTCCATAACCCGGACAGCTTCTGCCATCTCCTCAATCACCATAACCCGGACATTCATCATCACCACAGACTCTGACCGTTTGCTCCCAGGTTTTGTCTGTCTTGTCTTTATGTTTCTCAGTTTTGTTATTAAATTATTTTTCCCTTCAGTACTGTGCAATGGAGTCCTCCTTCACCTCACCCCGATCCGTGACACTATCATTATTATCATTATTATCATTACTATCATTATCATTCGTTATTGATTGAATTACTTTTCCTTTTTTCCCTTTCTCACCTTTTTTCTTTTTCTGTTCTCCCCTCTCTTTCCTTTCTTCATCGTCACTCTTTTCTCCCCTCTCGCCCTGCCCTCCTCTTTCCTCTCTCCTTCCACTGTCCTCCTTTTTCCTCACATCGTTCTCCTTTCTCACCCTGTCTTCTCCTTTCCTCACTCCTTCCTCCCCTCTCCTCCTTTTCTCCTCCTTCCACCTGTTCTTTATCCACCTCTCCCTCCACACCTTTCTTCTTCGTCTGTTCATTCTCTGTTTCATCTAATACATTATTGTGACCTACTGTTCTCCCCTCTACCACCTCCACACCTGCACCTTCATCCTCCCTCCTTTCCAGCGTCTCTCCCTCAGCGCTCCGCGGCGCAGAGGCAGCGGCACCCGCTGGATCAGCTGATTCTGCCGAGGCAGAGGGGCCCGCCGGGGCGGGGGCAGCGGCACCCGCCGGATCAGCTGATCCATCCGCGCCTCCAGCCGATCGATCGCCCCCCACTCTTCCTGGACAACTCCTAATTAAGTGACCCTCTCCCCCACACCCAAAACATTTCATAGTGTCAGTGGAAACATGTACAGTGTAATCAAACCCATCCACCTTAAACTTAAACACCAAATTCAAACTGTCGCTGCCACCGTTCAGCGCCATCAACACTTGCCTTCGGAAAGAGACGACGTGCTTCAGCTGTTGTGACTTACATCCCAGGGGGATGAGTTTTATCGGTGACAGCAGTTTTCCATGTCTCGATAATTCCCGACCCAGCACTTGATTCGAGACAAATGGGGGTATATTAGAAATTATCACTCTTTTAGCAGGATTAACCAGTGACAGTGCAGGAATTAAAGTGTCTCTAACCACCACCCCGTGTTCGATCACCTTGTCCACACTATCCAAGAAAACCACCACCGCGCTGTTCATTCATGAAGCTGATTTAACACTGTTAAAACCAACTAGTTCCCCTATAGCTAAGCTAACTTAACTCCCCTATAGCTAAGCTAATGTCCTCTACTGAACAGCTGATCGACGGTGTCAGCCGAACGGCGTGACGCCGCGTCAGCTGCTCTAACCCCATGTTACCAGCCCCGCTGGATAACAGGTTCACCTCCTAACCTAACTACTACACCTACCCCCCTACACTACACCCCCCCACACAACACAATACTACCAACAAACACCCACCACCAAGAGAAGTAGAAAAATCACCAAATACACCGTAAAAAACTCAGAAAAACACATACATTCGCTCAGCGACCAAACTCACTTCCTGCTCCCACAAACAGAGAGAGAGAGAGAGAGAGAGAGAGAGAGAAAGAGAGAGAGAGAGAGAGAAAGAGAGAGGGAGAGAGAAAAAGAGTTAAATGTACAGAGTGTGACCAGAGCAGGTGTTTGACTCGTTCTTGTAAATAAACATTAAAAACTAAACTCAGTGAAACCACTCCTTATGTTCTAAGAACCTGCAGAGGGAAGTTAACCCTGAGAGGAGAACCACATTTTACCCTGATTTAATGACTACAGGATAACGTCAAGAACGGTTAATAATACGTTTACAATAATAACAAAAAAAGAACAAAACAGTTAATTTTAGGATCCATGAACTTCTAGTTGATAATTTGTAAGAATTAACGATGAACTGAACTAATTCATATTAACTAACTAGAACTGAACTATGAACTAGTTCCTAATTAAGGTCAACTTTCCCAACACTGTCTTTACATTTATATAAGTATTTGTACTTTATACTCTTTACATTTATATAAGTATTTGTACTTTATACTCTTTACATTTATATAAATATATGTACTTTATACTCTTTACATTTATATAAGTATTTTAACTTTATACTCTTTACATTTCTATAAGTATTTGTACTTTATACTCTTTACATTTATATAAGTATTTGTACTTTATACTCTTTACATTTATATAAATATATGTACTTTATACTCTTTACATTTATATAAGTATTTTAACTTTATACTCTTTACATTTCTATAAGTATTTTTACTTTATACTCTTTACATTTATATAAATATATGTACTTTATACTCTTTACATTTATATAAGTATTTGTACTTTATACTCTTTACATTTATATAAGTATTTGTACTTTATACTCTTTACATTTATATAAGTATTTGTACTTTATACTCTTTACATTTATGTAAGTATTTGTACTTTATACTCTTTACATTTATATAAGTATTTGTACTTTATACTCTTTACATTTATATAAGTATTTGTACTTTATACTCTTTACATTTATATAAGTATTTGTACTTTATACTCTTTACATTTATATAAGTATTTGTACTTTATACTCTTTACATTTATATAAGTATTTGTACTTCATAGTATATACTTTAGTTTAAAACCCTGTTATTAATGATCATTTCTGGTTTCTTTGTGTATTTTTTTCCAGTCTAAATATCAGTAGTATTTTCTGTCGTACAGTAGTACTAGTATGTGTATATTCTACATACAGACTGGATGTGTTTATGTGTTTAACCATCAGGTGCAGGAGCTGCCGTCAGCTGTTCCAAATGTTCCTGCGTTCATGTTCATTCCATTAATAAAGCGGCGCTGGCGTGTTTCCAGGTGGACGTGGTTTTAAATAAGTTCTGGAAGGATCCCAGGCCCGTTCCACTCAAACACAAACACCCTTAATTCAATTTATAATTGATCGTGTGACTCGTTGGTGTAGATAAGAGCTGGTGTCCTGACGACCACAGGCCTTTAGTTTCATGTTTGAAAACACGCAACAATAGAAGGTTCTAGAATAAAACCTCCAACATCTGCAGCACTCACAGTTGGATGGGTTCTTTTATAGAATAAACAGTGATTTACTTTTACTGTCAGAACCTTCTAGAAACTAATGTTTCTACATGTGTTAATGACAAAGAAAAAGAAATGATCATTTTGGATCAAGTTTACAAAGATCAGTCTGGACTGAAAATGTGACATTTTACTGAAAAATTTGGTCATTTTTGTTCGTTTTACAGAATTTTGAGGGATTTTTTGTTAATTTTATGGAATATTTGGATCATTTTATTGAAATGGGGGTTTTTTTGTTCATTTTACTAAATATTTTGTACATTGTTGTTAATTTTACTGAATATTTTTTTCATTTTATTGAATATTTTTTGAATAATATTTGATACCCAGATGAGACGGCGTCTGGCGACAGTCAGGGTAGTAAAAGAACTGAGTGAGTGAAGACACCAGTCTATATGTGGTTCGGAAAACAATGCTCAAATCAGAGGTCAAAGTTAATCGGGACTGGAAATCTGTAATGAAAAACCCACCTTCTGTCCTTTTAAAAACGACTGTGACTGAATACAACACAATCTCACTGATATGAATACGTTAAAAATACAGCAGGACTTAAAGGGATATTTTAATGATGACATTTTATCTCATAATTAAGTCACAATTTTGATAAAAAAGTTATGAGATTTAAAAGTCATACATATCAGCCATCTTCTCCAAATACAGAAGGACATAAATGCCCCCCCAAAACAAAACAAAACACAATTTAGAAGTTGAGCAGAGAGGTCGTAGCATCACAGAGCAGATGATGTGCAGTGCCGTAGTAACTCCATCTCAATCCCATCTGAATAAATCAATAATCGAGCATTCATGAAAATGGGAAGCCCTCTATTAAAGCCATTTGACAAAGTGGATGCTTTCCTGAATTCATTCATTCCAAAGACCGTTTCTTAAGAATACTGATTATCCCGACTTCATGTCCAGACTTTAGCAGCACAAAAAAAACACCCACACCGGGACTGTTGGATTTATATGATTATATCATTGGTATCGAAGGTGTTTATTCCTAATACATTTTCCTTTCCGGACCATGTGATAAATGGTTTGTATGCTAATAAATTGCGTTGAAACAAATCGTCCCCACAGGAACAAGAGGGACGTATTGAAAGTGTCGGGGGGGGGGTTATTTGTTAAAGTTGTTGACCACCAGCTCCCTCCATCTGTCGGCCAGGTGGGCGGAGCTTCCTTAATTGCTTCAAACATCTTTGGTTCCCTGTGCCAGGCGTGTGTGGTCTTCATAGTGTGTTGTTCGCTGGTGTGTCCCTCACCAGAGGAGTGAATTCATCTGTCTGTAGTGAGTCATGGTGCCGCTGCTCTCTGCCTTTGGTTCTAATATCTAGGTTGTCTGACAGTAAGAGATATGCTAATTCAACAGCTCTTTTTACACATCATAAATTAAAGTCAGTCTGGGTTTCAGATAGCTGCTCATACTCTACAAACATCTGCCTTGGATGTTACGTAACATTTTCTGCATCGGCTGTGGACAGACGATAAACACACCGTGAACACCTTTACATCCACGCTAACAAAGCCACATCTGGAGTGATGGAATTGTTTTTACTCCACCAAGGAAAAGGTGGAGTTATGTTTTTGTTGATATTTATCCATTTGTTTGTTTGTGTGAAAGATAAAACAAAGTTAAGTCTGGATTTGGCTGGAATCTTCAGGAAATGTTGATCATGGAACAAGGATGAAGTGATAAAGGTTTGGTGGTGATCAGTGGGGGGGTGGGGGGGTCTGCCTGGGCAGAGACTGCTCTCTGCGAGTGGTTTTCTGGTCAATCCTGTTAAATGTTAGCCTAGCCTAGCAGCGGTATCCCTATTCATTCCATGCATGGGTCTAGTTTTGCTTCAAAGTCAGGGGAGGCGGGGCTAAAAGGTAAAAATGTAGCCAAAAGTTAAACTAGACAACTACAGTAGCACAGTAGTGCTAGATTTACTGCCACTAGGGGGGTGGGGCTAGTGCGACTAAGCTACTAAAATGTCACTAAAATGCCCTTTTCCACTCTGACCAGCGAACACAGCAGTTATTTTCTTCCCTCTCTCTCCTGCTCTGACTTTGTTCTTTATCTTCGCTGCTGCTGCTGCTTGGTCGTCTTCAGTTCTGTCTTCTCTTGTGCACCATGTCTTGTGATTTTCTTCCTTCTGAGCCCCCATTGATTTGTCTTTTGCTAAAGCATGGATGTAATCAACTGGGCATTTAACACAATCAATACTATCTATTCATCAAGGAAAGGGGGTCAGGAGTACCCAACTGTCGTCGGCGCCACGAGTTGGTCGGGGTACTCCAGAGATTCGTGACAAGAATGTCAGGCTGTTTGTTTGACACATCTGTCCATGGAGGACATAGAAGATGTCTACATATTTGGATTTATGGTGGAAACTTTCCTCACTTTTAGCCTGGGAGGAATGTTGATCCATCCCAAAATTAGGAAGGTCGTAGCACTGAAAGGGTCACTGATGCTGCGTCATGAAACTGGGGTGCTCCTCATGGAACTCACTGACACTGGTACCAGACTAAAACTGTCCATGACCCAGTCCCAGGACAATGTGTGAACTGTGTGGGACAGATTAGCTCTGTGGTGCCTCAGACCTCGTCTGCACAGAAACAAGTTTGTGTGATACCGACGTAGTTTCTTAACAGATGGGCCTTTCGTCAAATTGGGACCGATCTCACGCATACCCCAAAACGAGGGTCCCAGAGTTGGAAGATCTGGACATGGTGTCGTTTCTGTATCCATACCGATGAGTATCCTTGTGTGGTCACACCCACGTCATGACCACATGACCAGAAAAAACAGCAGCCTTGCACCCGTACCATTCATTCTTGTCACAAAACAGCGACAATGGTGAACAACAGAGTATTAGTGGTGACTAATGACACTACTTCTTCTGTTGTTCTCTTGTATCTGGTGAGACTAGCTTACAGCGCTCATAGTGGTGCGTTATGTAAATAGCATTATTTTCTTTTTGACACGATTTCAAAACTGAACCCGTATCGAACTGGTCTGGACGTAGACTCAGTCTGCATGTTGTGGAAGTGACCTGTTGAATCGTTCTGCAGATTCACAGAGGATGACATTACTAAAGCTCTGACAGTTTTATCTGGACTGAGGAAGGAGGCAACTGAGAAAACAACAACAACAACAACAGGGTGGATGAATGATGTGTGGGTGAGGTCTATTTTAAGGGCGTAGCATAACCCTACAATGGGTTAATGTTTTCTCCTTGAGCAGAATGAGATGTCTCTGAGTTTCCTTTATTTCCTCATGTGTCCTTGAAAGACTCTATAAGTGATATGTCTGCTCTGTTTACTAACTTATCTTTGTTTATACGTGTGTTCTTACTGTGTACTGAAAAAAATCATCTGTATGTGTGTTCATGTGGGCTTCACTGCACATGCACTTGCTACATTTTTACTTTCATGTATCTTTTTTGACGGAAATTTTACTTGGTGTTTGACTGTCAGCCTGTTACGGAAGTATGCGTTGATGTTGTATCAACAAATTTCCTGCAAGAGACTAATATATTTCTTCATTTCAATAAAAATTATACTAAAATGCACTAAAATCCTAGCCTAGCCTAGCCTAGCAGTGCTATCGCTATTCATTCCATGTATGGGTCTAGTGATGCTTCATAGTCAGAGGAGGCGGGGCTAAAAGGTTGTGATGACGTAGTTAGAGCGCCGGAAAGTTGATGGAGGAGTCCGGAGAAAGTTAGGAATGACTAAACAAAATGGTGGATTATGGAGCTTAACGACCGTCAGACATTTTATCTCATAATTAAAACTAATGCACATCAGATGAAATGATCCATTTTAGAAAAAGTCAAAGGCCAAGGTCACAATTAGCTCAAAGGTCAAAATCACATCATTGGCTCTAATTCAAGAACAGGTTGTCATAGAAACTGGAGATTGATACAAAATACGGACAAGATTAGACATTCTCCGAATGCTAGTTTAGACATTTTATCTCATAATTTAGGATTTTTATCTAATGTTTTTAACTTCACTTAATGTGTCTTATAGTCCAGAGTGTCTTATAGTCCAGAGTGTCTTATAGTAAATGGTAAATGGACTGCATTTATATAGTTCTTTTCCACCTTCATGGTGCTCAAAGCGCTTTACATTAGCCTCTCATTCATCCCCAACCCGTGGTTCCGATACTGGTTGAGTGAAAGGTAATGGTGCTGGATCAGTTCCCCCAGAGGCAGCGGATGTGGTGTTTGGTGTCTGGGTCAATAGTCCAGCCAGCTGCTGAACCTCTGCGGATATGGCCGTTACAACTGGTTCAACTCTGTGCATCTGAGCACCTGTCACCGGCTGATCTTCTGGGTCCATAATTGGCCAGATCGTGATGTGATGATCAGGTATCGGACCCAAATGCAGACAGCAGTCCAGGAGTAAAGTTTAAAGACAGGTTTAATACAAAAAGCTTAAAAACAGTTCAATGGGGATTATGCAAAAAGGGAAAACAGTCCAGTCCAGGACTCGGTAACCAGAAATCCACAAAGACAGATGGTAATACAGGTCACGGTCCAAAGGGCAGGTCGGGTTCCGGGGAAGACAGACAAAAGACGTGGTCGTACCAAAAGCAGGCTCAGATCCAAAGGGTGCAGACAGAAGACGAAGTCAGGCGGAAACAGGTCGAAGTAGGGAGCAACTAGAAACGGGTCAAAACAGCAGGAATAAGTCAAAAACCACAAAAGCAGGCAGAGAAAAATGCCAGAAGGTCTTGTAGGAACAAAAATGATCTGGCAACAGGCAGACTGACGGAGCAGGCTTATATAGAGCCACACCTGTGGTTACAGGTGTGGTTACTCAGGTGGCTTGCATTGAAATTAGGTCAGAGGTCACACACAGACAGAGGATGGGAGAGAGAGAGAAGAAAGACAGAAAGAGAGAGAAAAGAGCAGACATGACAAATTGAGTAAAAGTAAAAATTACACATTTGAAAAACTACTCTGAACATTACAAGTCACTCATAAAAAGTACTCAATTACAGTTAGGTGAGTAAATGTATTCTTTTCCACCTGTGTATCTAGTGTTGCCACATGTCCCACATTTTCATGGTCTGTCCCAGAAAAAAATATCATAAATCCGGGACACTAAATGTCTCGGATTTTTATACAGGGCCAAAACCACAGACCGCAACTGACCTGATTACATCTGTTCTGGCAGCTTTTCATCAAACTTCACATTCCCCTTTCCTCACACTGTATCAGACAGGGTGAGTCAGGACCAGGTTAAGCAAACTTCTCATCATTTCAGGGTTAGGGTTAAATTGTAACATGTCTACGTACATTAATAACATAACAAGTTTTCATGTTAGAATGTGTTGCTGCTTGACTGAGTCAGTAGTGGGCGGGTTTATTTGGAATGGTGAGGAGAGAGAGAGAGAGAGAGAAATATTCCGTCTCTGTCTTAGGTCACAGAAAAATACTGTCTTCCCAAAAAAATTTAACATTTCTGTGTTTATCTAAAGATACCTGAGATAAGAAAAATGAAAACTGTTCTGCTCCAGAAAGAGTTGGAAATTAATTGCTAATTAATTAATTATTAATCTGTTACGCTAAAGGGTGATTTTTTTTCTGGGTTAGATGTGCTTCTGACCAAAAGGCCAATTGGATGGTCAACATGTCCAGGTGGACACCCTGTGTATCAGAACAGAACACATGACACTTCCTGTTGTTCCTGCTTTATGGATCATTTCATCCCAAAACAAAACCAGTTCATTCATATGATCTGATAATAATATAATAGAGTCATTGTTCATAAATGAAGTTTTGTCACTGCTGGGAAAGCATTTAATTGTTGCGTCCGCTGACATAAGTGCAGTTGGACACTGGCTGTAGTTACCAGGGCGTCACCGTCGTCCATAATGACTCGTACACACATTAAACACTTTAGCAGAACGTCTGGCACACGCTGACACACAACAACACATTAGCCTTTAATGATTTCCTTGGTTTATTTATTTCCTTCTTTCCGGAAACTGTTCCATATTTATGGTGAGTCTGAACCTCGTCCAGTTCAGAGGAAGAAGAAAAGCTCTGGACACACGTCCTCACTCTACACTAACACTGCTGGCGTTTTTACAAGCCTCGTTTTGGGAGAAGTTTCTAAACCCTCTGTCATGTTCTGTTCCTTCTGTGTTCTGTTTTCTTCTCTGTCTGTGTGTGTCTGCTCTATGTTCTCCCTGTGTTTCACCTTTCACCTCATTCCGTTTTCCCTTCTTGATTTGATTATGCGACTCACCTGATGGACCCAGGTGTGTCCATCAGGTGAGGAGCATATAAGCCCGCATTCTGGTCTGAAACCTCTGCCAGATTATCATGACCTGTCCTCTGATTCTCCAGCATTCCGTATCTCCTGTATTTCCGTGTACCAGTCCCGTTTCTGTCCGACCTCCGTTTTCTGCTTGTTGTTCCAGTCTGTCTCTGAACCTGGTCCGGATCCTGTTAAGCCTTTCGCCGCCTGCCCTGACCCTGGAACGTACACCGACCCTGATATCTGCTGCCTGCCCCGACCCCGGAACGAACCCCGACTCCGAGCCTCGCCACCAGCCCCGACCGTGGACCAGAACCGGTCTGATTCCAGTCCCGCTCCCGGACCTGAGGAAGACCTCCGGGCCCGGCTTGGATAAGTACAGCCCAGCTCCGAAAGACTTTAACGAGGACCTGTCCTCACTCCTCTGTGTTGTTATTCTAACCTGTGTGAGAATAAAATATTGTTTGGACTTTTACGTACGCCTCCTGTTTTGCGCTTAGGTTCTCCGTGGTCCGTTACACCCTCGCACATAAAAGGAACCATTACAGACAAAACACTCTCGTGTACACTCTTCGTCAACACCGGTGTATACCCTTAGTTAACACTGGTGTATACCCTTAGTTAACTCTGGTGTATACCCTTAGTTAACTCTGGTGTATACCCTTAGTTAACTCTGGTGTATACCCTTAGTTAACACTGGTGTATACCCTTAGTTAACTCTGGTGTATACCCTTAGTTAACTCTGGTGTATACCCTCAGTTAACTCTGGTGTATACCCTCAGTTAACTCTGGTGTATACCCTCAGTTAACTCTGGTGTATATCCTCAGTTAACTCTGGTGTATACCCTCAGTTAACTCTGGTGTATACCCTTAGTTAACACTGGTGTATACCCTTAGTTAACTCTGGTGTATACCCTTAGTTAACTCTGGTGTATACCCTTAGTTAACTCTGGTGTATACCCTTAGTTAACACCGGTGTATACCCTTAGTTAACTCCGGTGTATACCCTTAGTTAACTCCGGTGTATACCCTTAGTTAACTCCGGTGTATACTCTTAGTTAACTGATGTCAAAATGTAACATGATGGAGCCACAGGTGTTGACCCGTCTGATGTCTTTAAGTTAGGGGTCAAAGGTTAGGGTTATAGGTGTTGACCCATCTGATGTCTGAAGGTTAGGGTTAGGGGTCAAAGGTCAGACCATGTTAATGACAAAACACCAGATTCTATCTTGTCTGAATCCTAAGATTTTACCACTGATGTGTTTGATTGTTGACCTTTAGTGTGACCTTGACCTTTAACCTTCATTGCTCAAAATCGAATGTGTTCGTCCTTGAAACATTATCTATCATTCCTGAAAGTTTCATCAAAATCCGTTCAGAAATTTGTGTGTAATCCAGCTGACAGACAGACAGACAGATAGACAGACACACACAGACACACACACAGACAAACCACTAAAGCAACAGACAAACAAACAGACCCAAATGTGAATACGTCCTCGGCGAAGGAAACGAACCAAGAAAATCAATAAAATTAACAAAATAATCAGTGGTCGTTGTCACTGCTAACAGCTATGTGTCTGACCAAACTACTTTCATCAGTTATTGGTTTAGGGTTAGCTGTTAGCACTGTTAGCAGTGTTAGCTGTTAGTACTGTTAGCAGCGTTAGCTGTTAGCAGTGTAAGCAGTTAGCACTTTTAGCTGTTAGCAGCATTAGCTATTAGAAGTGTTAGCAGTGATAGCAGTTAGTTATTAGTATTAGTTATTAGCAGTTATTAGTTGTTACAGTGTTAGCAGTTAGCATTGTTAGCTGTTAGCATTGTTAGCAGTGTTAGTGGTTAGCACTGTTAGTGGTTAGCAGTGTTAGCTGTTCGCACTGTTAGTTGTTAGCAGATGACATTTTACTTTATCTACAAGAAGCTAAAACTTCAGTAAAGGAAGTATTTAACCTCATCACAACCTTCTCGCGTCTTTCAGACTATTCCATCAACTGGTCAAAATCAATTATATTACCTTTAACAGAAAACTCGTGGAATCCCGCAGTTCAAAACTCACATTATTCTTTTCCTACTGGCAATATCAGATATCTGGGCCTTAGGGCTTTTTTGTGTTATCCCTGACTATTTTGTTATTTTATATGTTTTATGGCACTGGTTGCTGTTACATGTTTTATCTCAAGAATGGTCTAATAAATTCAATCAATTCAATCAATCAATCTGGGCATAAATATTTCCTCCAAACTCTCAGAATTAGTTCAGCTGAACTTCACTCCACTTTTGGACAAAGTCTGTGATGAGGTGTTGGAACAACCTCCCCATCTCCCTTTTGGGACGAATAGCGACAGTCAAAATGAAAATATCACCGAAAATCAACTATCTCTTCTCCATGATTCCATTTAAACCCACATCAAAGTGGTTCCAATCGTTAGACTCTGCTATCGGTAAATTCTACTCAAAGAATAAAAAGGTTAAAATCAGTTTGACTACCCTCCAGAAGAATAAATCTGAAGGGGGACTGGAGGTTCCCAACTTCATATATTATTATTTATCCAACCAAATACAATATCTCACCAAATGGATACATCCACATGAAAAATAGAACTCCTGGCTAGAACTAGAACAGTTAGATTGTAACCAGATCAAAATCTCTGACCTTCCCTTTATCACCTCCGCCCTTAAATACAAAGCACATATAAAGCTGTTCATGGCCACGCCCACAGTTACATCCAGGACCTCATTCACCAACACAACCCGTGCCCTGAGATCCTCTGACCTGGCTCTCCTCTCAGTACCCAGGACCCGGTTAAAAACAAAGGGGGTCAGATCATTTGAGGCGACGACCCCAAAGCTGTGGAATGAACTCCCCCTAAGTCTGAGAACGGCTCCGACAACAGACATTTTTAAGACTCAACTTAAAACGTACTTTTTTAAACTAGTGTTTAATTGTTAGCCTCTCTCCTCTATTTCTTTCTATTTTATATTTGTGTTTGTTGTTTTTATTGTCTGGTTTGTAAAGCACTCTGTGTACCTGTACTGTGAAGGCTGCTATAGAAATACTATTTTACTTACTTACTTAAACATCATTCCTGCTTCAAGAACCCTATGATCACTTCCACCTTGTCTGCTTGGTGGAAAGCACTGGAAATCACAAGCTCCCAATTAAAACCCACTTTACTCTCCCCAACCTGGCACAACCCTGATTTTACAAACAATAAAATAGATCTTTATTTCATCACATGAGCAGAGAGAGGAGTCACTCACCTCCATCACCTTCTGGATGACAACACATTTAGGACAAATATAAACTTATTCCAAACATTTGAAATAACAAATGGACATTTTCTTCAGTACCTACAGGTAAAGAAGACGATTATAAATAGAATTCTGTCGCTTCAGAATACTTTACAGCCAACGCACCTACAGCCACCTGAATTTGTTAAATACACTGTGAAACTGTCTCCAAGAAATAAAAAGAATCTCTTAAAAATGTAGAGTTTACTCTCAAAGACACACTCTATACACCTTCCAACTCAAAAATGGGAAAAAGACTTAACTAAATGTTTTGACTCTTTTTTTTGGACCCAGATCTGTGAAAATACATTTAAAATAACTAAAAACACAAACTTACAATTGATTCAATTTAAGGTGCTTCACAAACGCATATAACACAATATAAAGTGTATAAAATGGGCTTCTCTCACTCACACACATGTACGCAATGAACCCAAAACATGACGGACACTTACTTTGACGCTCTGTGGCTTTGTACACCCGTCTATTAATTCTGGGTAACAATCACACAGAAACTCTCCAATATTTTGGACTGTGGGATTCTGCATTCCCCAAATGTTTGCCTAGTTGGTGATCTAACACAAACTTCCACATATTCATATCCAGCCCACACTTGCAGCTATCGCCGTCGCCAAGAAAACTATTTTAGTTAAGTGGAAAGATAAGAAAGTCCTCAACATCATCCATTGGCTGAACCTCCTCACAGAATACATTTGACTAGAGAGAATATCTGCTATTAGAAAAAAACAATTGGACTCCTTCAAAGAAAAATGGTCTCCATTTATTAAATCTATAAATATTAATCTATAGCCTCCGCTTCTATGTGAGCGTATGTCATTTCACTAATAAAATTGTAATTATTATTCTGTCTGTGTGTATGGTCTGACTTCATAACCCTCTACCTTTTTAAGTAGGATGGCACCATGGACCTCAAGGTTGTGTGCATGCACTGGGGGTGTCCCTTCCCTACTGCTCTTGGGGTCGCTCTGTGGCTCTGCGGGGCCAGCGTGGCTTGGGCCCCTCTGCCTGGGGGTGGTTGTCCCCGGTGTCTCTCCCTTTGAGCACTGGACCTGCTGGGTCTGTGCGCTCTCCCGGGGCCTTGGGGGTGTCGGCGGCTGGTCTCTTCTGGGGCGCCCTGGCTGGCCCTGGGTTTTGGGGTGGGTCGGCCCTCCGGTCACCCCCCTGTCCCTTCCTGCTCTGCTTCCCTCCTCCTCCCTCCTCTCCCACCTGGCCGCTCATCCTCGTCCCTCTACCTCCCCTCGGGGGTCTGGGGGCCATCCGCTGCCTGGGGGACTGGCATGGGGGCCGGGTGGTCTCTTTTGGGCGGTGGCTCTGGCTCATCTGGGCACAGACCTTGGTACTTGTCTGTGTGCCATCACTGGAGATTAGCTTCTGCTGGCTGGGGGCTTATGTCCGGGCCTGGTGCTGTCCTGGGGAGTAGTGGGGTGGGTGGGGTTTCGGTGGTGCTACGGGGTGGGCGCCCTACATCCTGGATGTGCTGGCTCCGGGGTGGGTGTGGAGGCTCATGGCTCTCACTTCCTGGTGAGCGGGCGGGGCGGGGTGCTGCATGCGGCTGGACTGTGGTGGGTTTACGGCGTCTGCCGGGGTGCTGGTCTAGTGATGTGACTTCTGGGGGTTTTGGTGCCGGCTGGGCGGGTCGGGTTCGGGTGGACCCACCTCGGCCTCTTGCCTCTGGGGGACCTCTGCATCATTACCAGTGGTCTCAGTACCTGTCTTCCCAGCTGCTCTGTCCTCATGGGGCGGATCCACACCAGACTGCCTCTTACTGTGCACTTCACATACCTCACACCTCACTGTATATAGCTACTCTTAGGAACATATAGGGACACAACAGTTAGTGCCCCAAGAACAGGTGGGGGCGTGAGGGATGTGCTCTGTGGTTGGGCAGAGGGCAGGGTTCTATGGTCTTGTCTCTTCCCCATCATCCTCTTGCTTGCGTCCCCTGCTCTCTAATTTCTTTTAAATGCACCACACACACATTCACACTTTGCGGGTAGGTCTGGGATGGCTCAGGGGTTAGGGTGGTGGGTGGATCCTCGTGCCCCAGGCCGCCTGAGTTGGTCTTGGTACGCTGGGGTGTCTGTAGCTGCTCCCTCTTGTTCTCCGGGTTTGCATCGTTCACGGTGGCCCCGGTGGCTCTCTGGGGGCGGCGCCCTGTGGCTCCTACGGCCCGGGGTGAGGGGTGCCCTGTTGGCTTGGCCCTGCCTTGCTGTTCTGGGCTTAGGGGTCCTTCACACTTGCATGTTTGATCAGGTCTCGCCACCTACTCCCATTTGAGTGAATGATGGGACCCCCCAGAATGTGCTGAGAATCTCTCCAGAATCTCTACCCTAAACTCATTCTCTTTTACACTAGTGTCCCCTTCTGGCCTATTTTATTCTATTCTATTCTATTCTATTGCATTCTATTTTGTACCATCAAGACATCCACAATTATGGTGCTCACTACCATTTGTTTAATTATTTATTTATTGATTCTCTTTTTCTTTTGTGCTGTTTTGGTTTTCTTCTCTTTTTTCAATTTATTTATTTTTATTGATGGACAGTTAATAGTTGGAATAACACACCACCTTACAATCTTTAATTGAAATAGCACCGCCTGTTAACCTCTGTCCCTGTCTGTCCTCGTTCGTCCTGTCCAGTCTTTGTTTCTCCCACACATCACTGAGGTGTAGCACTGCCCTCCCTGGCTTATAATAGAGAGTTCTAATAAAGGATGTCTGCTCAGCTTTCAGGGAGGACCGCTGATGGTCACACACATGCACTAAATATTAAAATATTTGGCTAAAAGACTAAAATATGCATTGATCTCAAACAATGTTGACTCCCTCTGTGGAGTTAAACAATGAGAACAAATGCAGACAAAAAAAAAGCAGTTAGTGGCTGCTACGTCCATGTTTTCTCTGTATCAAACTACTTTCATCAGTTGTTGAGCACCTTGGGGATGATTAAAATGCCCCAACCTGAAGCCTTGGAGGTCCCAGAGCGTTCTAAAGGTTCCCAGGGGGTTCTAGAACATCCATACCATAAAGGAACATGTGATAAATAAGCAGAACTAAGTCCTTGCAGAGCTTTATGAAGCAATAGCAGGATTTTCAGACCAGCACATGTAGACACTGGAGCTGGAACGGTGGAAGTGAAGCAGAAGGAAGGTTCCGTCCATAGTGGAACACCAGACATCATATTTTAACCAAATATGTTTTTCTTCCAGCAGTGGTGACACTGGTGTAGTGTCAGCGCTGTTCCATCACTCCCAGACGTCATATGACAGGCTGCTCCGTGGCTGCATATAGGTCATGTATAGGGTGTCGAGTGTTTATTGATAGAACCGTTGACAGTCCCAGCAGAACCACGCTGTGTTGACACGCCAACGTCACTTACACAAACTGTCACTGCTATTGACATCACACATAATCACTAGCTGCGTATGACACTGCATGGGTGTAGATCAACTCTGTTACTATGAACCAGTTAATGCACATTTAAATACTAAACTATTATAAACACAGTCTGAACACCTTCAAAAATACTATCAAAATACTAACTGTAACCAGTATTGACAGAATGTTTAACCCCGCCCCTATTTTGTTCCAATCTCCAGTTTCTATGACAACCTATTCTTGAATTAGAGCCAATAATGTGATTTTGACCTTTCTGCTAAATGTGACCTTGACCTTTGACCTTTGGCAATATTGATAATTTGGTTATATGTATATATGTGTCAGTGTGTGTAATATTATGATAATATATCCAGTATTGATTAAGTTATAGCGTGACATCACTCATGATCCATTTGAGTAAAGGTCAAGGGTCAAGGTCACAATTAACTAAAAGGTCAAAATCACATTATGGGTTCTAACTCCAGAACAGAGGGTCACAGAACTTTCAGATTGGTACCAAACGATCCAGGATGAAGATTTATACAATTCTCATAATTGCTGTAATCACCTACGACCAATAGTTTTTCAGATATCTGGAGGTCAAAGGTGACATTATTTTGGTGTTTTCTTCTGTATATTACAATATGTTTTGGGTATTTCATCATTCTTTAGTGATTTTTTTACTGGACTTAAGTAGATTTTCTATCATGTCTTAGTATTTGTGTTAAAAATGTAATCTGATTAAAACATTTCATCATTTAACATCCCCATTTATATATATTCTAAGTTCTCCAACTCCCCCAGCGTAGCGTCACCAGAACACTGTGTCTGTACTAACAGCCTTTGACAGGGAATGAACAACAGACTGTGAATGTGGACAGTGGTCTGGGTTTGTCACATCTGAACTGTTACAAACCTGATCTGCTGCAGCTGCTGAGGCTGCGAATGCTGCTGAGGCTGCTGCGGCTGCTAATGCTGCTGAGGCTGCTGCGGCTGCTAATGCTGCTGAGGCTGCTAATGCTGCTGAGGCTGCTGCAGCTGCTGAGGCTGCTGTGGCTGCCAATGCTGCTGAGGCTGCTGCGGCTGCTAATGCTGCTGAGGCTGCTGCGGCTGTTAATGCTGCTGAGGCTGCTGCGGCTGCTAATGCTGCTGAGGCTGCTGCAGCTGCTAATGCTGCTGAGGCTGCTGAGGCTGCGAATGCTGCTGCTGCAGCTGCAGACTTTTCTGTTTAATCAGATTAATAAAGAAGGCCCCTTGCACTTCCCAAATAATTTTGCGTCAGCGCTGAGTGACAGTAATTCGTAATTGTAGCGTGCATCATAGCGCTGGCGTCTTACGCTCATATTACATCTGAATGTGAACACGTGTAGTGGAGGGTGGATTCTACATGCTCGTAAACATTCCACTGTAACACTTTATTATCCGTCGTTTCACGTTTGATTTTTACTGACAATGAGAATATTTCATATGGTTGAACCCATAAAGACTGTGCACTGATCATGTGACACATCCTCTATATTTAACCTGTTTAATTATTTACCAGCAGTTATTGTCAAATGGATCAACTGTAGTTTATGTTTTCTGTGAAACTCATTTTTTAAAAAATAGAATTGACTGATCATAAAAACTGTAGGATCCAAACGAGTGTAGAAGATGATGTTCCTCCTTACAAACAGTCCAGTTCCCCCTGACATGGACTAAACATTTTAAAACAAAACAGAGGAACAGTGTAATCAGTAATCAGTGTCTGATTCATTAAACCATATTTATGACTTTTTTCTCAAAATGTAACTTCACTTAATGCACCTTATTGTGCAGAACATACAGTACTTATGTATAAAAAGAAGTTGGAAAAGCTTCACGTACCCACTGTAGTGCCTCAACGTACCCCCATTTGAGAACCACTGCTGTAGGGTTCTATACTAGTTCTACAGGGTTCTATACAGGTTTTATAGGGTTCTATACTAGTTCTACAGGGTTCTATACAGGTTTTATAGTGTAGCAGATGGGCACTATAAAGGAGGCACACCTGACTAGTAGGAGGGGCAAGTAAAGCAGAAAAAGAATCAGGAGAGTTGGAGAAAAAAAAAAATCACTTAACTCAGAGAGGGAAGATGAAGGTGTTGGTGATCCAGGTGAGATTCGTGCTGTGGAGTCCAATTTAAAAAAAAAAAAAAGTAGAAGAATCTAAAGTTAACTGGAGTGGTCTAAAGCCAAAGGAGAGAGAAAAGCCTGGAATCTGTGGAGTGGGCAGAACCGTCCACAGTACCAATCTCACCTGGATCACCAACACCTTCATCTTCCCTCTCTGAGTTAAGTGATTTTTTTTTTTCTCTCCAACTCTCCTGACTTTTCCTGACCTGAAGACGTTCCTGGACACTCCAACTCTTTCACCCCTCAGTTTCCCTCATAACCCACTTGGCCCTGGCCCTTGGACTCCATCACTCTGTCACCTTTAACCCTTTATCTACTCACCTGGAAGAAGTCAAATCATAGAAGACAACCCTCATAGATAACTGCATTTCCATACGTCCACCTCAGTGACATTCCACCCGTACATTAACGTCCTTCCTCTGCTCATCCTTCCCTCTTCAAATACAAGACTTTTGTTTTGTTGGTTTAAGAAATGTTATTTTATGTTTAATGTATTGAAATTCTGAGTTAATACTTGTTTTTTTTTCTGTATTATGATGAAATGTTTTGTTTATCCTTTTGTGAGTTAAAAAATAATAATCATCTGAATCTTTAAATTAATGGTCTGGTGTCCATGTCTTTTTTGTAGCCTAGAAGTGAGCAGCCGGGGTAAACTTTCTTTTCTCTCTGCTAATTAAATTAAATGATTGTTTAAGGTAAATGTCCCCTTTTTCAGTCTGGAGCCCAAATATATTTTCTGGGAGAGACTTCTACTCTACAATAGGTTCTATACTAGTTCTATATTGTTCTATGCAGGTTCTATATTGTTCTATGCAGGTTCTATACGGTTCTGTGCAGGTTCTATACGGTTCTGTGCAGGTTCTATAGGGTTCTATACTGGTTCTATACGGTTCTGTGCAGGTTCTATATTGTTCTATGCAGGTTCTATACGGTTCTGTGCAGGTTCTATACGGTTCTGTGCAGGTTCTATAGGGTTCTATACTGGTTCTATACGGTTCTGTGCAGGTTCTATAGGGTTCTATACTGGTTCTATACGGTTCTATGCAGGTTCTATACGGTTCTGTGCAGGTTCTATACGGTTCTGTGCAGGTTCTATAGGGTTCTATACTGGTTCTATACGGTTCTATGCAGGTTCTATACGGTTCTGTGCAGGTTCTATAGGGTTCTATACTGGTTCTATACGGTTCTGTGCAGGTTCTATACGGTTCTGTGCAGGTTCTATAGGGTTCTATACTGGTTCTATACGGTTCTGTGCAGGTTCTATAGGGTTCTATACTGGTTCTATACGGTTCTATGCAGGTTCTATACGGTTCTGTGCAGGTTCTATACGGTTCTGTGCAGGTTCTATAGGGTTCTATACTGGTTCTATACGGTTCTATGCAGGTTCTATACGGTTCTGTGCTGGTTCTATATGGTTCTGTGCAGGTTCTATAGGGTTCTATACTGGTTTTACAGGTTCTAAGTTCTAACACACATGGAATCACTTAACCATTGGAACAGAGAGAGAGAGAGTATAATGCTTTAGCTGAGATGACACAGAAATATCAATTCCTCATCAACTTAAAAGACCAGTGTGAATTATGGGATGAGTTTCAGATGGTGCATTAAGATCTGCAGAACAGAAAGTCATATCTGTCTGGGTTTTTTTACTCATATATTTGACTTTATGAAGCTGGAATGATAGTTTAGTTCTTCCTCCTCATCTTCATCTTCAGTTGGATAAATGACAGTAAAATGTTGTCATTAGTGCCGTGTTTTATTTTCTGGATGGTAAGTTGCACTAGCCAAAACAAAATGTATAATAAAGAAAGAAAAAACATATATAAGTCCCATGTTTTGGGGGAGAATTTATGTGATGAAATCCAAAACTAAGAAAAAGACATTTTCACTTCATATGTGAATCTGTTTGTCAGTGTTTGTGGACTGAGTCACTTCTATTAAAGCTCCTCCCATTTTCTGAGTAACTGACTGGAGTAAAGCATGTCTGAATGTTAAACCATGCCTCTGAACTCCTCCTTAATCATGAGTGACATGAGGGTCTGAGGGACAAGTACATGTACTTTTTATGTCTGTACTGTTAAAAATAAGTGAGTTAGAACAATTTAAAAAACACTGAACTCAACACTGAGCTGTCACAAACCCACCATGTAGCAAATAATAGAAAGACTGTCTATCCCCTGTGTAGTTAATAATAAACACTGTGTAGTTAATAATAAACACTGTGTAGTTAATAATAAACACTGTGTAGTTAATAATAAACACTGTGTAGTTAATAATAAACACTGTGTAGTTAATAATAAACACTGTGTAGTTAATAATAAACACTGTGTAGTTAATAATAAACACTGTGTAGTTAATAATAAACACTGTGTAGTTAATAATAAACACTGTGTAGTTAATAATAAACACTGTGTAGTTAATAATAAACACTGTGTAGTTAATAATAAACACTGTGTAGTTAATAATAAACACTGTGTAGTTAATAATAAACACTGTGTAATTAATAATAAACACTGTGTAGTTAATATTAAACACTGTGTAGTTAATAATAAACACTGTGTAGTTAATAATAAACACTGTGTAGTTAATAATAAACACTGTGTAGTTAATAATAAACACTGTGTAGTTAATAATAAACACTGTGTAGTTAATAATAAACACTGTGTAGTTAATAATAAACCTAATATTATTAAACCTATAGGATCAAATAATTTAATACAAATAGTTTTAAGTAATAATCAGATTAAAAGAACACCTAAAAATTTTATCCAATGTGGACTAATCAATATTAGGTCAATTTCTTCCAAATGTTTATTAATAAATGATCTAATCAGTGATCAATAGATTGATATTTTAGCTGTGACTCAAACCTGGCTTCAGCAGGATGAATATGTCCCATTAAATGAATCCAGGTGAACTATCACACAGCCAGAACCAGTGGTGGTGGTGGAGGAGTGGCAGTAATATCTCACTCCAGTTTAGGTCTTAGCCCTAAAATTAATCCTAAAATTAATTCCACTTACCACTCCTTTGAAAGTCTACTTTTATCCATTACTTTCCCCAACTGCAGAAACCAAAAACCAGTCCTTTTTGTCCTAGTTTATGTCCCTCCTGGTCCTTATTCACAGTTTGGATCTCATCAGTCTCTGACTTTCTATCCAGTGTAGTGTTGAACTGGGATAGGATTAGAATAGTTGGTGATTCTGTCTAAAACGACTGCAGAAAAATTAATTCATGCATTTGTTACATCACGATTAGATTATTGTAACTCCTTACTTGTAGCGTGTCCTAAATATTCCCTAAAAAGCTTCAACTGGTTCAAAATGCAGCAGCAAGATTATTAACAGGATCAAATAGAAGAGAACACATCACCCCTGTGCTCCAAACCCTGACCCCTGACCCCTAACCCTATCACCCCTGTGCTCCAAACCCTGACCCCTGACCCTATCACCCCTGTGCTCCAAACCCTGACCCCTGACCCTATCACCCCTGTGCTCCAAACCCTGACCCCTGACCCTATCACCCCTGTGCTCCAAACCCTGACCCCTGACCCCTAACCCTATCACCCCTGTGCTCCAAACCCTGACCCCTGACCCCTAACCCTATCACCCCTGTGCTCCCAACCCTCACCCCTGACTCCTGACCCTATCACCCCTGTGCTCCAAACCCTGACCCCTAACCCTATCACCCCTGTGCTCCCAACCCTGACCCCTGACCCCTAACCCTATCACCCCTGTGCTCCCAACCCTCACCCCTGACCCCTAACCCTATCACCCCTGTGCTCCAAACCCTGACCCCTGACCCCTAACCCTATCACCCCTGTGCTCCCAACCCTCACCCCTGACCCCTAACCCTATCACCCCTGTGCTCCCAACCCTCACCCCTGACCCCTAACCCTATCACCCCTGTGCTCCAAACCCTGACCCCTGACCCCTAACCCTATCGCCCCTGTGCTCCCAACCCTGACCCCTGACCCCTAACCCTATCACCCCTGTGCTCCCAACCCTCACCCCTGACCCCTAACCCTATCACCCCTGTGCTCCAAACCCTGACCCCTAACCCTATCACCCCTGTGCTCCAAACCCTTCACTGGCTACCAGTTGAGTTTAGAATTAAATTTAAAATGCTACGATGTATCATTTGGGAGTTATAGCTACGTAAACATGGCCCCATTCATTTCAGATGGACATTTTTGACAGTTTTTTTTTTAACATTTTATATGAAATCCCTGCATCTTAATGTCAAGCCTGTTGGTCTCTTTACAGTCGTGCAGGCTGCAGTTCTTTTCAAGGTTTTTTGTATAAGTTAGAAGAACAAATCATAATAAATACAATAAACAATATATTAATTTGTATTATTTATTCATTTTTATTTTATTATTTTTGCATTACATGCAAGCACACAGGAAATAAAAATAATCACACATTGGATCATTTTAAACAGAAAAACTGTTTGCTTAAAGACAAAAACTGTCCCAGCAGAGAAAGAAAAACCTTGACTTAAAATCCACACCAACGACAGAAAATTCTAAACTATTCCAACATAGGTGAGAGTCACGTGACACTCTACTTCCATCACATTTATTGGATTCATCACAAAATCCTATTAACTGACTGATGGAAAAGTCCCAGAATGCATCGCAGAGCCATTAACCCCCATACAGCCATTCTCCATTATCTAATGTGAAGCTAAATCTGTACCATCCTCCTTCTTTGGATATTAAATAATCATAAATAACTCACCTAATACCTGTTTTGTTGTTGTTTTTTTTCTCAGATTATCATCTGATGTTTCCTTTTTTTGTTCGTTATGGTACATTTACGACTGTATTTTCTTCATATTTTCATGCTTACGATGCATGTTGATGTTGTTTTCAAGGTGTATTTTCCCTCTGGGAGGCCCTGCTGACATGTATACATACACTTATGTTAGATAAGTGCATTATAAAGACAGCCTATCTACTGTAAAGTGCATGTATTTATTAGTGGGTGAAGGGCTGTGCAGCCCCAGGCCTTTATAGAACTCTAATGTAGTTTATGTTCAAAGGCTCAAACTGTTTCCTGTAGAATTCATGTGTTGGTGCATCAGTGTGTGATAGAGAGGAAGAACACACTCCTGATGCTATGGGGAAGAGGGGGGGGGGGGCACTGTGGTCCTTCTACAGTACCCATATAGAACCCAACAGCAGAATATTGTTTGTCATATTTATTATGACAAAAAAATGCAGCCCGCACCTCTGTAAATAGACCAAAAATGTTGATGCTAAAATGTGCAGCCTGATGAAAAAATGCATCAGATTCCGATATTTCGTACAGATTTCGCATTATTATACCAAATAAAACTCCATTCATTCTTAATGGGACAGACAAAAACACTCCTGCTTCTTCATACTTTGTGGCACAGACTTCATTTAAACTTTCAAACACAGTCATTTTTGTGGTGTCTTTAGGATGTGATTGTCATGAGGGTGTGATTTACGGTTGTCGATAGAGAACTCAGTAAATCCACCCTGAAAAGACCAAAATCTGACTTTTTATCAGTGGGTGATGTCATCGCTAGAGCACGAGAGAAGAAAAAATTAAGCTGAAAAATGTCTCAATAACTCGTCCTCACGACAAAACCATAAATAGTAGACAAACAATCTTTTCCACAAATGTTGCCATGGTTGTGAGAATTCAAACAAACCAGGGTTTGAAGATCTAGCTCTTTTTAAAGTGAAATGACAGGAACCTGTTTGGGATGATGTCAGGGATTTCTGTCAATAGACTTCTATTGGAAAAATCATTTCTGTCTCATGTTGAGTTCAGTGTTTTTCAAATTGTTCTAACTCACTTATTTTTCACAGTACACACATAAAAAGTACATGTACTTGTTCCTCACACCCTCCTGTCACTCATCATCAACTTTGTTTTCACCAATTATTTACACTTTTACCAAAAATCACAGGAGTTCAGAGGCATGGTTTAACATTCAGACAGACTTTACTCCAGTCAGCTCTGTGTGTCTGTGTGTGGAACTACAGGCTGGTTTCCATGGCAACAGGGAAAGTCCCTGACTCACAGAAAATGGGAGGAGCTTTAACATAAAATGGGAGGAGCTTTAATAGAAGTGACTCAGTCCACAAACAGATTCACATATGAAGTGAACAGCAGATATTTCTTCCTTTCACCAGAAACAACTACAGCGACAAGAAACAAACAAACGCTTACATTTACTGCAACTGATGGATGGAAGTCTGGTTTAATGTAATTACATTTATAATAAGTGTGTAAATGTGTGTGTATATATATATATATATATATATATATATATATATATATATATATATGTAGCGACTGGATAGGTTAGTGGTCCACTGACTTTGGTGCGGAAGATTGCCGGTTCGAATCCCAGGTGTGCCCTTAGGCAAAGCACTTTACGCTATACATGCCTATACCTCACGATGAGCGATACAATAAATAGAGTCATACCGGCTCGGACGGCGCCGGGGACAACAAGGTCCACGTTAGGGGTTGAGGAACCAGGACACCCTGATGTTAAATTGGCTACTGGAACAAGACATTCATGGAGCAGGGCAGAGAACATGGTACTGATGGAGTGTTACTACGGAAGTAACCCCAGTGAGAGAGGGTACATGCAGAGGATGTGGGAGAAATGGTTGCTTCGAAACCCCACATCCTCACTGACTAAGAAACAGCTCCGAGCTCAGTGTTCGAAAGTAGTGATCGGAGCACTAGGGGCAGTGACCCCCAAGCTGGGACAATGTCTCCAGCAGATACCAGGAACAACATCAGAGATCTGTGTCCAAAAGAGCGCATTGCTAGGAACAGCTAAGATCCTGCACAGAACCCTCAGGCTCCCAGACCTCTGGTAGAGGACCCGAGTCTGAAGGAGACACCGCCCACGTGGGGCGAGAGGAACTTTTTTTTTTTCATACAGTGTTGTACCTGAACGCGTTCATTGAACGATCGTTCACGAACTATATCATATTTTTAACGAACGTGAACGACTCGTTCACTGTTACCAAATGAACGGGAAGTTGTGAACGTGGTTATTCTGGCATTTATTGAACTGCACTCTTATTTAGTTCATATTTCATTCTTATCACATTGTAATTATTGAGTCCTATAAGGAATAAAATGGGATCAAAACACAACATTATCATAGATGTCATTATTTTATTATTCGGCGGGGGGGGGGGGGGGGGGGGGGGGGGGGGGCGAGAGAGAGAGAGAGAGAGGGGTGCAGAGAGTTTTTGGGAGCAGAGAAAAAGAGTTAAATGTACAGAGTGTGACCAGAGCAGGTGTTGTCCCGTTCTTGTAAATAAACATTGAAAACTAAACTCAGTGAAACCACTCCTTATGTTCTAAGAACCTGCAGAGGGAAGTTAACCCTGGGGTAAGGTACTTACTTCTGCCCTGGAGGGGCGACATTTTCCCCTGATTTTTTGACTACAGGATAACGTCAGAAATGGTCAATACGTTTACAATAATAACACAAAAAAGAACGAAAAAGTTTATTTTGGGATCCATGAACTTCTAGTTCATAATTTGGAAGAATGAACGATGAACTGAACTAATTCATATTGCAAACGCAAATGAAAAGGATACTATGTGACCGTGCTGTCTCAAAGTACAAAGAGTTAATTCAGTCACTATTTGTGTCTATGTCATGTGATTATGTAAAGGACACATTTAGTCCCAGTATAAGTGATGAGTTAGTCGATAGTACCATGCTCACACTACAAACTACGTTAGATATAGTTGCCCCCCTTCAGTTAAAAACTACTAAGATTAGATGAACCTCCCCATGGTACAACGCTGACACTCGCTCCATTAAACAAACAACACGTAAATTAGAGACAATGGAGGCGATCCAACTTAGAAGATTCTCTCAATGCCTGTAAAAATATCTTAATAAAGTATAATCCATCTTTGCGTACAGCCAAAACTAGATATTACTCATCCATAATAGAAGAAAACCAGAATAATCCTAGATTCCTGTTCAGTACTGTAGCCAGACTGACAAACAGACACACCTCCGTGGAACCAGTTATTCCATCCACGCTCCATTCTGATGATTTCCTGCAGTTCTTTAACAATAAAATATCAACTATTAGAGACAAAATAGACACATTTCTCCCAAATATTAGATCAGAAAAAGTAGCGCTTTCAAACCTAGGCCTTTTTATAAATCCCTCTGTAACACTAAATAATTTCACCACTGTAGACCAAACTGATGTCATATCTATTATCATGTCTTCCAAATCATCACCTGCCTCTTAGATCCAATTACAACTAAACTCTTTAAACAGATTCTGCCCCTAATTATTAACACTGTCCTAAATATAATTAACACTTCATTAATTACTGGATATGTGCCACAGTCATTTAAATATGCTGTTATTAAACCAATTCTGAAAAAGCCTACCCTAGATCCTGACATTTTAGCCAATTATAGGCCTATATCCAATTTGCCCTTCCTGTCAAAGGTTTTAGAACGAGTAATAGTTAAACAGCTGTGCCAATTCCTGCAGGATAATAGTTTATTTGAACAGTTTCAGTCTGGCTTTCGTGCCCATCATAGCACTGAAACAGCGTTAGTTAAAGTTACTAATGACTTATTATTAGCCGCTGACATGGGATTAATATGGGTCCTGGTGTTATTAGACCTTAGTGCAGCCTTTGACACCATTGACCACAGTATCTTAGTGCACAGATTAGAATATGATATAGGTATTAGAGGAGCAGCCCTCTGCTGCTTTAAATCATATTTATCTGATCGCTACCAATTTGTTAACATTAATCAACAATCATCGCAGTCCTCCAGAGTTAATTATGGCGTGCCCCAAGGGTCAGTCCTTGGGCCTATTTTGTTTACACTATATATGCTCCCTTTAGGTAACATCATTAGAAATCATGGTATTAATTTTCATTGTTATGCAGATGACACACAGCTATATTTATCGATTAAACCTGATCAGACCAGACAAATAGATAAACTAAGTACATGTGTCCAAGACATAAAGACTGGGATGAGTGACAATTATCTTTTATTGAACCCTGAAAAAACTGAAGTCGTTATAATTGGTCCTAAAAATGCGAGAGACTCCCTAACTGACCACATAGTTACTGTAGACAACTTAAGTGTAACACCCAGTGACACAGTTAAACATTTAGGAGTTTTATTTGATCCAGATCTTTCATTCAAAGGGTCAGGGGTCAGAGGTCAGGGCACATTAACCAAACTTGCAGAACAGCCTTCTTTCACCTGCGCAACATTAGCCAAAATTAGGAATATTCTGTCTAAAACGACTGCAGAAAAATTAATTCATGCATTTGTTACATCACGATTAGATTATTGTAACTCCTTACTTGTAGCGTGTCCTAAATATTCCCTAAAAAGCTTCAACTGGTTCAAAATGCAGCAGCAAGATTATTAACAGGATCAAATAGAAGAGAACACATCACCCCTGTGCTCCAAACCCTGACCCCTAACCCCTAACCCTATCACCCCTGTGCTCCAAACCCTGACCCCTGACCCCTAACCCTATCACCCCTGTGCTCCCAACCCTGACCCCTAACCCTATCACCCCTGTGCTCCCAACCCTGACCCCTGACCCCTAACCCTATCACCCCTGTGCTCCCAACCCTGACCCCTGACCCCTAACCCTATCACCCCTGTGCTCCAAACCCTTCACTGGCTACCAGTTGAGCCTAGAATTAAATTTAAAATCCTCCTCCTTACATATAAAACCATTAATGGTATGGGTTAGGGTTAGGGGTCAGAGGTCAGGGGTTAATGGTATGGGCCCCTCTTATCTTAAAGATGATCTGGTTCCGTACCAACCCAATAGAACCCTTCGTTCTCAGAATGCAGGTTTATTGAAAGTTCCTAGGGTTTCTAAAAGTACAGTAGGAGCTGGAGCCTTTAGTTACCATGGTTACTGTCTGATGGAGCTAGAGCCTTTAGTTACCATGGTTACTGTCTTATGGAATCATCTTCCCTTTAATATTAAAGACGCAGAAACAGTCTCTACATTTAAAATTAGGCTTAAAACATTCCTGTTTGAGAAAGACTATGATCAGGTTAGTTAAAAATGATGTGACTCATATATCATGTATACATGATGTATGAGTCACAGTTCAGTCTAGGCTGCCCTAGGAGTTAGAATGCTGGGGGAAGTACAGACACTGAGTTCTTTCTTCTCTTTCTCTCTCTCACACCTGTTTCTGTCATTTTTATAACATATCTTTCATACCAAGTCTGTTCATGACTAGTCACCTGGTGTCCCCTTTCCCCCCTCCCCCCCTGGGGGGAGTGGTGGCTCTCCTGACAGTGTCTGCACGGGAGCCATGGACGACAGGATCTGCAGTTTCTCGCCTGTGCCGACCTGTGACCCCGGACCACCGCCCCTGCCTGTCTGGACCAGCCCCCCCTCCTTCATTTATAAATGGACGTTCATCTATAGCCTGTCCGTCCATGGGAGTGGATCTGTCCTTCAATGTGGTTCTCATCAAGATTTCTTCTTTTTCCCACTGGGTTTGGAAGTTTTTTTGTAAAGCCCTCTGAGACGACTTTGTTGTGATTTAGGGCTTTATAAATAAAATTGAATTGAATTGAATATTGACTAACTTGAACTGAACTTTGAACTAGTTCCTAATCAAGGTCAACTTTCCCAACACTGTATATATATATATATATATATATATATATATATATATATATATATATATATATATATATATATATATATATTCTTTTCTTCACTTAACCCTTTTCACATCATTATTGAAGTTTAGTTTCTTGATTTGTATATATTTTATTTTCTGCATTTTACAAATGAATATTTCACATAAACAAACACAGATTTCCCAGGTTGCATCTGGTGCTCTAGAGGTCATTTCTGTTGGCTGAGCTTGTGGCTCCTCCTCCTCCTCCTCCTCCATTACAGTGGCAACAGAAACCTCAGCCTCTGTAAAAAACTAGCTTTAGCTTTTTTCCTCCCTAACCCCCCCCCCCCCCCCACACACACACACACACACACACACACACCACCCTCCTCACCACCCCTCTCTCTCTTTCTTGCTCACATCCTTCATCCAGCTTTAGTCTCAGTCCATCTCAGCTGTCTCCTGAGGACACTTTGTCTCTATCACTCTGCCAGTGCGCTGGTATCTATTACATCCATTTAGCATCAGTCCATACACCTCTGACTGTTTCACTTCACATTAATAAAGTTTCCCTAACGATCGTCCGCCGCCCACCGCGTCCTGTAACGACCTGCCTCATCAACCGCCGACTCCTTTAAATCTGTCTGTCGTTTGTAGACGTTTGATCGACTCTTAAACAAAGCTGTGGCTGAACACAGTTACAGTACAACTGTTCAAACATCTTTTTTTATAGTTTTTCATACAGAACAGAATTGTTTCCCATTATTCTGGAAATGAAAAAGCCAAACATCACAACCATTTTTGTCCAGGATGCAGAGAAGCATTGAGGTTGAAGTTTTACACAGTATCTTTTCCAACATGCAGACATGGGGACTCGAGTCTGAGACTTGGACTTGAATCGTACTTAAGTTGCACAAAGAAGGACTTGTGATTTGACTTTAGATTTGTGTGATGACTTCATTATCATGGATTTATTTATTTTATTATTTACTTTGTTTCAGTTTTTCCAATGTGTTGCCTAACATTGTGGTAAAATCACAGGTAGTAATAATTCCCTCCTTGATATTTGTGCAAAAGTTTGGAACGTGTGCGTGCTGTCAAAGGGTTCAAATTACAAATATATTGTATTTGTAATTTCATCAAAATACATTGATCAAATTTAAACAAAGCTTTTGGGATGTTTCTTCACACTGCACATGCATTGTTGTGATTAATTGTGATGGTGCAGTGTGAAATAAGTATGTATTACTTTAAGGCCTACATGCTTTCACCACAATTACTGTGCAATGCAGTATAACATCTAATGTAAAAAAGTTAATTGCACCCATTTGACACTTGACTTGGAATTGTGAAAAGTGACTTGTGAACATCTCTGCAAATATGCCTTAACTTTCAGTTCTATAATTTACACCCAAATAAGATAGAATACTAGCCTAGCCTAGCCTAGCCTAGCAGTGCTATCTCTATTCATTCCATGTATGGGTCTAGTGGTGCTTCATAGTCAGAGGAGGCGGGGCTAAAAGGTTGTCTTTCAAATCCTCTGTATGTAATAGGACGGTACTACAACCAATCAGTGTAATCTTTAGGATGATGTAGTTAGAGCGACTGAAAGTTTACGGAGGAGTCTGGAGAAAGTTAGGAATGACTAAACAAAATGGTGGATTATGGAGCTGAACGACTGTTGTCGCTTCTGTAAAAAGAATTTAAAGATTGTTGACGTTTTCTCACATTCTTCACTCATCTGTGATAAAAGGAAATCTACACCTGTTGTTGTTCTTCTTCTATGGTTGTTTACACTTGTTTCTCTACCAATCGTTGCAGCATTACTTTGTTAGGCCCGCCCTCTGACTCTATACTTCACCGTGATTGGTCGACCAGTTTCAGGGAAATCTAGACAAACGTTACATTGAGTGAAACTAGGCTACTACGATAGAACATTAGATTTACTGATGCTAGGAGGAGCTAGTGTGGCTAGGCTACTACGATAGAACATTAGATTTACTGATGCTAGGAGGAGCTAGTGTGGCTAGGCTACTACGATAGAACATTAGATTTACTGATGCTAGGAGGAGCTAGTGTGGCTAGGCTACTACAATAGAACATTAGATTTACTGATGCTAGGAGGAGCTAGTGTGGCTAGGCTACTACAATAGAACATTAGATTTACTGATGCTAGGAGGAGCTAGTGTGGCTAGGCTACTACAATAGAACATTAGATTTACTGATGCTAGGAGGAGCTAGTGTGGCTAGGCTACTACGATAGAACATTAGATTTACTGATGCTAGAAGGAGCTAGTGTGGCTAGGCTACTACGATAGAACATTAGATTTACTGATGCTAGGAGGAGCTAGTGTGGCTAGGCTACTACGATAGAACATTAGATTTACTGATGCTAGGAGGAGCTAGTGTGGCTAGGCTACTACGATAGAACATTAGATTTACTGATGCTAGGAGGAGCTAGTGTAGCTAGGCTACTACAATAGAACATTAGATTTACTGATGCTAGGAGGAGCTAGTGTGGCTAGGCTACTACGATAGAACATTAGATTTACTGATGCTAGGAGGAGCTAGTGTGGCTAGGCTACTACGATAGAACATTATATTTACTGATGCTAGGAGGAGCTAGTGTGGCTAGGCTACTACGATAGAACATTAGATTTACTGATGCTAGGAGGAGCTAGTGTGGCTAGGCTACTACGATAGAACATTAGATTTACTGATGCTAGGAGGAGCTAGTGTGGCTAGGCTACTACAATAGAACATTAGATTTACTGATGCTAGGAGGAGCTAGTGTGGCTAGGCTACTACAATAGAACATTAGATTTACTGATGCTAGGAGGAGCTAGTGTGGCTAGGCTACTACGATAGAACATTAGATTTACTGATGCTAGAAGGAGCTAGTGTGGCTAGGCTACTACGATAGAACATTAGATTTACTGATGCTAGGAGGAGCTAGCGTGGCTAGGCTACTACGATAGAACATTAAATTTACTGATGCTAGGAGGAGCTAGCCTGGCTAGGCTAATTCATTTGTTGATGTCCCTATTACCACCATACCCTGAAAATGTCATTAAAATCCATCCATTAGTTTTTGAGTGATGTTGCACACAAACTAACAAACAAACAACACTGGCAGAAACATAACCTCCTTGACGGAGGTAAAAATTGTTTTCTTTAGATATTTGCGGTTCATATTTGTTCAGATTTTTCACATTTTATTGTTACAGAATAGTTTGAAAATGTTTATTTTGTCATGATTTAATGATATTTTTTGCATTAAAATTAAGACAAAAATGTTAAATGTTCATTATTTGACACAGGTTTCAGAACATGGGTCCAAATGCAGACTCCCAGACACAGTTTATTGAGGCGTTTAATGCTAAGTGTTGCTTTCTGTGAGCTGATCAGCTGGGCTGTACTGAGAACAGCGACTGGGAAACAAAACAGAAGACAAGTCAGGGTCAAAACTAGAAAAACAGCAGAGCAAAACCAGAGCGATCCAGATATCAGTATCAGAAAAGGGTCTGAGAAGACTGAGAGGTCTAAACCAGGAGTCTGAAGCCAGGGGCAGAAACAGGGTCCAGAACTAGATCATACACCAGGAATACCAAGAACAAATGACAAATGATCAACTGATGCATGAAGAAAAACAATTTGACGTCTGACCCCTGGGACAGATGGACCTTTATACACCTGAGACCAGAGGAGACACATGATGGTTCAAACCCTTTAAACGTCCAAAGGTCCACATATGGACCGAAGTTAAAATACTAAACCACCCAAACCTGTCCCACATCAATCAATCAATTAATCAAATTTATTTTTATACTGCCCAATATCACGGCAACGCCGTCTCAAAGGGCCGCAAAAAATCAGGGGTTACATCAGGGGTACAAATAATAATAAAACAGAAAAACAAAACAACATCAGCATATTAAAGCAGGAAAATCCTCAAGAATCAGACAATGAAGTAGGAGTAATCACAACTGGTTAAACAAACGCTTGGTCGAAAAGAAAAGTTTTAAGCATTGAACAGAAATTGTTGACTGTGTCGGCCTGTCTAACATACAGAGGAAGGTTATTCCACAGGGATGGAGCTTGATAGGCAAAAGCTCTTTCTCCAAGTGTCTTCCTTGAAAAGTGAGGTAGGGCCAGCAGTTCTAACCCCTGCGAACGAAGTGACCTACTCGGTTCATAGGGTAATAATATAGTCTGGAGGTAAACAGGGGCTAAACCATTGACACACTTATAGGTTAGCAGAAGAACTTTAAATTTAACTCTAACGTCGACTGGGAGCCAATGGAGTGATTTCAGCACCAGAGTTACGTGTTCACTACGCCTAGTTCCTGTCACACCCTTGCCGCAGCATTTTGAATGAGTTAAAGGGGTTTCAAGCAATTTTGTGGTAAAGCAACAAATAATGAATTGCAGTAATCTATCTTAGATGACACAAATGCATGAACAAGTTTCTCAGCATCGGGTCTCGACAGTATGTGTCGAATTCTAGCAATACTGCGCAGATGGAAAAAATAATTCTTATAGATCTGTTTTAAATGTGTTTTGAAAGAAAGGTCCTGATCGAATATCACACCCAAGTTTCGGGCTGTGGAGCTAGTTGTCACAGCAGTGTTATCAATTGAGAATGACTGAAGGGACCGTAAATCACTTGTGTGTAGAGCACATATGTCAGAGTCAAGGCCCGCGGGCCACATCCGGCCCGCAAGAAGGTTTTTTACGGCCCCTGGGATGATCTTGATTTATTATTAGAACCGGCCCGCAGCCCGCAGATCTTTTACACGCACCAATACTACCTTTCCCACAATGCAACGGTGACGCACCGAGCAGTAGGCTGCTTCATTTCAATATTCATTGGCACAGCAGTCGTCAGCATCACAGTAAAATTAACTTTCAGATACCCATCAAAAATGGCAAAACGGAAGGTGGACACTGAGAACCGGGGGTTTCAAACAAGGTGGGAGTCGGAGTATATGTTCACGGAGGTAGCTGGAAAACCTGTGTGTCTTCTGTGTGGAGAAAGTGTGGCGGTCCTGAAAGAGTATAATCTGAGACGACATTATGAAACGAAACACGCGGACAAAAACAAGAATATGGACATGGAACAAAGGCTACAAAAGGCAGAGGAATTAAAACGAGGCCTCAAATCTCGACAGGCTCTGTTCAAAAAAGCCAAATCACAAGGACAGGCTGCTGTCAAGGCCAGTTTTATTTTGGCAGAAGAGATCGCTAAATCAGCCCGGCCATTTTCGGAGGGGGATTTCATCAAAAAGTGCATGATTAAAGTTTGTGACGAAGTTTGCCCAGAAAAAAGGCAACTCTTTTTAAATGTGAGTCTGAGCAGAAACACCATTGCCGAGAGAGTAGACCAGTTGTCCATCAATCTAAAAGAGCAGCTTGTGAAAAAGGGAAAAGATTTCATTGCATATTCATTGGCTGTGGATGAGAGCACCGACATTTCTGACATTGCCCAGTTGTCAATTTTCATCCGCGGAGTGGACTCCAGCCTAAGCGTGACAGAGGGGTTTTTGGCTTTACGTCCTATGCATGGCACAACTACGGGGCATGATTTGTATGAAGAGGTGTCAAGATGTGTAAATGAGATGGAGCTGCCTTGGGAAAAACTCGTGGGTTTGACAACCGACGGAGCACCTGCGATGTGTGGACACAGGAGCGGACTGGTGGCGAAGATACGGGAAAAGATGCAAGAGGAAAACGCGACAGGTGAGCTGACAGTTTATCATTGTATCATACACCAGGAAGCGTTATGCGGTAAAGCCTTGAAAATGGAGCATGTAATGAGCATCATCACGCGCACAGTTAACTTTATCAGAGCCAAAGGTTTGAATCACCGCCAGTTCAAGGCATTTCTGACGGAGTTAGAAACGGAGCATGGTGATTTGCCTTATCACACAGAGGTGCGATGGCTAAGCCAGGGAAAGGTGCTTCAAAGATGTTTCGAGCTTCGTGAGGAGATTTGTCTGTTCTTGGACAGCAAAGGGAAAGACACAACACAACTCCGAGACGAAATGTTTCTGTGTGAAATGGCTTTTCTGTGTGACATTACGAGTCATCTGAATGCAATGAACTTGCAGCTGCAGGGTCGGGATCGTGTCATCTCTGATATGTACAGTACAGTGAAGGCATTTAAAACCAAACTGACTCTGTGGGAGACGCAGATGCGGAAAGAAAATTTGAGCCACTTTCCCAGCTGCCAGACCATGAAAGAGAAGCTCTCTACCAGTGCGTTCCCGAGCGCACAGTTGGCTGATAAAATAGGTATGCTTGCCGCTGACTTTCGACGCCAATTTGCTGACTTTGAAGCACAAAAAAGCAGGTTGGAACTGCTCGGTAACCCATTTGCTGTTGACGTGGAAAGCTCACCACCAAACCTCCAAATGGAGTTGATTGACCTCCAATGCAATGATGCACTGAGGGCAAAATATGCGGCAGTGGGTGCTGCGGAGTTCGCCCGTTTCCTCCCCGACACAATGCCCCAGCTGCGCATCCAGGCTGCTCAAACGTTGTCTATGTTTGGCAGCACATACCTGTGTGAACAACTGTTTTCTTTGATGAACCTGAACAAAACATCACACAGAAGTCGACTTACTGCTGAACACCTCCACTCAATTCTGAGGATTTCCTCAGCTCAGAGCCTTACCCCGAACACTGATGAACTTGTGGAAAAGATGGGACACCACCAGGTGTCACCCTCAACCTCAAACAAGTGAACATTACTGTGCAATCACATATTTAGAGTTTTTACTCAGTTCAAGTTTAAAAGTTAAAGTTTAATATTTGTTTTCACTGCATGTTACTTCTCCTTAAACAAAGTGTTGTTTTTGATTAATAGATTTTTGCACTTTATTTTATTGTATTTCAATCCAATTATATTTAAAAAATATTTCAGTTGAGTGGATGATAGAAAATTGCTATTATTGTTTTTTTCTTTGAAGTAAATTTAGGCCACTTTTGCTAAAATAGAAAATATAGGCTACTGATGGTGCCTTGAATACCGGTTTCTTTCATTTAATGTTCATGTTATGGGGATTTTTATATAAAGGAAATTTGTCTTTTGTGTCTGTTGAAAATTAAAGATTACTGACAGAGCCATAAGAAAATATTGCTTTATTTATCTGATCATATTGGAATATATTTGTTAGGTTTTCAGTAGGTTCAATTAGGTTCACTAGACTATATGCGTCATTTAAAACATTTTCAATGAACATTCGAACAGTCCGGCCCTTGGCTTGTAGCTAAATTTTTTATTTGGCCCTCCGTCCATTTGACTTTGACACCCCTGGTGTAGAGGATCAATGACCAATATCTCAGTTTTATCAGCGTTAATAAGAAGGTAATTTGAGGCCATCCATTTCTTTATGTCGCACACACAGGCATTAAGTGAGTTGATTTGATCGGTCTGATCAGGTTTCAATGACAGGTAGAGCTGTGTGTCATCAGCACAACAGTGAAAGCTAATGTTGTGTTTTTGAATTACACTACAAAGAGGCAGTATATATAATAGGAATAGCATCGGTCCAAGTACAAATCCCTGCGGTACCCCGTATCGAGCTCTGGTATGCTCTGATGATTTCTGATTTACGTGAACATATTGATATCAATCAGCAAGATATGATCTGAACCAGGAAATTACAGTGCCTCCAATACCGACTTCCCCTTCCAGTCTTTGAATAAGGATGTCGTGGTCAACGTTGTCAAAGGCCGCACTAAGGTCAAGTAGGACTAGAATTGACACGAAACCTCTATCTGCAGCAATGAGCAGGTCGCTAGTAACTTTTAATAGGGCAGTCTCTGTGCTGTGATGTTGTTTAAAACCAGATTGGAATATTTCATATAAACTGTTATATTGGAGGTGGTGATTAAGTTGTTTTACTACCACTTTCTCAAGGACTTTAGATAGGAAAGGTAGGTTGGAGATAGGCCTGTAGTTAGCCAAATTGTCAGTCAAGGTCATGATTTTTCAGAAGGTCTAATGACTGCACACTTAAATGCGTGTGGCATTACACCTTTTTCTAAAGACATATTTAAAATAATTAGTGTGCTCTTTAAGATAATAGGCAACGTCTCCTTTAACAGTTTTGTGGGAATTGGATCTAAGGGGCAGGTAGACGGTTTGGAAGACATGATAATAGCTGAGATTTCCATCTCGTTTAGTTTTCATCGGATGGAGAATGTCAGCAATAATCCCCTGTCCTAATTGTCCCCTGTCCTAATCCCTGAGACGACACGGCGTCGCATCTGGTGAATGTATTGTTTTCCTCTTTAACTTCGCTAGCCTAGCTTCCCTTAGCATGGCTAGTTCTTCTTCTCGTATTTTCTGCTCAGTGTGCTGTATGTACAGCGAGTCCCTGCCTCCTTTACTGAGGATAGAAGTAGCTGTTGGAAGTGTAGTTTAGTGTCAGGGTTGGAGGCCAGGGTCTCTGAGTTGGAAGCACGGCTCTGCAGCTTGGAGGCTAATGCTAGGCCTAGCTATAGCGAGGTAGCTGCAGGGACCACAGGCCGTGCTAACAGCAATAGGAGCGTGGCTAGCCCCTCAGCGTCCCCCGTGCAGCCCGGGGATTTGAGAGACTGCTTTGTGACAGTACGGGGGAAGCGTGGTGCTAGTCGCACAAATGTAGCACACCAGGAGCTTCGCGTCTCTAGCAGACCCCATGGCAGAACACCGGCCAAACCAGACACTGTCCTCATTGGCAGTTCTGTTCTTAGAGACGTGAAGCACCCAGCGGTGTCTGTCAGGTGTTCTCCAGGGGCCAGAGTCGGTGACATTGAAGGAAACCTTAGGCTTTTACAGCAGAGCAGGGCTAGCTTCCGCCGCATCGTGATCCACGCTGGTGGTAACGATGTCCGACGGAAACAATCAGAGGTTCTTAAACTGAACGTAGCATCGGTGTGTAAACTTACTAAGTCGATGTGTAACACCGTAGCATTCTCTGGACCCCTGCCCAATTTGTCCAGTGATGAAATGTCCTCTAGGTTCTCATCATTTAACCGCTGGTTGTCTAGATGGTGCTCAGAAAACGATGTTGTTTTTATAGATAATTGGCGTACATTCTGGGAAAAGCCTGGGCTCATTCGCAGAGATAGCATACATCCCACTTGGGAAGGTGATTCTCTCTTAGCACAAAATGTGGCTACCAAACTTAGCCTGTCAAAATGACAATCCAGAGTGTGGGCCCAGGCGCAGAGTCATAGTGTAAAACACTTCTGTGTGCATCCACTTTACTCTGAGCTGTCACAAACCCACCATGTAGCAAATAATAGAAAGACTGCGTCTAAACACTGTGTAGTTAATAATAAACCTAATATTATTAAACCTATAGGAGTCAGATCAAATAATTTAATAAAAATAGTTTTAAGTAATAATCAGATTAAAAGAACACCTAACAATTTTATCCAATGTGGACTGATCAATATTAGATCTATTTCTTCCAAATCTCTGTTAATAAACGATCTAATTAGTGATTACAAAATTGATATTTTAGCTCTGACTGAAACCTGGCTGCAGCAGGATGAATATGTCGCATTAAATGAATCCACGCCACCAACTCATGTGAACTATCACACAGCCAGAACCAGTGGTGGTGGTGGAGGAGTGGCAGTAATATCCCACTCCAGTTTAGGTTTTAGCCCTAAAATTAATCCTAAAATTAATCCCACTTACCACTCCTTTGAAAGTCTAGTTTCATCCATTACTTTCCCCAACTGCAGAAACCAAAAACCAGTCCTTTTTGTCATAGTCTACCGCCCTCCTGGCCCTTATTCACAGTTTTTATTAGAAGTCTCTGACTTTCTATCCAGTGTAGTGTTGAACTGGGATAGGATTATAATAGTTGGTGATTTGAACATACATGTTGATAACAACACTGACTCTCTTAGTAATGCATTTAGTGACCTACTAGACGGATTAGGCTTTATCCAAAATGTTCATAAACCAACCCACATTCACAGACATACTCTCGATCTGATCTGAACATTTGCTGTTGAAATGAGTGACCTCGTCGTTTTTACCCATAATCCCATACTCTCACATCACTTTTAAATGACCTTCCAGGTTTTGTTTGAGGATATTTCTACCTCAGTGATTAAAACACAAATGAAAAGGATACTATGTGACCGTGCTGTCTCAAAGTACAAAGAGTTAATTCAGTCACTATTTGTGTCTATGTCATGTGATTATGTAAAGGACACATTTAGTCCCAGTATAAGTGATGAGTTAGTCGATAGTACCATGCTCACACTACAAACTACATTAGATATAGTTGCCCCCCTCAAGTTAAAAACTACTAAGATTAGATGAACCTCCCCATGGTACAACGCTGACACTCGCTCCATTAAACAAGCAACACCTAAATTAGAGACAATGGAGGCGATCCAACTTAGAAGATTCTCTCAATGCCTGGAAAAATAGCTTAATAAAGTATAATCCATCTTTGCGTACAGCCAAAACTAGATATTATTCATCCATAATAGAAGAAAACCAGAATAATCCTAGATTCCTGTTCAGTACTGTAGCCAGACTGACAAACAGACACACCTCCGTGGAACCAGTTATTCCATCCACGCTCCATTCTGATGATTTCCTGCAGTTCTTTAACAATAAAATATCAACTATTAGAGACAAAATAGACACATTTCTCCCAAATATTAGATCAGAAAAAGCAGTGGTTTCAAACCTAGGCCTTTTTATAAATCCCTCTGTAACACTAAATAATTTCACCACTGTAGACCAAACTGATGTCATATCTATTATCATGTCTTCCAAATCATCACCTGCCTCTTAGATCCAATTACAACTAAACTCTTTAAACAGATTCTGCCCCTAATTATTAACACTGTCCTAAATATAATTAACACTTCATTAATTACTGGATATGTGCCACAGTCATTTAAATATGCTGTTATTAAACCAATTCTGAAAAAGCCTACCCTAGATCCTGACATTTTAGCCAATTATAGGCCTATATCCAATTTGCCCTTCCTCTGAAAAGTTCTAGAACGAGTAATAGTTAAACAGCTGTGCCAATTCCTGCAGGATAATAGTTTATTTGAACAGTTTCAGTCTGGCTTTCGTGCCCATCATAGCACTGAAACAGCGTTAGTTAAAGTTACTAATGACTTATTATTAGCCGCTGACATGGGATTAATATGGGTCCTGGTGTTATTAGACCTTAGTGCAGCCTTTGACACCATTGACCACAGTATCTTAGTGCACAGATTAGAATATGATATAGGTATTAGAGGAGCAGCCCTCTGCTGCTTTAAATCATATTTATCTAATCGCTACCAATTTGTTCACGTCAACAAACAATCATCGCAGTCCTCCAGAGTTAATTATGGTATGCCCCAAGGGTCAGTCCTTGGGCCTATTTTGTTTACACTATATATGCTCCCTTTAGGTAACATCATTAGAAATCATGGTATTAATTTTCATTGTTATGCAGATGACACACAGCTATATTTATCGATTAAACCTGATCAGACCAGACAAATAGATAAACTAAGTACATGTGTCCAAGACATAAAAACTTGGATGAGTGCCAATTATCTTTTATTGAACCCTGAAAAAACTGAAGTCGTTATAATTGGTCCTAAAAATGCGAGAGACTCCCTACCTGACCACATAGTTACTGTAGACAACTTAAGTGTAACACCCAGTGACACAGTTAAAAATTTAGGAGTTTTATTTGATCCAGATCTTTCATTCAAAGGGTCAGAGGTCAGGGCACATTAACCAAACATGCAGAACAGCCTTCTTTCACCTGCGCAACATTAGCCAAAATTAGGAATATTCTTTCTAAAACGACTGCAGAAAAATTAATTCATGCATTTGTTACATCACCATTAGATTATTGTAACTCCTTACTTGTAGCGTGTCCTAAATATTCCCTAAAAAGCTTCAACTGGTTCAAAATGCAGCAGCAAGATTATTAACAGGATCAAATAGAAGAGAACACATCACCCCTGTGCTCCAAACCCTGACCCCTGACCCCTGACCCTATCACCCCTGTGCTCCAAACCCTGACCCCTGACCCCTAACCCTATCAGACCCTGTGCTCCAAACCCTTCACTGGCTACCAGTTGAGTCTAGAATTGAATTTAAAATCCTCCTCCTTACATATAAAACCATTAATGGTATGGGCCCCTCTTATCTTAAAGATGATCTGGTTCCGTACCAGCCCAATAGAACCCTTCGTTCTCAGAATGCAGGTTTATTGAAAGTTCCTAGGGTTTCTAAAAGTACAGTAGGAGCTAGAGCCTTTAGTTACCATGGTTACTGTCTGATGGAATCAGCTTCCATTTAATATCAAAGATGCTGACACAGTCTCTACATTTAAAATTAGGCTTAAAACATTCCTGTTTGAGAAAGCCTATGATCAGGTTAGTTAAAAAATTATGTGATATATGAGTCACAGTTCAGTCTAGGCTGCCCTAGGAGTTAGAATGCTGGGGGAAGTACAGACACTGAGTTCTTCTCTTTCTCTCCCTCACACCTGTTTCTGTAACTTTTATAACCTATCTTTCATACCAAGTCTGTTCATGACTAGTCACCTGGTGTGTCGTGTGTCCCCCCTGGGGGGAGTGGTGGCTCTCCTGACAGTGTCTGCACAGGAGCCATGGACGACAGGATCTGCAGTGTCTCGCCTGTGCCGACCTGTGACCCCAGACCACTGCCCCTGCCTGTCTGGACCAGCCCCCCCTTCCTTCATTTATAAATGGACGTTCATCTATAGCCTGTCCGTCCATGGGAGTGGATCTGTCCTTCAATGTGGTTCTCCTCAAGATTTCTTCTTTTTCCCACTGGGTTTGGAAGTTTTTTCTTGCCGAGAAGGAGGGTCTAAGGACAGGGGGAGGGTCTAAGGACAGGGGATGCTTGGGACTTTTTCATGTATCTCTGTAGTTGATTGTGTTTTTGTAAAGCCCTTTGAGACGACTTTGTTGTGATTTAGGGCTTTATAAATAAAATTTAATTGAATTGAATTAATTCTATGCTGTTACAATTTTGTTCAATTTGGTCTCTGATAGAATTTTTTCATTAGAAAATTTTAGAAAGCCATCACAGGTAAGAGAAGTCGGAATTTCTTTGTTGAGTGAACTATAAGGGTTAGTTAGCTGGGCAACAGTATTAAAAAGAAACTTTGAATTTGACTTATTAGCCTCAATTAAGGATGAAAAATATGCGGTTTTCGCTCTAGTCAGAGCTCTTTTATAGATAGATAAGCTGTTTTTCCATGCTACCATTGCCTCATCCGTTCTAGTACGGCGCCATATGTGCTCGGATTTCCGAGCTTTCTGTTTGAGGATACGGGTTTCTGCTGTAAACCAGGGTGATGAATGATTGGATTTAATAATCTTCTGTTTAAGTGGTGCTGCGATATCAAGTGAGTTTCTCAGGGTGTGCATGAAAATATCAACAAAATCATCACAGGTCATGTCTGAGTCCACCATATACCTTTCATTTAAGGTGCTTAGTGACTGGTGAGCAATTCATTTGAAGTTTGATACAGAGCTCTCTGAAAGATTTCGTTTAAATATACTTCTCTTCTTCTTCTTGATATAACAAGGTCTAATATGTGGTGATGAATATGTGTTTCCTTATTGACGTGCTGTACGAACCCAAAACCATCAATTAAGTCTCTGAAGGACCTTCCAAGACTATTATTTTCATTTGTTTCATATTTTGAAATCACCAAGTAAAATTATTGTGTTCCATTTTATTACTATATTTGATAAGAATTCGAGAATTCTGTAAGAAACTCACAGTAAGGACCTGGTGGGAGATAGATAGTGAAAACAGAAATTCCTCTTTCCTTATGCAACGGACTGGTAAGTGACAAGGATAAAACTTCGAAAGAATTAAATTGACCAACATTGTTTCGCTTTAAAGAGAGGTGAGAATGAGAGATGAAGGCAACACCACCACCAATACCAGTAAATCTGGGATTGTGCACATTTTTGTAATTGGGGGGTGTTGCTTCGTTTAATTTTAGATATTCATTTTCTTGTAACCAAGTTTCAGTTAATGCGAGGCAGTCCAGTTTATAATCAGTAATAAGATCGCTGATGATGAGAGATTTATTTGTAATTGAACGAATGTTAAGTAAACCACATGTAATATTTTTTACAGGTTTAACATTAGATTCCATTAATAAAGCATCAGATCAAAAACAGGTTGATGTTGGAAAAGAGAACCAGTCAGATATGGTATACACGTCCCCCTCCCGCTCAGAAAAAGATGAGGTTCATGAAATTTCTAAGAAGTTACCTCAGGTCGGGGCTTCCATAACAGTACTCGTGGGCTCAGAAGAAACACGGATCAAGTCATGTTTTGTAAGTGGAAAGAAATACTTCCGCCTTCGTAGCGTCTTTAAAGATCTTCAATGTGCCGCTCACTTTGAATGATAAAGTAGCTGGGTATGCCATGCGAAAGCGGATATTTGTTTGGATAAGGTCAGCGCACACTTTGTTGAAAGCGCGTCTTGCCGCACGGAGCTCAGGCGGGGTGTCACAGACGATCTGGACTGGGCATCCATCGTGCTCGAGTGGACCAAGACGTTTGACAGCATCCATGATCACAGTGATGTCCCTGGAGCGCTGTAATTTCAAGATGACAGGTCGGGGGCGTCCAATGCCAGGAGCTCCATAACCACGGTGGGCACGGTCAATGGGTACCGAAGGCACAGGCAACTTCAGGATTCGAGGGATGAAGGTCACTCCCCTCCGTAGCCTCTTTTATATTCAGGATCCTGATATTATCACGTCACTGTCTGCACTCCTGGTCCATCACTTTCTCTCTCAATTCCTTATTTAATGATTCCAGAGCAGTGAGTCGCTTTATTATAGGAGCAAAGTCGTCCTCCAGCCGGGAGATCACCGTCTCCGCTTCAGTCTGACGTGAGACTAGTTCCTCTGTGGCTGCCATGGCCTCATCAATGCGCCTGGCCATTTGATCAATTTTACCATTTAATTGAACCATGTTGTCACTCACAGCCTTTGCTACCGCCACAGTAATGGCATTCAAAAGTGACTCATTCATTGGGACAGGCCCGGTAATTTCAGCTGCTGTAGCAGACTCAGGGTTAGCCTCCGAGCTAACTGGGTCAGAGGAGTCAGTATCAGAGGTAATACGAACCCGGCTTTGATGTTGTTTTAGCTGCTTCGGTGGTGCCATCCCGTGAGGCTTTGGCGGAGTACCGTTCAGACAATGTAGAGTAGTAGCAATATGAAGGCAAAAATGAGCATAGAGGCAACTTTCAAGCAGGAGAGGGGATGCTGTGTGACCTACTCGGCCGCCATCTTTAACTCCCTCAGTTGTCTCTTGTCAAACCCATGTCACATGACCTAATATTAAACCACCCAAACCTGTCCTAAATGTCACATAACCAAATATTAAGCAAGGCAAATTTATTTGTATAGCACATTTCAGGTACAAGACAATTCAAGACCAGAAAGCCTTGAATCTATAGATGTTCTTCAGGTGGTAATAGACAGATTTGGTAATAACTTTTAAATGGTTGTTAACTTTCAGGTCTGAGTCAATAATTACACCCAGATTTCTGTCTTGGTTTGTAGGGTTCAGTGACATGGACTCAAGGTGAGCACTGACCTTTGACCTTTCTTTTTTGGGGCCAAAAACAATCACTTCTGTTTTGTCCGTATTAAGCTGTAGAAGGTTCTGGAACATTCACTCAGTGATTTGATGAAAACATTTACTCAGTGTCAGTAAGACACTGTAGTCGCGTGATGACACAGAAATATAAATTTGTGTGTCATCTGCGTATGTGTGGAAAGAAATGTTGAAATGTTCTATGATCTGAGCCAGGGGCAGCATATAGATGTGGAACAGAAGAGGTCCCAGAATGGACCCTTGAGGAACCCCACACAGCATCCTTGTACTCACTGACGTGTGGTTACCAACTGAGACAAAGTAGTTCCTACCCTGTAAATAAGATTTGAACCAGTGCCAGTAAGCCCCACCCACTTTTCCAGTCTTTTAAGCAGTGTGTTGTGGTCAACTGTATCAAATGCGGAACTGAGGTCCAATAGTACTAGGACAGAGGTTCTGGATGAATCATTATTCAGATGAATGTCATTTAGCACTTTGATCAGTGCAGTCTCAGTGCTGTGGTTGTGCTCAGAATCCAGACTGAAAGTCACGATAAAGACTGTTTTACACCAAGAAGACATGAATGTGCTGAAAAACAACTGGTGTGTTTGATATGGGCCTGTAGTTACCTATTACTGAAGCATCCCCATATGGGCCTGTAGTTACCTATTACTGAAGCATCCCCATATGGGCCTGTAGTTACCTATTACTGAAGCATCCCCATATGGGTCTGTAGTTACCTATTACTGAAGCATCCCCATATGGGCCTGTAGTTACCTATTACTGAAGCATCCCCATATGGGTCTGTAGTTACCTATTACTGAAGCATCCCCATATGGGCCTGTAGTTACCTATTACTGAAGCATCCCCATATGGGCCTGTAGTTACCGATTACTGAAGCATCCCCATATGGGCCTGTAGTTACCTATTACTGAAGCATCCCCATATGGGCCTGTAGTTACCTATTACTGAAGCATCCCCATATGGGCCTGTAGTTACCTATTACTGAAGCATCCCCATATGGGTCTGTAGTTACCTATTACTGAAGCATCCCCATATGGGCCTGTAGTTACCTATTACTGAAGCATCCCCATATGGGTCTGTAGTTACATATTACTGAAGCATCCCCATATGGGCCTGTAGTTACCTATTACTGAAGCATCCCCATATGGGCCTGTAGTTACTATTAATGAAACATCCCCATATGGGTCTGTAGTTACTATTACTGAAACATCCCCATATGGGCCTGTAGTTACTATTACTGAAACATCCCCATATGGGCCTGTAGTTACTATTACTGAAGCATCCCCATATGGGCCTGTAGTTACTATTACTGAAGCATCCCCATATGGGCCTGTAGTTACCTATTACTGAAGCATCCCCATATGGGCCTGTAGTTACTATTACTGAAGCATCCCCATATGGGCCTGTAGTTACCTATTACTGAAGCATCCCCATATGGGCCTGTAGTTACTATTACTGAAGCATCCCCATATGGCCCTGTAGTTACCTATTACTGAAGCATCCCCATATGGGCCTGTAGTTACTATTACTGAAACATCCCCATATGGGTCTGTAGTTACTATTACTGAAACATCCCCATATGGGCCTGTAGTTACTATTACTGAAACATCCCCATATGGGCCTGTAGTTACTATTACTGAAGCATCCCCATATGGGCCTGTAGTTACTATTACTGAAGCATCCCCATATGGGCCTGTAGTTACCTATTACTGAAGCATGCCCATATGGGCCTGTAGTTACTATTACTGAAGCATCCCCATATGGGCCTGTAGTTACCTATTACTGAAGCATCCCCATATGGGCCTGTAGTTACTATTACTGAAGCATCCCCATATGGGCCTGTAGTTACCTATTACTGAAGCATCCCCATATGGGCCTGTAGTTACTATTACTGAAGCATCCAGATGAGTCTTTTTTAGAAGAGGTTTAATTACTGCAGTTTTCAAGGCCTGAGGAAACTGTCCTGACTGAAGAGAGCTGTTTATTATATATATATATATATATATATATATATATATATATATATATATATATATATATATATATATATATATATATATATATATATCGGCTTATATTGGCTTTGAGTTGGCCAATATTGGCCTGGAGGCCAACTCAAAGCCAATTGCACAGGTGAACATCAGATGTGCCATTTACCAAGGAGATGCTCTGTCCCCCCTGCTGTTCTGCATAGGCCTAAACCCCCTCAGCCAGATCATCTCAAAGAGTGGCTTCGGATACCAGTTCCGAAGTGGAACATCCATCAACCACCTCCTCTACATGGATGACATCAAGCTGTATGCCAAGAATGAGCGTGACATTGATTCCCTAATTCACCTCACCCGGATCTACAGCAAAGACATTGGGATGTTATTGGGACTAGATAAATGTGGGCGGATGATATCTAGAAGAGGAAAGGTGATCACAACTGAAGGGGTTGACCTACCTGAAGGGAATATCACAGATGTGCAGGAAAGTTACAAATACCTAGGGATCCCACAGACAAATGGTAATCATGAGGAGGCAGCTCGGAAGTCAGCCACAGCCAAATACCTACAGAGGGTAAGACAGGTCCTGAAAAGTCAGCTGAACGGCAAAAATAAGATCCAGGCCATTAACACCTATGCCCTGCCAGTAATCAGATACCCAGCTGGGATAATATCCTGGCCACTGGAAGAGATACAAGCCACTGATATCAAGACAAGGAAACTCCTTACCATGCATGGAGGGTTCCACCCCAAGTCCAGTGTCCTGAGGCTGTACACTAAGCGAAAGGATGGGGGCCGAGGACTAGTAAGTGTCAGAACTACTGTCCAGGAGGAAACGGCGAACCTCCAGGAATACATCAAGAAAATGGCCCCCAATGACCAACTGCTAAGTGAATGCCTCAGGCAACAAAAGCCCAGTAAAGTCGAGGAACCAGAGGGACTATCATGGAGGGACAAACCCTTGCATGGCGTGTACCATCGACAAATTGAGGAAGTGGCTGATACGGAAAAGACATACCAGTGTCTGGAAAAGGCTGGACTAAAGGACAGCACAGAGGCGCTACTCAAGAACAAACCCTGAACACCAGAGCAATAGAGGCCGGGGTCTACCACATCAGACAGGACCCCAGGTGTAGGCTGTGTAGAGAAGCCCCTGAAACAGTCCAGCACATCACAGCAGGTGTAAGATGGTGGCAGGTAAGGCATACATGGAGAGGCATAACCAGGTAGAGGACATACTGTACAGGAACATCTGTACAGAGCATGGACTGGAGGTCAAGGGTCAAGATGGGAGAACCCCCCAAAGGTGACAGAGAATAAACAGGCCAAGATCCTGTGGGACTTCCAGATCCAGACTGACAAGATGGTGATGGCCAATCAGCCTGACATAGTGGTGGTGGATAAACATGAGAAGACAGTGGTGGTGATAGATGTAGCAGTCCCCAGTGATAGCAACATGAGAAAGAAAGAACATGAGAAGAGAAGAGAAATACCAAGGGCTGAAAGAGGAGTTAGAGAAAATGTGGAGTGTGAAGGCAACAGTGGTACCAGTAGTGATGGGGGCACTAGGGACAGTGACCCCCAATCTGGGACAATGTCTCCAGCAGATACCAGGAACAACATCAGAGATCTCTGTACAAAAGAGCGCAATGTTAGGAACAGCTATGATCCTGCGCAGAACCCTCAGGCTCCCAGACCTCTGGTAGAGGACCCGAGTCTGAAGGAGACACCGGCCAGGTGGGAGGGGCCTCTGGTAGAGGACCCGAGTCTGAAGGAGACACCACCCAGGTGGGGCGAGAGGAAATTTTTTACATATATATATATATATATATATATATATATATATACATGCATACATACACACCTTAAACCAGAGACAGGTAAAAATACAATAAAGATTACAGTAGTACAGTAGATATTGAATAAAGAGTTGATTAAGTTGTTCTAGAGTTCATATTCTTTTTTTCCCTTAGTGTTGCTTCTTTCGTGTCACTTCTCCCTTTTTCTTTTGTTTTCTTCTTTTCTTTCTGTGTCGATCTTTTTGCTTATATCGTATATGCACTTCCTCCACCCCAGTCTCTCATGGACAGCTGTGTTCCATATTTGAAGCGTGTTGCCATGTTTCAGGATTTCCTTGTTGTATGTTTATAACGCAGGAGGGGTCCTCCAATCTTTCTGATAACGTTCCATAGAGAAGTGTTTTGTTTGGTCAAAGATTGGGCCGACGTATCACGTGTCCAAACCAGCGCAATATACATGAAGAGCTTCCACTTTGGTTTTGTAGTACCAAGGCTCTGTAGTATTTTTTCGGAGCCTTGGTACTACAAAACCAAAGGTAGAAATTTTTCTAAGTCCTTGGACTTAGAAGCTTTTGTAGCTTTGGTTCTGTAGAACCACGGCTCCATAAAAATACTTAGGTTCCAGGGGTCCAGATGCCCATGCCTGTTTACCCCAGGATAGGACCTTCTGGGTGGGTTAAAGCCTGGCCTTTTGACCCCTGGTTCTATGTGGTTCCAGGTCACCAGCCACCACCAAGTGGCAAAACTCACTATGTGTGAAAGTTGGACTTTGTAATTTTTCTGAAAAGGGGTCCCCAGCAACTACCAATAGTCAAAACGCGCTACGTGTGAGAGTGGGACTTTGTACTGTGTGGACCTTTGGTTCTGTAGTACCAAGTACCCATTTTTCACAGGGGTCCTTATGTCACTCTACTCTGCCCCAGAACAGAGGGGGTCTAATGCCCGGCCTTTTGACCCCTTGTTCTATGTGGTTCCAGGGGTCCAGATGTCCTGCCTTTTTACCCCAGGTTAGGGCCTTTGGGTGGGTTAAAACCCAGCTTTTAGACCCCTGGTTCTATGTTGTTCCATTGGCCAAATGCCCTGCCTTTTTACCCCCAGAACTGGGCCTTCTGAGCGGGTTACATCCTGGCCCTTAGACTCCTGGTTCCTGGAGGTCCTGTCGGTTTGTGGGTGGGGCACAACTGGTGTTGGCAGAGGAAGAAGGCCGAGCTTGAGTGAAGATGGCGAAAAAGCGGAGATGTAGCGAACTGAGGCAGCTGGCGATGGAAGAAAGCAGGTTTAGGAGTATTTCAGGAGATACTGCGGCAGGTGAGGGGGAAAGAGAAGGGATCAAAGAAGAAGGGCAGAGTGAGTGGGTGTGGTGCGCACCATGTGCCCTCGAAGGACCCAGGGCACCAGCATGGCCCAGAGGATCCCAGTGAACCAGACCCGCCTGGTTCGTCTGACACCAGCACAGCCTCAACACTGGAGCGGGAGCCGGATTGCTCCGGTAATGGACGTGACAGAGGTAAGAATTAACCCCCATTCAGTCCTTGTTACATGAACACCATTTTCCTCCAGTTGTATTATGGGCACCTGTTGCTAATCATTATGGTAATTATGTGTTACAGGTGGTGGGTCCAGCAGGGTCCCCATCCCTTCTCTTGGTGGAGGACAAAGAAAGAAAGGTAAAAGGTTATATATATATATATATATATATATATATATATATATATATATATATATATATATATATATATATATATAAATGTTTTTGTTTTTTTCCCTCTTCCAATATCATAAAGAATGAAATGATTTATTACATTATGAATTATTGTCCTATATATGTACATCATTTACAGGTGTATCAACTAGGGGCTGGGACCAGGAACAGGACCAGGGCTGGTGTCAAGCTGGCTGGGAACCCCTGGGGTTGGCGTTTACTGCAACAGCGGGCCCTCAGAACGCCGCTGCGGACTTAGAGTCCAATGAGTCGGCCGATTACCTAGACCTGTTTGTGACAGATGAGCTGCTGCAGCATATTCGCGATCAGACAAACTTGTATGCTCATCAGTACTTTGAAGCCAACCATGAGACGCTACCCCACAGCAGAGGTAATGCCTGGAAGCCAGTGTCAGTCCCAGAACTGAAAACATTCTTTGCACTGAGTTTCCTCACTGGCTACATCAAAAAGCCAAGCCTTGACTTATACTGGAGTGTAGAGGAAATAGATGCAACACCGTATTTCAGCCAGACAATGTCCAGGAACAGATTTAAATTATATGGAGGTTCCTCCACTTCAACAACAATGGCACACAAAATACTGGTGATAAAATGTACAAAGTCCACCCAGTGTTAGATTATCTTGTTGGGAAATGCAAAGAATTGTACCAGCCAGGAAAAAACATTTGCATTGATGAGGGCATGATGCAGTGGCAGGGGCGCCTATCGTTCCGAGTGTATAACCCACAAAAGACGCTGAAGTATGGTATAAAATCGTACATTCTGTGTGACTCTGCCAGAGATAGTGTTTTCTCTGCTTGATGGTCTCCAGGGTCATGGTTATACTGTCTACATGGACCATTTCTATAATTCTGTGTCCCTGTGGGAACGCTTACTGAGAGCACAGACAAACGTCTGTGGAACCCTCAGGAAAAACAGGGGAGAGCCATTGATCATCAGGGAGATCAAAAAGTCTGACCTGGGGGCAAGGGAAAGAATTGTGCGGCACAATGGGCGCATGATGGTGGTAGCTTGGCAGGACAAACGAATGGTGAAGATGGTGACAACCTGCCACCAAGACAGAATGGAAGGGGTTGATGTGTGGCAGAGGGGGCAGAGACATAAAGTGACCCAGTTTAAACCAGTGTGTGTGATCGCCTACAACTCCAACATGAATGGCGTGGATAAACTGGACCAGAATGTGGCCTACTACCCCTTCATAAGGAGGTCCCTAAACTGGTCAAAGAAGTTTGTGGCTTCCATGTTCCAAAGTGTTTAACCATATGTTCTTTATAGGGCCACAAATCCACAACAATGTCAGTCACTTTTGGAGTTCACACGCAGGGTCGTGAGGATGTGGTCAGGGAAGCAGCATGGGGTGCTGGAGGCGGAGACAGACCAGGGAGACCAGGTCCACTATCCCAGAGCACCGGACAACATGGACCCTGAAAGTAGGCTGGATGGTAACATGGCGAGGCACCAACTGGACCATCTGATGCCCACCACCAAGAAGACCAGACCAACACGGAGGTTTCGTGTCTGCACGCGCAGCGGCCGCCACAGTGAGACCAGGATGTGGTGTGTTTGCTGTTGTGTGGCGTTACATGCAGGAAAATGTTTTACAGCAAATCACACACAGAGAAATAGTACACTGATTAGGACATGTTTATGAATAAATGACTGGTTTTCTATCAGACACCTTGTTTTCAGTGTTGTTTTTGTTGTTTCATAGAAGTCTACACTTTCTCATGATGTGTTCTGTGTTTATGTCGTCATAAAACTCAATATTTTGTGGGTCTTGAAAAATCACTCAAAATTGTCCAAAACTGCTGGAACTGTGAGACTGGCTGTTCAGAAAATAGCTGGCAGTGAATGAGTTAAGATGTTCTCGATGTCTTCGGTTATAGCGCGGTCTAAGACTTTGTCATTTCTTATGAAGTCACTAGGATGACACTTGATCTTGATCTTGATACGGTGTGAATTATCTGTTTTTAAATGCAAGGAAGAGCAATACAGCTGCATATATTCCAAGTACGGAATACGGATAGCAAGCTCACATCCTCTCTTCAAGCCACTGTTATACTTGATTGGCTCATAAAGCTCACCATCAATTATTAATCATGCTTGTATGTTTGTGTGTAGTGCCTTTATTACACAAAAGTTTGGGAGGACAACCAAGCTTTTGTAGAATGGTGAAGAGGAGATCACGATTCACACAGTCAAAGGCCTTGGTGACGTCGATGAATGCAATGTGGAGGTTCTGCTTCTGGTCTCTGCTTTTCTCCATTACTTGATGAAGGGTGAAGATGCCATCAACGGTGTCTCTGTTTTTCCTGAACCCTGTTTGGGATTCAGGTAAAACTGACTCAGCCAGAAGCTGAAGTCGCTGTAGAAGGATATGAGCCAACACTTTAGCAATGACGCTGAGTAGAGAGAGTCCACAGTAGTTTCCACATTGACTACGATCTCCTTTCTTGAAGATGATGCTGATGTTGGCAATAATCCAGTCAGGTGGTAGATTTTCTGTTGTCCACAATCAACTGAACATCAACAACAGAGTGAGATGGAGTTCTGACTCCATGCACTAAGTTTGAAGTTTGGTTTATTTATACAGGGACAGTGTACAATTTTACATTGACCACAAAGGAAAGATGCATTGTACCAGGTTATAGCAAAAATGCTAATTTCCACATGTAGTCCCAGGACAGGTTGATGTTACAGTCTTAACACTGATTTTAACATGTAAATGGACAGATGACCATTATTTACATTATCATAATTTACATAATTACATATTAAATTAATTTAATAGAAGAAATTCATATAAACATTCTCACCCCTATAAGTCCAATAAATACATGCTTACTTATTTAAATTTAGATGTGACTACAAACTTGATTTTCTAACAGCCACTTCTTAGTTAACTGTGCAAATTTTTTGTATGTAGTACATGATAAAATATAAATAATATAAAATGAGATCTCTGGCAGGATCCCATCTGGGCCTGGACTTGGGTATTGCAAATTGTCATCTCACCTTCTGCTATTGTTATTGCTTCATCAAGCTGTTCAAGGATTGGGTGTATCTATAACTCATCAAGGATATCCAAATCAGCAAAGGTTGGTTGATTAAGGAGCTCATTGAAGTGATCGATCCATCTGGCTTTAATGTCTTCTGTTGGTGAGAGAAGCACACCATCTTTAGATCTCACTGGATAGAGATTTCTTGTTTGGAGCCCATAGATAGTGTTAAAAATTACGTAAAAATCTCTATGATACTTTTGTCTCGCATATTGTCCTGCCAGAAGAGCTTTTTTGTTGAAACCATACATTCTTGAGTTTCCTGATTTCCTTTCTAAGTTCATTCTTCTCTCCATGTGATTTCTTCTTCTTAAGAAGTGCTTGAATTGCGTCATCTTGATCGTCAAACCAATCAGCATTTCTTGTCTTTTTCTTCTCAAAGACATGCCTTCCAGCATTCGGTAGCACCCCCTCAAACAGTCCCAGGATTCTCCACAGTTGTGGAGCAAAAAAAGAACTAACCTCTTTTTCTTTTCTGCATTAAGTGATATCTGGTCTTTGAAGTGGTTTTATCTTTCTTGTTTTCTTGACTATGAAACAACATTTGGCGATGAGAAGTTTGTGATCTGTGAAACAGTCTGCATTGGGGTTGATCTTGGTTATGTTAATGAATTGTCTAGCATTTCTGTTAGATTTGGTGCCAGTGTTTTGAGCGCAAGTGCTGCCAGGCATTTTTGAAGTGATCTTTCAACTGGAACATGGTTCCCATGATTGACAGGTGATAACGAGTGCAAAGTTGTAGTAGTTTGCACTCTGTTTGATTTCATTTTTCCGGTTCCATGCTTTCCAATGAAGGACGGCCATAGCTGCCAATCCTTCCCAACACGACCATTAAAGTCACCAAGAACAATTATGCCTTATCGATACATTCAGTGAGTTTCTCATAGAAACTTTCATTTTCTACTGTAGTGCAGTGCATAGTGGATGGACAACCACTGATTAGAGTAAGGTGATTGTTATGCTTGAGTGAAATACGGACTGTCATTATCCTGTCATGTATAGAAACAGGAGTGACGTGAAATTAAACTTGTTGGAGATAGCAAAACCAACGCCAGCATATTTTTCTATACCTCCACTCCAGTGAATAGTTTGGCTCTTGTCCTTAATATTACCAGAATCTGGTTGCCGAACTTCGCTTAAAGCGCAGATATCCACATTCGCCTTTTTAACTTCTCTGCAAATAATTCCAGTGGCTCATTCTGGTCTGATATTGTCCTAATGTCGTTAGTAGTTTGGACGTTTCTGGCTGCCAAGTTCAGAATTTTTCTATCTCTAGTTGTGACTTTTCATGTCATTTTATCTCTGTATGGACTTCACTTGTTTTCCACCACGGCCACAGAACGTGGGGCGACAGTTGCCTCGTACGCAGTAGCATTTGCCAAATCTCATCTCATGAAAGTAAGGCTACACCTTCAATGTCGGCACTAAACGGTGCAAAATAGTGCCCCTTGGTAGGCAACCCTGTTACTTGACGGGACAGCATAGCTGACACGGCCGCAGGGAGGACTGTTTGCCACCGAGATGTGGTTGTGGTGGGATTTGTTTTCAGGGTTTACTCCCCAAGATCCGCCATGTTCCGTGATAGTAACAGGGGCACCATGAGAAGGACCCATGGTCGGTCTTCACCATGGAGAAGCTAGAGTGTGGTCAGCTCTTGAGTGGCCATATTCACATCACATCACCAGGTGCTGGATATAGAGAGACCAGTCTAGAACACCTACATGAGGTCACTACTCCTCCAGTGATCCTTAATCCCCAAACATAGACAAACTATAACATTATTAATGGGAACAAGTGCTGTACGATTTTGTCATTTATTTTCTGAGGAGAAAATATATTGTCATTATTTTTTGTATCTTATTTTATTGTCCATAATATTGGTCTGCATGTGGAACCTGAATGCAAATGAGTTCCACTGCCTTGACAGGAAGTTTTGCACTTTTTCCGCCAGATTAGACCCTTTGGCGGGCCACATTTGGTCCCAGGGCCGCATGCTTGACACCCCTGAGATAAACTATCAACAAAACAGGACAAGTGGAACCAAAAAGTCCAATATTTGTCCTCCCAGGTCTGATGAGGTGACATTAAACATGGATGAGGAGAGTTTCTTTACTCACCTCCAGTGTCACTTCAACCACAAACAAACATGACGGTGTTGAATAATTGTGTAGAATTTAAAATGCATGAGGATGGAGGAGAGGCTAATTAAAAACATGGTTCCACAGGGACACATCCACGTCTCCAACACTAAGACCCATGTGTTTTATGAATAAACCTGGCTCCCAAATACACCACATTAATATCAATTAAAAGTTTCAATAAGTGATTAGTAGGAGAGAGAGCGCAGATGTGCACACGCTGCACTGACACTGTTTAAAGAAATAATGACCTTTAATATTCATAGAATGCATGGACCACATGTGGACAACGTGTCACGGATCGGGGTGAGGTGAAGGAGGACTCCATTGCACAGTACTGAAGGGCAAAATAATTTAATAACAAAAGTACAACATAAAGACAAGACAGACACAACCTGGGAGTAAACGGCCAGAGTCCGTGGTGATGATGAGTGTCCGGGTTATGGTGATTGGGGAGATGGAAGACATTGACCGGGTTATGGAGGTGACATAGAAGAATGGTCCTGCACTGGCAGCTACAAGCCTCACCGCTTAAATAGTCACCGATTAGGAACGGCTTGCAGCTGCGCAGTGCAGGACCAGGTGAGTGTGGAAAATTGGGGGAAAGGTCACTGGAACGGAGGTCATGACAGTACCCCCCCCCTAAGGGGCGGCTCCTGAAGCCCCTAAAAAACAAAAAAAAAAACAAAACACAACCCCCCCCCCGTTGTCCAGAGCTTCTCCGAGCAGGGCGGCATGGTAACCTCCTGGTCGGAGTACCCTCTGGGCAGAGCGGTGTGGCATCCTTCTGGGCAGGGCGGTGTGGAAACCCCCTGGGCGGAGTACCCTCTGGGCGGAGCGGTGTGGAATCCCTTCTGGGCAGGGCGGTGTGGAAACCCCCTGGTGGAGTACCCTCTGGGCAGAGCGGTGTGGCATCCTTCTGGGCAGGGCGGTGTAGAAACCCCCTGGGCGGAGTACCCTCTGGGCAGAGCGGTGTGGAATCCCTTCTGGGCAGGGCGGTGTGGAAACCCCCTGGCGGAGTACCCTCTGGGCAGAGCGGTGTGGCATCCTTCTGGGCAGGGCGGTGTGGAAACCCCCTGGGCGGAGTACCCTCTGGGCAGAGCGGTGTGGAATCCCTTCTGGGCAGGGCGGTGTGGAAACCCCCTGGCGGAGTACCCTCTGGGCAGAGCGGTGTGGCATCCTTCTGGGCAGGGCGGTGTGGAAACCCCCTGGGCGGAGTACCCTCTGGGCAGAGCGGTGTGGAATCCCTTCTGGGCAGGGCGGTGTGGAAACCCCCTGGCGGAGTACCCTCTGGGCAGAGCGGTGTGGCATCCTTCTGGGCAGGGCGGTGTGGAAACCCCCTGGGCGGAGTACCCTCTGGGCAGAGCGGTAGCAGGAGCAACATGACTGGTCTGACTGAGGACCAAGGAGACTGATTGGGTGGGGTCACCACGGACTCTGGCTAGACAGGAACAAGACAAAAAGAAGAAACTGGCAACAGGCAGGGACAGGAAACAGGCAGGCAGAAACGAACAACAAGCAAGGACAGGGGACAGAAGCCAGCAACGGGCAACAAGCAGGGACAGGGGACAGAAGCCGGCAACGGGCAACAAGCAGGGACAGGGGACAGAAGCCGGCAACGGGCAACAGGCAGGGACAGGGGACAGAAGCCAACCACGGGCAACAGGCAGGGACAGAGGACAGAAGCGAGCAACGGGCAAGAGTCAGGGACAGGAACAGACAGAAATGACCAACGACAGACCAACGACAGACCAAGACCGACGAAAAGACACAACGCCAGGCGACAGGACAACTAGCCAGAAGACAAGACAACTAGCCAGAAGACAAGACAACTAGCCAGAAGACAAGACAACTAGCCAGAAGACAAGACAACTAGCCAGAAGACAAGACAACAAGCCAGAAGACAAGACAACAAGCCAGAAGACAAGACAACAAGCCAGAAGACAAGACAACAAGCCAGAAGACAAGACAACAAGCCAGAAGACAAGACAACAAGCCAGAAGACAAGACAACAAGCCAGAAGACAAGACAAAAAGCCAGAAGACAAGACAAAAAGCCAGAAGACAAGACAAAAAGCCAGAAGACAAGACAAAAAGCCAGAAGACAAGACAAAAAGCCAGAAGACAAGACAAAAAGCCAGAAGACAAGACAAAAAGCCAGAAGACAAGACAAAAAGCCAGAAGACAAGACAAAAAGCCAGAAGACAAGACAAAAAGCCAGAAGACAAGACAAAAAGCCAGAAGACAAGACAAAAAGCCAGAAGACAAGACAAAAAGCCAGAAGACAAGACAAAAAGCCAGAAGACAAGACAAAAAGCCAGAAGACAAGACAAAAAGCCAGAAGACAAGACAAAAAGCCAGAAGACAAGACAAAAAGCCAGAAGACAAGACAAAAAGCCAGAAGACAAGACAAAAAGCCAGAAGACAAGACAAAAAGCCAGAAGACAAGACAAAAAGCCAGAAGACAAGACAAAAAGCCAGAAACTCGGAACGCTAGCCAGAAACTCGGAACGCTAGCCAGAAACTCGGAACGCTAGCCAGAAACTCGGAACGCTAGCCAGAAACTCGGAACGCTAGCCAGAAACTCGGAACGCTAGCCAGAAACTCGGAACGCTAGCCAGAAACTCGGAACGCTAGCCAGAAACTCGGAACGCTAGCCAGAAACTCGGAACGCTAGCCAGAAACACGGAACGCTAGCCAGAAACACGGAACGCTTAAACCAGATACACAGAACGCTTAAACCAGATACACAGAACGCTTAAACCAGATACACAGAACGCTTAAACCAGATACACAGAACGCTTAAACCAGATACACAGAACGCTTAAACCAGATACACAGAACGCTTAAGCCAGATACACAGAACACTGGGCAAGAAAACACAGAACGGGACAGAGACACAGACCGCTTAAGCCAGAAACACAGAACGCTAGAAAGCGACACAGAACGCTAGAAAGCGACACAGAACGCTAGAAAGCGACACAGAACGCTAGAAAGCGACACAGAACGCTAGAAAGCGACACACAACGCTAGAAAGCGACACACAACGCTAGAAAGCGACACACAACGCTAGAAAGCGACACACAACGCTAGAAAGCGACACACAACGCTAGAAAGCGACACACAACGCTAGAAAGCGACACACAACGCTAGAAAGCGACACACAACGCTAGAAAGCGACACAGAACGCTAGAAAGCGACACAGAACGCTAGAAAGCGACACAGAACGCTAGAAAGCGACACAGAACGCTAGAAAGCGACACAGAACGCTAGAAAGCGACACAGAACGCTAGAAAGCGACACAGAACGCTAGAAAGCGACACAGAACGCTAGAAAGCGACACAGAACGCTAGAAAGCGACACAGAACGCTAGAAAGCGACACAGAACGCTAGAAAGCGACACAGAACGCTAGAAAGCGACACACAACGCTAGAAAGCGACACACAACGCTAGAAAGCGACACACAACGCTAGAAAGCGACACACAACGCTAGAAAGCGACACACAACGCTAGAAAGCGACACACAACGCTAGAAAGCGACACACAACGCTAGAAAGCGACACAGAACGCTTAAGCCAGAAACACTGAATGCTTAAGCCAGAAACACTGAACGCTTAAGCCAGAAACACTGAACGGGACAGAACGCAAGACTGGACAGACTTTAGACGGAACAGACAGGGGAAAACTAAAACAAAAAGGGTCCCTTCAGCACTGGCGGAGTCCAGATGGTGGCAGGACCATTCTGTCACGGATCGGGGTGAGGTGAAGGAGGACTCCATTGCACAGTACTGAAGGGCAAAATAATTTAATAACAAAAGTACAACATAAAGACAAGACAGACACAACCTGGGAGTAAACGGCCAGAGTCCGTGGTGATGATGAGTGTCCGGGTTATGGTGATTGGGGAGATGGAAGACATTGACCGGGTTATGGAGGTGACATAGAAGAATGGTCCTGCACTGGCAGCTACAAGCCTCACCGCTTAAATAGTCACCGATTAGGAACGGCTTGCAGCTGCGCAGTGCAGGACCAGGTGAGTGTGGAAAATTGGGGGAAAGGTCACTGGAACGGAGGTCATGACACAACGTCTCTGTTTTATCTGCTGAATATATGCAGAAGTTTGTGGAGATTAATGATAAAGGCTGATTGGACTAAAAGTTCAAAAATGAACAAAATATAGAATAAAATTAAAAACAGATCTGGTCTTAGTTTACAGAAATAGGATGTAGGTTTACATCTGAGGGTCAAAGGTCATTTCTGTTGTTTCACTGGACTATAAGGCACATTAAAAGAAGTCAACATCATGAGATTTTAGTCCTCAGGTGGAGGACACAGTGTTGGTGCTATTGCACTCATCTACTTATTTAGTTGTTTATACTGTTTATTTATTTATTTGCTTTTTTATTATTATTGTGACCTGATTTTTAAATGACTAAACTAAACTAAATTTTTTATCCTGGTTTTCATCCTAGACTGTTTTTATTTCTTCACCAAGGAGGTTGTGCTTATGCCAGCATTTGTTTGTTTGTTTGTTTGTTTGTGTACAAGATAACTCAAAAATCTATGGACAGATTTTGATGACATTTTCAGGGTAGGTTGGTAATGGACAGATGGGGCGGGGGTCTCACCTTGGCGGATGTCTGCGCTGAGTGCTTTTCGAGTTGTATCTTGTTTTTATTTATTCATGCTGTTAAATTAATGAATGTTGGACACTGAGCACATTCCACACGTTCAATGTTTGTCTTGTTGTAATAACAAACACATCTACTCTGCAAAAAAATTTACCTATGGGTACAAATAAAGTAACCTTGAACCTTGAAAGTTGAAAAAATGAAGCCGTTTGTTGCGTGAGCATTTATTGTAGTTTTGGACTCACAGCTGAAAACTGTTTCCAACCAGTGACGAATCATAATAAATCATAATAAATCATAATAAATCATAACGAATCATAATAAATCATAATAAATCATAATGAATCATAGTAAATCATCAATTAGCAGCTGGAACCAATGAGTCATTCCATATCAGCCCACATTCCAAAACAGCCTCCGTTTAAAGTTCTCCACATCAACAGAAAAGGTTTCAAACATCACTCATTGGTTGTGTTTCCATTACAGTTTTTCACAAAACAATAGTGATTTTCCTAAAATACCACAAAGTACACTTACTCTTTGAACGTGTTTCCATTGACGGTCGTTCTCGGCAGGAGCGTCGTAACTCTGGTCAAATATCATCCCAGTAGGTTTCACCGCTGTCACCTTCATAGCTTCAGACTGACCATTACTCTGATAGTGTTAGAGTGAATGAATGGTGAACTCTTTAAAGACACTAACATGTCAAAGAAACCAGCTGGTTAACATAAGTGTCTGTACATGTGGTCCCCACATTGTCAGGTAGAAATATGAGTGTAAATATGATCAACACTAAACAACAAATGATAAATGTATGTAGTGTTTTTTACACAGTTCTTGACACTTTATAGAACAGAGAATATAGTATTTATGTGTAAATAAAACAACTTAAATAACCAAACTAAAGATTATAAAGTAAACCTTCACTGTGTTGACTGTAAGAACCACCTGATCACCACTACAAGACGGCCGCCATAGTTCTGCCGTCCAAGCAGCCAATGGTTGTTATGGTTACAGCGACTGCAAGAGAAGTGATCATGTGACCATGTACATCCCATCCTGTGACATATCATAACAGAAAAAGTGTTTCCATTGCACTTTTGTTAAATATTAGAATATGAACACGTCTGAAAAAACACCTGATGAAAGTGGAAAAACTTTTTATGGATGTTTGAGTGTTGTTGTTTTTTTTAATTCAGGTGTTTCCATGAACAGTTTTTATAAATATTTACATATTGTGAATTTCCAAAGGGTAATGGAAACAGCTACTGAAGACTATGGACAGAAACACGGACATGGACCGTCAACAAGGGAAGGTCCAATCAGAAGGCGGAGTCAGATGATGTCATTTTCACTGCATCCAATGGCAGAGTTTGGTTGATTTAAAAGGCTTTTAATTCAATTCAATTCAATTTTATTTATAAAGCCCCAAATCACAACAAAGTTGTCTCACAGGGCTTTACAGAAACTCAATCAACTACAGAGATATATGAACAGTCCCAAGCATCCCCTGTCCTTAGACCCTCCTTCTCAGTAGATAAAACTTCCAAACCCAGTGGGAAAAAGAAGACATCTTGGGGAGAACCACATTGAAAGACAGATCCACTCCCATAGACGGACATGGAGGGGGGGGGGGGGGCTGGTCCAGAAACCAGACAGGCAAGGGAGGGGGTCCAGGGTCACAGGTTAGCACAGGCAAGTCACTGTAGATCCTGTTGTCCATAGTTCAACACTGTCAAGAGAGCCACCACTCCTCCCGGGGGGGGGGGGGGTTGGGGGGGGCACCAGGTGACTAGCTATGAACAGACTTGGTATGAAAGATAGGTTATAAAAATGACAAAAACAGGTGTGAGAGAGAGAAAGAGTAAGACAGAGAGAGAGAAAGAAAGAACTCAGTGTCTGTACTTCCCCCAGCATTCTAGCTCCAAGTGCAGCTTAGACTGAACTGTGACTTCAGTCTGTTTTTAACTAACCTGACTATAGTTTTTCTCAAACAGGAATGTTTTCAACCTAATTTTAAATGTAGAGACTGTGTCGACCTCTTTAATATCGGCACAATATTGGCACAATATTATACTAATACACACACACACACACATATATATGTATATATATATATATATATATATATATATATATATATATATATATATATATATATATATGTCTATTCTAGCCGATGGAGCTCACCCTCTAAATACAGAGTACTCACTTTTACCATCTGGACGACGCCTGCAAGCCCCACGTGTTGTTAAAAACCGTTTTAAATTTTCTTTTGTCCCTACCTCCATCAGACTACTGAATGATATTGAAGGGAGGTCTGGTAGGTAGCCTTAGCCTACTATTTCAGATGGCTAGCGTGTCTAACACGCTTTTAACTTTTAACTTTTAACTTTTAACTTTTAACTTTTAACTAGACAAACGTGCTCCCGGATGTTGGTTTGCACCTTAAGTAACGTGCACTTAGTATTTTTACCTCTGGTTTTTTTTTTTTTTTTTTTTTTTTTTTTTTGCTGTGTGTATATCCTGTTTTTTGTATGAATGAATGCCTACGATGCTGCATCCCAAATTTGCCCCTCGGGGACACTAAATAAACCTTGAACCTTGAACCTTGAACCTTGATATAGTTATGGGTTTATTATCGCTCCTTACATCTCGCTAATGTTAGCTAACAACACACTGTTGCTATAGCGATCTATATTGTTATTAATGTCAACAGCTAGAAGTGTCTGCCATCCTGTCACCTCAATCTTTTGCATTTAGACCAAAAATTGCACATTTTTCACAATTTCACAAAAGTTCATGTGTTTGGTGGCACTGCTAAATATCAATGGAGTTCCTAAAAACTTAATAAAATAATTTTTTCTGGTAATTCTAATAAATCAAACATGACATAAATAGAATAATATTTTGAAATGAAAATCTCCCACTTACATTTGATGCACCCTAATTCAGTGGTTGTCACACCCCCTGAAGGAAACACAGGAACAGTGTCTGTAAAATCACTGTCTGATTTATTAAATCCAAACTTCTATAAGTTTTTATCTCATAATTGTGACTTTTTATCTGATCATTTTGACTTTTTGTCTTTGTCCAACACATTCTAAATCCATCCCATAATAACCACGCCCACCCTCCTGAATCATTTACAGCTCAACAGCAGGATTGAAATCTTGCAGAACTGCTCAGAATCATCAGACGTCACATCCCTGGAAAGTTCCAACACTTTAAATATTAACACACGTTTCCATAATTCACATTTACATGCAGGGCCGGAGGAGGAGGTGGGGGGGGGGGGGCTCACTCTCATCTCTCACACCTGAACCTCCTGCTGGTCCTGGGGGAGGAAGGAGGCGCCATCCAGCAGAGTGACCTTATTAGTGCCCGGATCGATTGAACCCTTTACCGTCCTGGAATGTTTTATAATCAAACACCTGAAAAAACTCCCCAGCAATAAAAATATCAGCTGTGTGGGGAGGAGTAGGGATGGGACATGATTTTCTAATTTTCAAATATTCATGACAATGGAATATAGAATATTAATTTATAATGCTGCATTATTTGTATTGTGTTTCACTTGGCCAGAATGTCGTATTGACTGTCATTGTATGGTGGTCAACAGCTAGCTTAGCCACACTAGCTCCTCCTAGCATCAGTAAATCTAATGTTCTATCGTAGTAGCCTAGCCACACTAGCTCCTCCTAGCATCAGTAAATCTAATGTTCTATCGTAGTAGCCTAGCCACACTAGCTCCTCTTAGCATCAGTGAATCTAATGTTCTATCGTAGTAGCCTAGCCACACTAGCTCCTCCTAGCATCAGTAAATCTAATGTTCTATCGTAGTAGCCTAGCCACACTAGCTCCTCCTAGCATCAGTAAATCTAATGTTCTATCGTAGTAGCCTAGCCACACTAGCTTCTCCTAGCATCAGTAAATATAATGTTCTATCGTAGTAGCCTAGCCACACTAGCTCCTCCTAGCATCAGTAAATATAATGTTCTATCATAGTAGCCTAGCCACACTAGCTCCTCCTAGCATCAGTAAATCTAATGTTCTATCGTAGTAGGCTAGCCACACTAGCTCCTCCTAGCATCAGTAAATCTAATGTTCTATCGTAGTAGCCTAGAAACGCTAGCTCCTCCTAGCATCAGTAAATCTAATGTTCTATCGTAGTAGCCTAGCCACACTAGCTCCTCCTAGCATCAGTAAATCTAATGTTCTATCGTAGTAGCCTAGCCACACTAGCTCCTCCTAGCATCAGTAAATCTAATGTTCTATCGTAGTAGCCTAGCCACACTAGCTCCTCCTAGCATCAGTAAATCTAATGTTTTATCGTAGTAGCCTAGCCACACTAGCTCCTCCTAGCGTCAGTAAATCTAATGTTCTATCGTAGTAGCCTAGCCACACTAGCTCCTCCTAGCATAAGTAAATATAATGTTCTATCGTAGTAGCCTAGCCACACTAGCTCCTCCTAGCATCAGTAAATCTAATGTTCTATCGTAGTAGCCTAGCCACACTAGCTCCTCCTAGCATCAGTAAATCTAATGTTTTATCGTAGTAGCCTAGCCACACTAGCTCCTCTTAGCATCAGTGAATCTAATGTTCTATCGTAGTAGCCTAGCCACACTAGCTCCTCCTAGCATCAGTAAATCTAATGTTCTATCGTAGTAGCCTAGCCACACTAGCTCCTCCTAGCATCAGTAAATCTAATGTTCTATCGTCGTAGCCTAGCCACGCTAGCTCCTCCTAGCATCAGTAAATCTAATGTTCTATCGTAGTAGCCTAGCCACGCTAGCTCCTCCTAGCATCAGTAAATCTAATGTTCTATCGTAGTAGCCTAGCCACACTAGCTCCTCCTAGCATCAGTAAATCTAATGTTCTATCGTAGTAGCCTAGCCACACTAGCTCCTCCTAGCATCAGTAAATATAATGTTCTATCGTAGTAGCCTAGCCACACTAGCTCCTCCTAGCATCAGTAAATATAATGTTCTATCGTAGTAGCCTAGCCACACTAGCTCCTCCTAGCATCAGTAAATCTAATGTTCTATCGTAGTAGCCTAGCCACACTAGCTCCTCCTAGCATCAGTAAATCTAATGTTCTATCGTAGTAGCCTAGCCACACTAGCTCCTCCTAGCATCAGTAAATCTAATGTTCTATCGTAGTAGCCTAGCCACACTAGCTCCTCCTAGCATCAGTAAATCTAATGTTCTATCGTAGTAGCCTAGCCACACTAGCTCCTCCTAGCATCAGTAAATCTAATGTTCTATCGTAGTAGCCTAGCCACACTAGCTCCTCCTAGCATCAGTAAATCTAATGTTCTATCGTAGTAGCCTAGCCACACTAGCTCCTCCTAGCATCAGTAAATCTAATGTTCTATCGTAGTAGCCTAGCCACACTAGCTCCTCCTAGCATCAGTAAATCTAATGTTCTATCGTAGTAGCCTAGCCACACTAGCTCCTCCTAGCATCAGTAAATCTAATGTTCTATCGTAGTAGCCTAGCCACACTAGCTCCTCCTAGCATCAGTAAATCTAATGTTCTATCGTAGTAGCCTAGCCACACTAGCTCCTCCTAGCATCAGTAAATCTAATGTTCTATCGTAGTAGCCTAGCCACGCTAGCTCCTCCTAGCATCAGTAAATCTAATGTTCTATCGTAGTAGCCTAGCCACACTAGCTCCTCCTAGCATCAGTAAATCTAATGTTCTATCGTAGTAGCCTAGCCACACTAGCTCCTCCTAGCATCAGTAAATCTAATGTTCTATCGTAGTAGCCTAGCCACACTAGCTCCTCCTAGCATCAGTAAATCTAATGTTCTATCGTAGTAGCCTAGCCACACTAGCTTCTCCTAGCATCAGTAAATCTAATGTTCTATCGTAGTAGCCTAGCCACACTAGCTCCTCCTAGCATCAGTAAATCTAATGTTTGTCTGTCTGTCTGACATGGTAACCCATGTCAGACAGACAGGTTAACAAATGACCATGACAGAGAAATAAATACTTGTATGAATAAATAAATGACTGCATAAATAAATATAGTGACATAGTTGAATAGATAATTGAAAGAGTGAATAAATAAAAAAATAAATAAAGTTGAACTTGACATTTGACCTACATTCACCAAAATGAAATGGGATTTATTCTGGACCAACTCACACCTTTAATGAAAATTTACTGGAAACAGTTGACAATCAAATAAACAAATGGGGGGTTTGCATTTGTTTGTGTCTGAGGTAACCACTTGTTTATCATAATTATCAGTCATTATCATGTTAAATCATCATCATTATCATGTTAAATCATCATCATTATCATGTTAAATCATCATTATCAGTCATTATCATGTTAAATCATCATCATTATCATGTTAAATCATCATCATTATCAGTCATTATCATGTTAATCATCATCATTATCATGTTAAATCATCATCATTATCATGTTAAATCATCATCATTATCATGTTAAATCATCATCATTATGTTAAATCATCATCATTATCATGTTAAATCATCATCATTATCATGTTAAATCATCATCATTATCAGTCATTATCATGTTAAATCATCATCATTATCATGTTAAATCATCATCATTATCAGTCATTATCATGTTAAATCATCATTATTATCAGTCATTATCATGTTAAATCATCATCATTATCAGTCATTATCATGTTAAATCATCATTATTATCAGTCATTATCATGTTAAATCATCATCATTATCAGTCATTATCATGTTAAATCATCATCATTGTCAGTCATTATCATGTTAAATCATCATTATTATCAGTCATTATCATGTTAAATCATCATTATTATCAGTCATTATCATGTTAAATCATCATTATTATCAGTCATTATCATGTTAAATCATCATCATTATCATGTTAAATCATCATCATTGTCAGTCATTATCATGTTAAATCATCATCATTATCATGTTAAATCATCATCATTATCATGTTAAATCATCATTATCAGTCATTATCATGTTAAATCATCATCATTATCATGTTAAATCATCATCATTATCAGTCATTATCATGTTAATCATCATCATTATCATGTTAAATCATCATCATTATCATGTTAAATCATCATCATTATCATGTTAAATCATCATCATTATGTTAAATCATCATCATTATCATGTTAAATCATCATCATTATCATGTTAAATCATCATCATTATCAGTCATTATCATGTTAAATCATCATCATTATCATGTTAAATCATCATCATTATCAGTCATTATCATGTTAAATCATCATTATTATCAGTCATTATCATGTTAAATCATCATCATTATCAGTCATTATCATGTTAAATCATCATCATTGTCAGTCATTATCATGTTAAATCATCATTATTATCAGTCATTATCATGTTAAATCATCATTATTATCAGTCATTATCATGTTAAATCATCATTATTATCAGTCATTATCATGTTAAATCATCATCATTATCATGTTAAATCATCATCATTGTCAGTCATTATCATGTTAAATCATCATCATTATCAGTCATTATCATGTTAAATCATCATTATTATCAGTCATTATCATGTTAAATCATCATCATTATCATGTTAAATCATCATCATTGTCAGTCATTATCATGTTAAATCATCATTATTATCAGTCATTATCATGTTAAATCATCATCATTATCAGTCATTATCATGTTAAATCATCATCATTATCAGTCATTATCATGTTAAATCATCATCATTATCAGTCATTATCATGTTAAATCATCATCATTATGAGTCATTATCATGTTAAATCATCATTATTATCAGTCATTATCATGTTAAATCATCATTATTATCAGTCATTATCATGTTAAATCATCATCATTATCATGTTAAATCATCATCATTATCAGTCATTATCATGTTAAATCATCATTATTATCAGTCATTATCATGTTAAATCATCATTATTATCAGTCATTATCATGTTAAATCATCATCATTATCATGTTAAATCATCATCATTATCAGTCATTATCATGTTAAATCATCATTATTATCAGTCATTATCATGTTAAATCATCATTATTATCAGTCATTATCATGTTAAATCATCATTATTATCAGTCATTATCATGTTAAATCTCTGCTGTGACTTTGATGCAAAAATTCAACATATCGTCGGACCAGAAGTCATGAGTCAATCTGAGTCGATCTGTTTCGTCTTTGTACGTGACTCCTTTTACTGGACAAATTTCAGAACGATCCATCAAAAAATGGTGATGCTATAGTGAGAACTGACAAACACATTTACTTCAACTGATGGATGGAAGTCTGGTTTATTCTCATCTTTTTCTTCTCATCTTCAAACTAAAATATCCATTTTGTGTTTTTGTGTGAAGAAGAAAATGTTAGTATTTCCAAAGATGTGCAGCTCAGACCCTTAAATATTAAAACCAGGAATGTTTTCTCCATCTGCAGCGCTGGCCTTTGCTGCTACATTCATAACTGCACACAGGATTTATTCCAAATGTTCCTCTGCTCATTTATTTGGCTCGATAGAACCATCACACTCAAGATGAATGACATCGCAAACGCACCGATTGAGCAATTAAGCGCTTTCTAAATGATCGAAGTGGAGGAGGCCAAGGGTGGATGGATGGGTGGGGGCGATTTTCTGTCGTAACCCAGGTTAATTAATGGACATTTGGTGAATTTTGATAGAAAAGTGAGGCATTAAAAAAGGGAAAAAGCCCACAGCTGGTAAAAGAATGAAAGTTTTTATCATTTACACAATACTTTATCAAAGAATCACATATAAAAACACACTTGGTTCAGTTTCAGTGGATGGATTTAAACTGTTTTGTTCTTACGTTTCCATTGACTGTTACTCATTAAAGCCTTCGACGACTAATAAACATCCAGGCAAGAAAAAAAACTACACACCACAGCACACAGACCCTTAAGTTTAAGATTAGAATGAAACACAGATCATTCAAAAATAGACTCTAATCTCGCTGTAGCTGCTTTTTTTCCCTTTTGTACAATTAGCAAAAATACAGAAGTCAAGTGAACTGAACGCACCCGAGGAAAAGATTTTTAACAAAGTCACCAGTGCTGCTGCTGCTGAGGTTTCAGCACCCAGGTGGTGTCACAGATGCATTCCTCTGGTGCAAGGGTCTGCAACCCTGGTCCTAGAGAGCCGCTATCCTGCATGTTTTAGATGTTTCCCTCTTCCAACACACCTGATTCAAATGATCAGCCTATCATCAAGCTGTGTGGAAGACTGATAATGTCTTGTCAGGTGTGCTGGAAGAGGGAAACATCTAAAACATGCAGGATAGCGGCTCTCTAGGACCAGGGTTGCAGACCCCTGCTCTGGTGTGTTTAAGCATCTGCAGTGTCCGTTGCACCTAGGAGCTTCGGTGGAAACCCCAGTGTCCCAACACTTGTGAGGCACGGACCACAGCCAGCATCCTGCAGGTCATTAATATTCCCCCTGAAGCATGTGGGGTTCTCCTCGGCGCTCTGTCACGTGTCATGTGTGCTCACATGTGGTGACTTCGGGGAGGGGCGTCTGATCCTGCATGACTACCAGTTGGGGAGAGGTGGGGGCAGGGCGAGCATGGGCCACCGAGTTTTTCTGCAGCTCGAGCCCAAAGGTGGGAGGAGCGTTCTGCAATTGTCTCCGGTACTGAACAAAGCTACAGGTCTTTAGGATGATGGCCAAAACGTTCTTTCCTATCAAGATCCCGGAAACCCTGGCGTCCCGGTAAAGGATCATGTTCCCGCCACGGATGAAGAGGGTGATAATGTTGATGGTGACCAAGCTGAGGATGGGGTACAGGAGCATCTTATGGGGTACGATGTTGACGCCCTGCATGCTGATCTCGCTCAAGGACACACAGGGCAGCACCAGCAGCAGGATGTAGCAGTAGAAGAACATCAAACCCTCGGCCCACAGGGGGAGCCCTTTCTTCTGGGGCTCCCACAGGTTCGCCTGGATGTCCAAGACATCCAGTAAGTCCACCACGACCCAGAAGAGTCTGTTGCGTATCTCCTCTCGTTTCTTGAAGGCGCGTACGTACTCCATGTGGTCGATGGCTACCAGCACCACGAACAACACCGGGATGCAGACAGACAGCAGAAGCGTCAATGCCTTCCGGGCCAAAGCGTCCAAACTTTTACGGTCAGCCTTGTAGTTCTGATACACGAAGTACACCTTGATCTCCAGGACGAAGATGTAAAGGAACCAGAGGATCATAGCGTAGCCTCGTTTGGCGGTACGCACCTCGGCGCCCACCCAGACCGCCACGTACCGCAACACGATCAGGAAGCAGATGTCTCCCACCATCACCATGATGCAGATCCCAATCTTCCGGGGGCCGTGGTTCTGCTCCACCAGGTAGGCGTCGATCAGCGCCATGCTGCTCATGATGAGGATGGTGGACAGGCAGACGTGGGGCTTGTTAGTGGGGGGTGGGGGGTACCATCCTGGAGGAGGCGTGGTGTTGTTGAAGGGGAGGTGGGGGTGCAGAGGGTTTGAAGTTTGTCCAGTGAGGAGGCGGATCAGATAACGCTGCCGCTGCTGCTGCTAGACACCGTTCTCCTCCATTGCTTCTGCCTTGGACACCGTCCAGGATGCATTAATAGGATTCACACAGATTCACTTCAATCAATCTGCATCTGTGCCCGAGCCACCTGCCGGGTAGACAGTACCCCTCATTTAGTAAATGATGTTCATTGGCAAATGGTCTGTAAACAAACAGCTTATCTATTGTACAAGAAGAAGAATAAAAACCAGAAAAAACACTGTATTTTCTAGTCACTATTTTTTTCACTTGGATTGAATCATGAGGCTTATACAAAGGTGCTAATAGGCTATTCTGTGGATTTTTCTTCCGCCTTTAGGGGCGGTAATTATGCGACAAAAATCCAAATTATGAGATAGAATGGACAATTTATACGATAAAAATACAAAATTATGTAATTAAAAGTAAAAAATATGATAAAAAAATCAAGTTTATGTGATAAAAATTCCAAATTATGTGATAACAGGCCAAAACTATGTGATAAAAAGGCACAATTATGTGAAAATAAGTGACAATTATGCAACAAAAAGTCAAAATTATGAGATAAAACTTCAAAATTATGAGATAGAATATTCTAAATTATGAGATAAACGTCTAAAATATGTGATAAAAAGTCAAAATCATGCAACAAAAAGTCTAAATTATCAGATAAAAACTAAATCATCAGTCATTAAACACTAACAGATTTAATCCATATATTAGTTTCACTGTTAGTAAATTAAAGTCTTTTCAGTTCACCTTATAGTCCAGAAATATTATAATTCTGTGGGACTTGGTGCCACCAAGACATCAGGTGCCCTAAGCGACCACCTGGTCTGATGAGGACTAACACTGACCCTGTGTTCCAGTTCAAGCCTCTGAGATGAAATAAAAAATACACATCAAACAGTGAATACTCACGTGTGTCCCTGTTTGTACTTTATCTTAATGAGTGGCAGCGATCGATCATCCATGAGACGTCTGAGGAAGATGACGAAGCCCATCTGTAATCCACTGGACAACACAAGACGCCAAAGCCAACAGCACACACCCGCTCCTCTCTTCTGTGTCCCAACAACATAAATCCAACTGAACAGAAAAACGCTCCCCCGAAAAATGTTAATCCACTTTAGCGTCGAGATTGAATCAGAAGGAGCATCTTTACAGTCGCACGAATGTACCAAAAATAATATACCAAAAAAATAAACTAACAAACATGAAAAAACATCAACAGCAAAAGAAGAGGAAGAAGAATAAAGTTGTTGGTCTTTAGTGATGGTATCTGTGCTCTCTGCAGTGGTCCTGCTTAGAAAACCTCTGAAGTTTCCTTCTCCATCATCATCATCACCTTCCTCTGTCCACAGATGCAGTAGTGCTGCTGCTGCTGCTGGTGCTGCTGCTGCTGCTGGTGCTGGTGCTGGTGCTGCTGCTGGTGCTGCTAGTGCTGCTGCCGCTGCTGGTGCTGCTGCCGCTGCTGGTGCTGCTGCCGCTGCTGGTGCTGCTGCCGCTGCTGCTGCTGCTGCCGGTGCTGCTGGTGCTGCTGCCGCTGCTGGTGCTGCTGCCGCTGCTGGTGCTGCTGCTGCCGCTGCTGGTGCTGCTGCTGCTGCTGCTGCTTCTGCTGCTGCTTCTGCTGCTGCTTCTGCTGCTGCTGCTGCTGCTGCTGTTGCTGCTGCTGGTGTCTTTTCTTCTTCCTCTTGTTCCAGCCTGGGGGGTGAAGGTGAATATACAGATGCACAGTCTTGATCGTATCTCCTGCTCAGCTGTTGTGTTCCAGCTAACGTGCACGTGTGTGTGTCGACTGTGTTCACCGTATAAAAATGCCCCCCCCCTGACGGCCGCTTCTTGTGTCTGCGGCGCCGTTTTTCCAGTTTTTCCAGGATCAACAGCTCTGTCAGATTCCCCCTCTCTCCTCAACGCCTGCGCCGCCGCTCCGTCGCACTTTCCCGCCCTCCACAACAGAACGTTCACTCCTCCTGGGGCTTTTCCTCTCCCTCTCTCTCTCAGAGCTCCTCTTCCTTCTCCCTCTGCTGCTCGAGGAAAAGCACTTGATATGAGGAGGTGATGCTCACTCACCACAGATGAAGAGAGAGAGAGAGAGAGAGAGAGAGGGAGGGGAGAGAGTGGGGGGGGGGTAGAGGGGGGGGGGGGGAGGTAGAGTGGGAGAGGGGGGGCAGGGAGGGAGAGTAGGAGAAAGCGAGAGAGAGTGACGGTGAAAGAGAGAGGGGGGGAGGGGGAGAGAGAGGGAGGGAGAGAGGGGGGGTGAGAGAGAAGGAGAGCGAGAGAGAGGGACATCGAGAGAGAGTGACAGTGAAAGAGAGAGCGGGAGAAGGAGAGAAGGGGAGAGAGTGGGAGAGGGAGGGGGGGAGAGAAAGAGGGAGAGCGAGAGAGACACAGAGAGAGGGGGGGCTCAGATCTGGGTTAGGGTTAGGGGGTAAGGGTGGTTCGTAGCTCCACCCAGACTTCATCACTTCTCGGGGCCATAGACTCGCTGCACCTTCTCTCCCCCAGATGTGAAGGGAGGGACAGGACGACTTTTAGTCCTTTTATGCAACATGGCTGGTGTCGCATCGGCAGGGTGGGGGCTGTCCCACATACAACAGGTGTCAGTGCTCCGACCCATCTTGAACCACAGATATTGGGAGAATCATGGAGGAAAATTCACAGATGAAACAGAAACTTGATGAAGGCTACAATTTTTTCAGTGAGGAAAAAATATAATTGTAAGTAGACAGAGCCCTGGGGCTAATGCTACTGAAGTGATAAGTCTGTCCACCAGTCATTAGTCTGTCCACCAGTCATAAGTCTGTCCACCACCAGTCATTAGTCTGTCCACCACCAGTCATTAGTCTGTCCACCACCAGTCATTAGTCTGTCCACCAGTCCTTAGTCTGTCCACCAGTCATTAGTCTGTCCACCAGTCATTAGTCTGTCCACCAGTCATTAGTCTGTCCACCAGTCATAAGTCTGTCCACCAGTCATTAGTCTGTCCACCAGTCATAAGTCTGTCCACCAGTCATTAGTCTGTCCACCACCAGTCATTAGTCTGTCCACCACCAGTCCTTAGTCTGTCCACCAGTCCTTAGTCTGTCCACCAGTCATTAGTCTGTCCACCAGTCATTAGTCTGTCCACCAGTCATTAGTCTGTCCACCACCAGTCATTAGTCTGTCCACCACCAGTCATTAGTCTGTCCACCAGTCATTAGTCTGTCCACCAGTCATTAGTCTGTCCACCACCAGTCATTAGTCTGTCCACCACCAGTCATTAGTCTGTCCACCAGTCATTAGTCTGTCCACCACCAGTCATAAGTCTGTCCACCAGTCATTAGTCTGTCCACCAGTCATTAGTCTGTCCACCAGTCATTAGTCTGTCCACTTCTACCTAGGACTAGGGTTCTATGGTTATGTATGGATAGTATAGAGGACATGGACTATTTGACTATTTTATATTTGTTCTGTCTATGGTTCAAGTCAACGTCTCGTTAGCATAATGCTAATGTTATCCCAATGCTATCATAATCCGTTCCCATTTGTCTCTGGCAGTGTGTGTTTATGTTAGTGTTTGTTTGTCATAATATCTAATGTAGTAGACGGGCAGGTTTTTGTGAGGGTTAGATGTTACCCATGACAAATAAAAAAAGAGGATGGTCCCAAACTCCAGGTTTGATCAGTGTTCATACATTTACTGTGACTTACTGCTGTTGCACTAACTACTGTTCACTGTTCTATCACTATTTACACTCTTTCCTTCCAATGCTACTGTTGTTTACTGCTGACACTGATGTACTGGCATGGAAAGGTTAAAGGTCACAACTACAGTTTAAGGACAACATTACTTATTTGTGTTCACCATAACTTTAAAACCATGGACATTTGTTTTATCTCAACTCATAGCGACGTTAACAGCTGCCGTTTTTGACACCGTTCATATACTGGCTCCTTTTTCCTGTAGGAATAGAATCATTCCAAGGAAAAATGCTAGGGTTTCAAACCGTCGTCCCCAGATGTAGTGTTCTGATGTGAAGTGTCTGCTGCAGACGGAAGTGCTCCTGTTTTAATGATAAAACTGGGCCCTTCATAACACTGAATAGCCTGGACCCATTTTCCTCTAGCTTCACTATATATATATAAGAAAACTAGAAGTGTCAAGGTTATTAATACTGTCACTTTTATGTTGAAATGACACAAAGTAACAGATGTGTTTTTGGTCCACTGTTGGACACTTGGACTCCACAGAGGACTTAGATTAGACTTAGACTCCAGCAGAAGGGTTAGGGTTCATTTTTGGAAGAAAAAAGAGGAACAGTGTCTGATTTATTAAATCCAAACTTATATCACTTTTTATCTCATAATTTAGACTTTTTTTTTTTGCTTGTTTTTCACTTTGCAACAAAGTCACACATATGACACAAACAGAAAGGTCAGAAAAGTCTGTTCACCTTCTCACATGGTACAGGGCGTTTTACTTATTGTCAAATCAGGGCGAGTCACAGTTGGGCTACTTAAATCCTCACGTCCCAGGTATAGTGTAGCCAGTGTTGTACCTGAACGCGTTCATTGAATGATCGTTCATGAACTATATCATATTTTTAACGAACGTGAACGACTCGTTCACTTTTGCCAAATGAACGGGAAGTTGTGAACGTGGTTATTCTGGCATTTATTGAACTGTGCTCTTATTTAGTTCATATTTAGTTCTTATCACGTTGTAATTATTGAGTCCTATAAGGAATAAAATGGGATCAAAACACAATATTATCATAGATGTCATGATGAGAATTCCAGACGACATTAAACAACAATGATAACACAATAGAATAAAATGAAAAATGTTTTCTGAGTTAAATAGTTAACTTGTCTGGGGAAGGCCTTAGTGCAGTTGTTTGCGGATACATGGAGGTCCCTGGGGACCTCAGGGGTATAAGAGTTTGCTCTGAGAAAGGGAGGGGGCTTTTTCTCCCACTCCTCCTGCTCTCTCAACTTCCTCTCTGCTTTTAACTGATCAGACAATTGCCTGAGGTCATCTCCTGGGGACTTAGAGGTTTGTAGCTCAATGATTGATTCACTTTGTTATATCTTTATAATAAATGATTAACCTTTATATCTGGTTTTGATATTTTTTGAGTCGTCCACGGGGAAAACCTGACACCGTGAAGACGAAAGGTGACGACAGTCATTTTTGTATTCTTTGGTGGGGTTGGGGGGGGGGGGTGAGAGAGAGAGAGAGAGAGAGAGAGAGAGGTGCAGAGAGTTTTTGGGAGAAAAAGAGTTAAATGTACAGAGTGTGAATGTCGACCGGAGCAGGTGTTGTCCCGTTCTTGGAAATAAACTTTGAAAACTAAACTCAGTGAAACCACTCCTTGTGTTCTAAGAACCTGCAGAGGGAAGTTAACCCTGGGGTAAGGTACTTACTACTGCCCTGGAGGGGCGGCATTTTCCCCTGATTGTTTGACTACAGGATAACGTCAGAAACGTTTACAATAATAACACAAAAAAGAACGAAAAAGTTCATTTTGGGATCCATGAACTTCTAGTTGATAATTTGTAAGAATGAACGATGAACTGAACTAATTCATATTGACTAACTTGAACTGAACTTTGAACTAGTTCCTAATTAAGGTCAACTTTCCCAACACTGAGTGTAGGTAAGGACATATTGACCTTAAAGCCCAGAACTTTCCTCCCAAAACAACCTGATAGAAGGACAAGACCAGAATATTTGAAAGTCATCAACTGGAATCCTACTGCACCTCCAGCACGGTGGTGGGACCCCATGTGTTTAGGGCTTATGAAATATCGAATCATGTTTTTCCAGCAAAAGTGAGTGAAGTCAAAATGATGAGATAAAAAGTTCAAATCAATGTGTCTTATAGTGCAAAAAATATGGTACTTATGTTTTAAAAGAGTTTTGAAAAGCTTCATGTACCCCCTGTAGTACCTACACATACCTCCATTTGAGAACCACTGGTTTAATAGAAGCTTCAGATCCATGTGAGTAGGTTTGTCTGTCTGTGTGTAATGACAGCTCGTCGCCCACGGCAACCACACTAACATGTTCACGTTGTTGTGAATAATTGGTGTTTGTGTCGCTGCGGGCCTCGTGCTTCCAGACAAATGCCGCAGGGATCAGCTGGAAAGACTGGGAGTGGGTGTGGCTACAGATAGCCACGCCCATTCTGGTGCTTTTTGGTCGGTGTTCCAGGGGCATTGAGCGAGGATGAAGGTGTGATTTTTACAATGTTTGTTTGGATCTTCCTCTAGTTCTGGAAGTCATTTGTTTGACCCAAACGTACGATCTTGTTGGGATTCCCACCCCTCTTAGCCCCTCCCACCTGCTGGTTGACATCAGAACTGGACACTATCCTTATGTTGATCAGACTTGGTCATTCTTGTCATACTGTGGAACATTTGTGTTTTCACTAAATACTTCTGTGGCCCAGATGAGGCCAACGCTGCTCTTACACAAAAACCCAAAACCTCTGGGACATTTTCCTTCTCACTAAAAAATACTCGTCTAAAGGGTGGAAGAAGAAGTCACCTGCACTGAGGTAAACACTGTCAGTTTTTGGCTCAAACTTGATCTTTTATTCATGATAATCATCTATTAATAGTCATTTGTGTATGTATTCAGGTCAAAGGAAAGTAAGTCAGCTGGTTGTGATCATCACATATGAGGAAATTTATGCTCAATTAATGGAAACTATACAAACAAAAGTTTATGAAGGTGTTGAATTCAGGTCAGAATCAGACTGTTGGACGGACTTTGTACTACCATGGGGCGAGCACTAGGGACATGTGTTCAACAAGGAGTCTGGACACCCCCCCCTTCCCAGAACATGTTGTATTTCTTAGGGTTCGTTTACACCAGGACGGTTGTGCTTAAATACAACAGCATATTTTATCACAAGTGTTTTTCATTTACACTAAGCAGCCGTCGTCAGGGTGTGAACACACACTAATGTTCACACTCCTTCCACAGTGGGACGTACTGTACACGCTCTGGGACACGTCTGCGTCTAAACGACAACAAACGCACATGTTGAAGTTGTGTCTTTATGTCACATATGTTCATGTCATAACCTTTGACCTTACATTTATACACTGAGCAGGTAAAGAAACAAACATGTGGGATGACCTGGACCCAACTGATCTACCAGCTGCACTAGCATTAACATTAACATTAGCATTAGCACTAGCAGCTCTAGTAAATGCACAGTCGTGGTTTCAGTTATTGTACAGACATTACACACATACATAGATGAACAGAGACAACTGGACAATTACATATGTCAAAAACAGAAAAGGACATGTGGGCGGGGCTAATACAGGACATGTAAAATGGTAAAAGGTCTGCACTTATATAGTTGTGTTCCACCTTCATGGTGCTCAAAGCTCTTTGCATATACCCATTCACAGACACAGAACCTTAGGAACCTACTGGTTCCTAAGGTTCTGTCAGTCCCACTGGGACACTAAGGGTTCAGTGTCTTGCCCAAGGACACTTCGACATGTTGTCAGCCAGAGCCGGGACGCAAACCGCTAACCTCTCGGTAATTGGGCTCTCTCACTCTACCACCTGAGCCACACCACCCCATGTGGGTGGGTCTATCACAGGACTATCCAATTGTATTTCTCCTACTGTTGCATCTTCATATAAATAAGTATTTCCTATTGAAAAAGATGAGACGACACTTTAGCCTCTTCTGTTTTCATCGTCTCTGTATAAATGTGGACTGAAATATGCAGGAGACTGGCCCCCCAAGACTGGAGTTAGATGGTCCTGCTCTAAACAGAAGTTTATTTTATAGACAAAAGTTTATTTTATAGACAAAAGTTTATTTTATAGACAAAAGTTTATTTTATAGACAAAAGTTTATTTTATAGACAGACTTTTATTTTAAAGACAGATGTTTATTTTATAGACAGATGTTTATTTTATAGACAGACTTTTATTTTATAGACAGACTTTTATTTTATAGACAGACTTTTATTTTATAGACAGACGTTTATTTTATAGACAGACTTTTATTTTATAGACAGACTTTTATTTTATAGACAGATGTTTATTTTATAGACAAAAGGTTATTTTATAGACGTTCATCCAGTTTCAAACACACTTTAACTTTCATTCTAAAATAATAGCATGTTGTGAGTGTGTGTGTGATGGAATCACAGCATCTGTCGTCGACTGCCTCTACTGTCATTTCTTTCTTTGTTTGAGGGTGTTTTAGTGGACGTCCCCAGCAGGAGACATTATTATTATTTACATGTTATTCATGTCGGATGTCAACAGCACTTTTTTCTGTTCCAACACATTTTTAACTGTGACTGACGTCCAGCCCACCTGTTCCACCAGGACGCTCATTAACCCTTTAAACTTCCAAGGGTCCACATATAGACCACCAGTAGTCTCTAAAAATATTAAACCACCCAAACCTGTCCCACATGTCACATGACCTAATATTAAACCTGTCCCACATGTCACATGACCTAATATTAAACCTGTCCCACATGTCACATGACCTAATATTAAACCTGTCCCACATGTCACATGATCTAATATTAAACCTGTCCCACATGTCACATGATCTAATATTAAACCTGTCCCACATGTCACATGACCTAATATTAAACCTGTCCCACATGTCACATGATCTAATATTAAACCTGTCCCACATGTCACATGATCTAATATTAAACCTGTCCCACATGTCACATGACCTAATATTAAACCTGTCCCACATGTCACATGACCTAATATTAAACCTGTCCCACATGTCACATGACCTAATATTAAACCTGTCCCACATGTCACATGACCTAATATTAAACCTGTCCCACATGTCACATGACCTAATATTAAACCTGTCCCACATGTCACATGACCTAATATTAAACCTGTCCCACATGTCACATGACCTAATATTAAACCTGGGCGGAGTACCCTCTGGGCAGAGCGGTAGCAGGAGCAACATGACTGGTCTGACTGAGGACCAAGGAGACTGATTGGGTGGGGTCACCACGGACTCTGGCTAGACAGGAACAAGACAAAAAGAAGAAACTGGCAACAGGCAGGGACAGGAAACAGGCAGGCAGAAACGAACAACAAGCAAGGACAGGGGACAGAAGCCAGCAACGGGCAACAAGCAGGGACAGGGGACAGAAGCCGGCAACGGGCAACAGGCAGGGACAGGGGACAGAAGCCGGCAACGGGCAACAGGCAGGGACAGGGGACAGAAGCCGGCAACGGGCAACAGGCAGGGACAGGGGACAGAAGCCGGCAACGGGCAACAGGCAGGGACAGGGGACAGAAGCCAACCACGGGCAACAGGCAGGGACAGGGAACAGAAGCCAACCACGGGCAACAGGCAGGGACAGGGGACAGAAGCCAACCACGGGCAACAGGCAGGGACAGGGAACAGAAGCCAACCACGGGCAACAGGCAGGGACAGGGAACAGAAGCCAACCACGGGCAACAGGCAGGGACAGAGGACAGAAGCGAGCAACGGGCAAGAGTCAGGGACAGGAACAGACAGAAATGACCAACGACAGACCAAGACCGACGAAAAGACACAACGCCAGGCGACAGGACAACTAGCCAGAAGACAAGACAACTAGCCAGAAGACAAGACAACAAGCCAGAAGACAAGACAACAAGCCAGAAGACAAGACAACAAGCCAGAAGACAAGACAACAAGCCAGAAGACAAGACAACAAGCCAGAAGACAAGACAACAAGCCAGAAGACAAGACAACAAGCCAGAAGACAAGACAACAAGCCAGAAGACAAGACAAAAAGCCAGAAGACAAGACAAAAAGCCAGAAGACAAGACAAAAAGCCAGAAGACAAGACAAAAAGCCAGAAGACAAGACAAAAAGCCAGACACTCGGAACGCTAGCCAGAAACTCGGAACGCTAGCCAGAAACTCGGAACGCTAGCCAGAAACTCGGAACGCTAGCCAGAAACTCGGAACGCTAGCCAGAAACTCGGAACGCTAGCCAGAAACTCGGAACGCTAGCCAGAAACTCGGAACGCTAGCCAGAAACTCGGAACGCTAGCCAGAAACTCGGAACGCTAGCCAGAAACTCGGAACGCTAGCCAGAAACTCGGAACGCTAGCCAGAAACTCGGAACGCTAGCCAGAAACTCGGAACGCTAGCCAGAAACTCGGAACGCTAGCCAGAAACTCGGAACGCTAGCCAGAAACACGGAACGCTAGCCAGAAACTCGGAACGCTAGCCAGAAACACGGAACGCTAGCCAAAAACACGGAACGCTAGCCAAAAACACGGAACGCTAGCCAAAAACACGGAACGCTAGCCAAAAACACGGAACGCTAGCCAAAAACACAGAACGCTAGCCAAAAACACAGAACGCTTAAACCAGATACACAGAACGCTTAAACCAGATACACAGAACGCTTAAACCAGATACACAGAACGCTTAAACCAGATACACAGAACGCTTAAACCAGATACACAGAACGCTTAAACCAGATACACAGAACGCTTAAACCAGATACACAGAACGCTTAAACCAGATACACAGAACGCTTAAACCAGATACACAGAACGCTTAAACCAGATACACAGAACGCTTAAACCAGATACACAGAACGCTTAAACCAGATACACAGAACGCTTAAACCAGATACACAGAACGCTTAAACCAGATACACAGAACGCTTAAACCAGATACACAGAACGCTTAAACCAGATACACAGAACGCTTAAGCCAGATACACAGAACGCTTAAGCCAGATACACAGAACGCTTAAGCCAGATACACAGAACGCTTAAGCCAGATACACAGAACGCTTAAGCCAGATACACAGAACGCTTAAACCAGATACACAGAACGCTTAAACCAGATACACAGAACGCTTAAGCCAGATACACAGAACGCTTAAGCCAGATACACAGAACGCTTAAGCCAGATACACAGAACGCTTAAGCCAGATACACAGAACACTGGGCAAGAAAACACAGAACGGGACAGAGACACAGACCGCTTAAGCCAGAAACACAGAACGCTAGAAAGCGACACAGAACGCTAGAAAGCGACACAGAACGCTAGAAAGCGACACAGAACGCTAGAAAGCGACACAGAACGCTAGAAAGCGACACACAACGCTAGAAAGCGACACACAACGCTAGAAAGCGACACACAACGCTAGAAAGCGACACACAACGCTAGAAAGCGACACACAACGCTAGAAAGCGACACACAACGCTAGAAAGCGACACACAACGCTAGAAAGCGACACACAACGCTAGAAAGCGACACACAACGCTAGAAAGCGACACAGAACGCTAGAAAGCGACACAGAACGCTAGAAAGCGACACAGAACGCTAGAAAGCGACACAGAACGCTAGAAAGCGACACAGAACGCTAGACAGCGACACAGAACGCTAGACAGCGACACAGAACGCTAGACAGCGACACAGAACGCTAGAAAGCGACACAGAACGCTAGAAAGCGACACAGAACGCTAGAAAGCGACACAGAACGCAGAGACACAGAACGCAGAGACACAGAACGCAGAGACACAGAACGCAGAGACACAGAACGCTTAAGCCAGGAACACAGAACGCTTAAGGCAGATACACTGAACGCTTAAGCCAGAAACACAGAACGCTTAAGGCAGATACACTGAACGCTTAAGCCAGAAACACAGAACGCTTAAGGCAGAAACACAGAACGCTTAAGGCAGAAACACAGATCGCTTAAGGCAGAAACACAGAGACGCTTAAGCCAGAAACACAGAGACGCTTAAGCCAGAAACACAGAGACGCTTAAGCCAGAAACTCAGAAACGCTTAAGCCAGAAACACTGAACGCTTAAGGCAGAAACACTGAACGCTTAAGCCAGAAACACTGAACGCTTAAGCCAGAAACACTGAACGCTTAAGCCAGAAACACTGAACGGGACAGAACGCAAGACTGGACAGACTTTAGACGGAACAGACAGGGGAAAACTAAAACAAAAAGGGTCCCTTCAGCACTGGCGGAGTCCAGATGGTGGCAGGACCATTCTGTCAAGGATCGGGGTGAGGTGAAGGAGGACTCCATTGCACAGTACTGAAGGGCAAAATAATTTAATAACAAAAGTACAACATAAAGACAAGACAGACACAACCTGGGAGTAAACGGCCAGAGTCCGTGGTGATGATGAGTGTCCGGGTTATGGTGATTGGGGAGATGGAAGACATTGACCGGGTTATGGAGGTGACATAGAAGAATGGTCCTGCACTGGCAGCTACAAGCCTCACCGCTTAAATAGTCACCGATTAGGAACGGCTTGCAGCTGCGCAGTGCAGGACCAGGTGAGTGTGGAAAATTGGGGGAAAGGTCACTGGAACGGAGGTCATGACACACACAGTCCTTTCCAAAATGAGATGAAACCAATAACAACAAGTAACAATTATAAAACCAAGATAAAAACAAACATAAAACAAGTTATAAAACCAAAACAACAACAAAAAACAGATGGACAGATAGATAAATGTAAAACACTTGATTAAATAAATATGTTTTTAACAGATTTAAAAACAGCTGTAGCTCAGTTGTTAACTGTAATCGCTCTAAAAGCAGATTCCACAGCTTTGGGCCAAAAACTGCAACTGAACCATCACCATATGTTTATATATTTACATTTGGGGAGGTGTGATCTGAAGAGTGCAGTGTCCTAACTGGTTTATGGATGGTTATAAATTCAGTGAGGTAGGGCGGGGCTAGACCATTGATGGCCTTGAATATGAATAATAAAACTTTAAAGTGCACAGTGAACTGAAGTGGAGTCAGTGAAGAGAAGGTTCAGAAGTGTTGGATCAAAGAGCAGCTGCTGTGTTTTTACACCAGCTGTAGTTGATGAAGGTTCAGTCCAGTCTAAAGGACATTACAGTTGTCCAACCTGCACTTAATAAAAGAATCAATAACCTTTTCCAGGTCAACATGGGACCGAAAATGCTTAACTTTTGCTAACAGCCTTAACTGGAAGAAAGTGTCCTTTAGCACTGAACTGTTTGTCATATTTAAAACATTTGCCAGGTTTCTGAAAGCAGGAGCAAACGGAGATGTTAAAGGCTTAAAGTTGGCTGAACGGTTGGTTGAGTCACGACTAAAAACAATATACAGCGGTACCTCTACTTACAAAATTAATTCGTTCCAGAAGTGTTTTCGTAACGTGAATTTTAGTAGCATTTTACATGTAAAAGGTCTGATTCGTTCCAAGGCCCCAATACTACCCCTCAAACCCTTTAAAAATTATTTTAAAAATGTATGATTTTGTATGAAAGATGTGTTAAAAGAAAATGTAGATTATAGCCCGTCCAGGCTAACACCAGCTGTTACTAATGTATAGACACCACCCCCTGCGTTCACCTGTGGCAGCATGGCTTCTGTCAGATTTTGCCCGTCCAGGTTAATGTGGGTGTCCGGGACAGAAGAGTTGATCCAGGTCTGGGTAAGAATGAGGATGCATCAGTCTGGTGGATCATGTTTGGTGTTAAAATCCAGCTTCAGGTAGTCCACTTTGTTTTCCAGTGAGCATACGTTGGCGAGCAGGAAGTGGCGGTCGGTTAGCTGGAATTCCACCGCTACAGATGCACTTCTGCCTCCTCCTGCGCTGGCTCAGATTTCTCCAAAGGTGGCCGCTGTGGGGGGGACTCCGCTGTAGAACGGTCCACGTCTCCGGGCTTGAGGAGTCCAAGTTTGGACCAGTTGTGTTTAAGCTGATGATAGTGTGTGGGTCATATACTCTTCTGCACCGTTGGGCTCAACTGTTGATACTAACAGCGCTGGTCTAGGTGGAGAAATGAGCGTTAAAGTGTGTGTGTTACCATGGAGACACAGCAGCCGCTCTGGGATGAATGAGGGTCAAAGGTCACCAAAAGTATCATGGCCAATGGGATGATACGTTCGTGGCGTATTTACGAAAATGATGAAGTTGGGTATAGTAATGTACTGTATTTTTGTCTTGGAGGTTTCAGTTTCCTTTTGTAAATAGAATTTTATTTTGTATTCAAAGACGAAAAATTAAGGTAAGCGTTTTTTGTTACTTGCAGACTTGCGTTAGCAAAGGCTTTCGTATGTAGAGGTACCACTGTATTCTGTTTTCCCTTCATTTAAGTGAAAGACATTCAGGGAGAGCCACTGTCTGATGTTGTGAAGACAGTTCAAGAGTGGATCCAGTGCAGAATGATCACTCAGAATCACAGCGACGTACATCTGGAGCCTGTCTCGTCATCTGAACCCGCTTTATCCTCACTTGGGTCACGGGGGTCACTGGGGGCCTAATCCAGCTACAATGGGTTAAGGCGGGGTACACCCTGTATGAGACGCCAGTTCATGGCAGGGCTGAACATATATAGACAAACAATCACTCTCACATTCACACCTATGGACAATTTTAGATTAACCAATTAACCTATCAGTGCATGTGTTTGGATGGTGGGAGGAAACCGGAGTGCCCGGCGAAAACACGGACACAGGGAGGACATACAAACTCCACAAAGAAAGGTCTGGTGTGGGATTCAAACCAGGGTCCTTCTTGCTGTGAGGCATGAGTGCTAACCACTGCACCACTGTGCCACCCCATCTGGAGCTCATCTGCATAAAAATGAAAGTGGATGTTGTGATGTGAAATGAATTGACCAAGCGGCAGCAGATCCAGTGAAATTAAAATAGGCCCCAGAACAGATCCTTGAGGCACACCAAAGGAGGAGGGGGCGGCAACCGAGGTTGAAAAATCATTTGAGGACTGTGCCCTGTAGAGCGACAGTGTGCTGAAGGCGGGACATAAGAATGGCATGATGTAAGAGTGGACAGGTCCAGTAACACCAGAACCAGGTCCAGACCTACAGAGAATTTTTTATCTAGGGATGCAAGGATAATTAATCTTAATAATGAGTTAATAATTAATTAATCTCAATAACGTATATTTTTATATTGTGGAAGTAGTTAAAGACGGCGCAGAGAGGATTTCAGATGCTGGGTTCCTTTATTATATACTTCACACACAAACAAGACTCTCTTTACCCGGAAGCTAAACACCGGGTTAAATAAACACTTCCTGATATCCTCCACCAATCACCAACACGTAACAACCATCAATCTGGCGGAGAATGCCCCTAGTGGACCGCCACAATATATATATATATATATATATATATATACCCTTGGCAGGGGACGTGAAAGGGCCCCTGCCAAGGGTTACTGGAACTGGGTAGACTGTGCTCTATAGCCCGGTTACGCATGTAGTCTAGGAGAAGGAAACTCTGAAATTAAATCCACCTGCTGCCTTGTTGGTTATGCCTGAATCTCAGGAAAAGGCGAGGTCCACAGCCGACAACCATGGTTGGCATCAGCAAGGGCATGCGACCAGAAAACCTTGCTCCAATAATAAAGAATGACAGTGCTTCCAAGGCCGGAGAATGTGGCGAAAAGACATTCGACCATCCAACCCTAAACTGGGTGACTAGTGTGGGAGAATAGGCATGTAAAATGAGATGATGATGATATACAGTATATATATATATATATATATATATATATATCATGTATTTTTATCTCACTATTTTTCCATTTAATCTAATAATTTTCACTTTTGATAGATAGATAAAAGTACTTTTTTCATCCAGAGTTGGGTAATGTAGTTGTTGCATCAGTTCAGGCATTGACGGATGTGCTTTTGTCGTATCAGACAAGGACATGAAATGTTAATTATATTTACAAGAAGGGTTAAATACAGAGGTATTGACTATATACAATATACAAAATAAGTGGAAATAAGTATTTCTTCATTTTGTTTTTTCATCTGATCATTTTGACTTTTTATCTCATAATTGTACATTTTTGTACATAGAAAATGTGTACTTTTACCAGTTCTGTGTATTTTCCAAAGCTTGTCCCTGCAGTTGGAAAATCTAAGGTTGTCGGTGCGTCGCCCTTGAACCTAAATTAACGTTAATGTAAAGGAGCGAATGACTCGTCAGATCCAAGAGGAAACGACTTTGTGATGGTAATGGTTTCTCTATCATCAGGAACAGAGCGTTTCTATTCCTCCCACGTCTCATTGGCTGATTTATAATTTATTTCTTCATTTACATGCCTTTTTACTTCTACAATAGAGTCTGGGACCATGTTAAACTTTCTATTAAGACCTGCAACGGCCGGGATGTTCAATCACATGCTCTGAATATTTTGCATTAATAAACTCAGCGTTTCCTCTTTTGTCTCTTTTCACTCAGTCTCTATAATTAATGAGAGGAAGATGGAAGGAAGCGAATCTACGCGGTATTGTCTGTTTTAAGGGGAAAGTTGATTTATAGCCAGTGTCCTGGTCCGTTGGTGTCAAACATCTCAGTGCTGATTATTCTAATTACAGTGTGATTCCAAACAGCACAGGGTTTTTCATTATTGATGGGGTTCCCGACAGCCTCGGCAGCACGTCCTTTAGCCAGGCTCTCCAACTGCTCGACTCCATGGTGGCTTGGTGCGCCCCACAGCACCGTCCTTGGCTCCTGGACAGGGACACTGCATCATCAGATAGCAGACTGTAAAATACGATGACAGACCAGCATCCAGACAAAACGACTGCAGCAGCACAACTGTCCAGCATTAGAAATGAACAAAATTGTCATGCTCTCTGGCTCAGCCTAGTGGCACACTCTGTTCCTTGTTTTTGTTTTTTGGGTCTGTCAACAGGTGAAGGAGATCACTGCAGCTGAAGTGGGTCAGACCATGATCACCCCTGCTCTCAGTATTTAAGGAAGACTCATTCCACACCTCGACACTGGACCGTAAGCAACTTCTGTTGAAAACTCCTGCCACGCACCTCCAGGTGAATCCTCCTCCTCCTCCTCCTCCTCCTCCTCCTCCTCCTCCCAGCCTGTATTCAACTGTCCTCCAAGTCCTCACCTGCTTCTCCGCTCAGCTCCCCTTTTGTTCTGATACCCTGTTTGTATAGTGTGATCTTCTCGTTTCTGTTGGTTAAGTATTCCAGTGTTTTCAGTTTAGCTCTGTTTTTGTTTTGAGTAATTGGTCACAGTTTAGGTTTTGGGTTGTTTAGTGTTACATCTGTTTTCTTTCGGTAAAGTATAGTTCCAGCGCTCTGTATCTTGTTTTGTTGCTGCGTCCTTAGTTAAATTTTTCTACCAGTAGTTTCTGCACTTTTGCTCCTCCTTTAGTTAGTATTTGTATTTTGGTTTTTTATACTGTGATATTTCCAGTGCCCCAGAGTGATTTTTTGTTTTTCTAAGAATAATACAGTTCTGTTCTGCTGGTCTTTTGTCTGCACCTGAGCCTTTGTACCTGAACCGTGACAAAAATAATGAATTAAATTAACAAATATTAAGAAAATATTCAGTAAAAGGAACAAAAATGAAGAAAATATTCAGTAAAATGAATACAAATTACAAGAATATTTAATAACATTTCGAAAAAGGGCACAAAATATATGTTCATTTCATTGATTATCAATGAAATGAACATAATTTTGACTTTTGGTCTTTTCAGATGGTATTTTTGTTTCAAGTGGTATTTTTCTTTTATATAAATATGTTTTATTTCTGTGAGCAGAACCCAGTCCATTTGGAGAACGTTCCCTTGACAACCACGAGCAGCAGTTTCACAAACATGTTCTCTCATCTTGTCAGGAAAGACATCATGGGAGGAATTCTCTGCAGCTGCACCTTGAACTCATCCTAAACAATATATGACAAATATTTTCTAAACATCACACAGGGAGGAAAAGAAACTACAAAATAAAATGCTCTTGACATTGGCATGTAATTTGTCCTGGTTGATTATGATGCTCGTTCAATCAGGAGCCTATTTCTTCTCTCTCTCGCTCGCCCATTCACTCTCTCTCACTGTTTTCACCATTTTCTTCCATACAGTCAAAAGTCAGTGGTATTTATTTTGGTAGAAACTGCCTGTGTGTGATTGTTGGTAGTGAACTGATGTGAATGATGAGACTTTTTTCCTCCTGTGGTTCTGAATTCCATTCAATTTTATTTATAAAGCCCCAAATCACAACAAAGAGTTTGAGACGAAGGCTCTGTGTAAAATTCTCCACTGGAGGTCGACTGTCCTCTTCTTCAGGGGAGGTTTGTACAGAGCTCTCCACTGTGGTTGGTGGTCTCCTCCCAGTTTGTTGGTCCACACAGTGGGAGCTCTGTCACACAGTCTGTCTTTATTTATGGCCTTGACACAGCTCCTGTACAGTTGTTTCTTGTCCGCGGTGCGGAGGTCGATGTTCTTCAGACTCTCGAGGAGAGGTCCGCCACGGTCTCCGAGGTCGGGATAGATGTCCAGTTCTGGGAAGGGGTCTCCTCGGTCGGGTTCAGTCCCTCTGGTGAAGTCCGTGAGGAGAGGGAAAGACAGAGAGAGCGAGACAGACAGACACGAGAAGATAGAGACAGAGAGAGAGAGAGAGGGAGAGAGAGAGAGAGAGAGAAAGAGACAGACAGACAAGAGAGATAGAGACAGAGAGAGAGGAAGAGAGAGAGAGGGAAAGAAAGAGAGAGAGAGAGACAGAGATGAGAGAGAGGGAAAGACAGAGAGAGAGACAGACAAGAGAGATAGAGACAGAGAGAGAGAGGGAGAGAGAGAGACAGACAGACACGAGAGATAGAGACACCCCCACACCCCCCCAGCCAAGCCTCCTCCGCCAACACAAATAATCAGCGCCCACACGTAGTCCTTCTAATGGACTCAAACGGAAAGTTCTTGGACCCCCAGAAACTGTTCCCGGGCCACCAGGTGACTACAAAAAAATGCAGCACCACAGGCCACGCACTGCAGCTCCTAAAGAAAGAACACCTTGGGAGCCCGCAGTGCATCATAATCCACACGGGGACCAACGACCTGCACACTCTACGCGGCGGCACGGCCGAAGCGGTGCGTAGAGTGGCGGCGAGAGCGAGTGCGACTTCCCCGAGGCGCGGATCGTCATCTCAACGCTACTACCGCGGCGAGACATCCCACCTCACATCCTCCACGGAACCAACGGCGACATCAGCAGAGGCTGCGTGGATCTCCCCAACGTCCACCTGGCCCACCATCCCACCGTCAGCCTCCTGGACCTCTACGACGGTCTGCACCTCCGGAAAGAAAGAGTGGGCATCTTCGCAAGAGCCCTCAAAGATGCCGCCCTGGACCGAAACACCCGGGGCCACAACACACCCACACCTGCCCACCCCACCTGGCACACCCCAAGACACCCCCCTCTCCCCACCAGAGCACACCACAGCACCCGGATCCCCTTCCCCCCCCAGCCCCATACCCCACACCCACCACGCCATAAGCCCCGGGCAGCCCCACATCAGCGTGCTACCCCCCCCCAGGACCAAAAAACCCCGTCACCCACCCCCCCCCAGAAACACACAGGCAACACCTACCAGGGCCCTCCCCCCACAACACGGTCCCCAAAGCTATGCTGCTACTGCGGCCCTGCCCCCCCACACACCCACTGGCCCAACAACACCCCCCCCACCCCCCAACCCCAACGACCCAGCATCAACCCAGCTGGGGGAAATTAAAACTCTGCTACTTTCCCTGTGCACCAGACTACTATAAGGACAACACATTGACACACACACACTGACATACACATACTGACACACACTGACACACACATACACTGACACACACACACTGACACACATACACACACACTAACACACACATACACACTGACACTCACTCACACACATACACACACACACTGACACACACACGTGCACATACACAGGAAAGCACAACCTTTTTTCTTCTTTTGTATCCACACTGTTTCACAATTATCTGTCACATATAACTTGACCCAATGTCTAATAACCCCTGTTCATGCACAACTTTTCTTTAGGCTTCTGGAACATTCAGGGTCTCTCCTCATCTTCCTTCGGGATCAAGAGCAGAGACCCTGACTTCCTAAAAAGCATTAAAAATGTGGACATTGTCATTTTAGTGGAAACCTGGTGTCGAGATGGCACCGTCACCCACTGCCCCTCAGGTTACCAAGAAATAATCATTCCCTCCACCAAACTGAGCTCAGTGCAGCGAGGGAGAGACTCCGGAGGTATTTTGATTTGGTACAGAGGAGAGTTGGCCAAACACATCTCAAAAATTAAAATTGATAAAACCCACTGCTGGGTAAAACTCAGCAGTAAAATTGGCATCTCAAACAGAGACATTTACCTCTGTGCCCTATATTCTCCCCCAATTGACTCCCCCTACCACGACGAGGACTTCCTCAGCAACCTCCACGAGCAGGTAAGCCTTTTCCAGGCCCAGGGAAACGTGCTGCTGTGTGGAGACTTCAACGCCAGAACAGGGTCAGAACCTGACACCAACGACCCACAGGGGAACATCCATGTGTTTGGCCCACACAACCAGTGCCTCTCTCCTACCATCTCCAAAAGGAACTCCCTGGACTGCACTGTGAACAAGGCTGGTAAGGAACTCATGCACCTCTGTCGCGCCTCAGGCCTGTACACACTTAACGGTAGGATCAGAGGGGACTCCTTGGGAAGGTTCACATGCTGTTCAGGTCTTGGAGCTAGTGTAGTTGATTATGCAATAACTGACATGGACCCCTCCTCCTTCAGTGCATTCACTGTCAGACAACAGACTCCCTTTTCTGATCACAGCCAAATTATGATTTTCATCAAGACCATAACCTCTAATCAGGCATCGAGAGAGGAGCCCAGCAAGCTGTTCAACATTAATAAGACCTACAGATGGGCTCCAGATAGTGCAGACAAATTTATCAACACCCTAAATTCACCTAAATTAACTAACATGATTACTAACTTCATTAACAAACAATTGGAAACTAACAAAGCCAGCACCAACCAAGCAGTCAAAGAAATCAACAACATCTTTCAAACCGCAGCAGACATGGTCCTATCAAGGACCACCAACAATAAGAAAAAACAACACAAAGGTGAAAAGTGGTTCGACAACGACTGCAAAAACATCAGGAAAGAACTACGCATCCTATCAAACCTCAAACACCACCAACCCCACGATATGGACTTAAGAAAGAAATATAACGACAAATTAAAACATTACAAACACACACTCAGAATGAAAAAACTAAGCCATGTAGATCAAACCCTACAGGACTTAGAACAATCCCTGAATCAAAATCAATTCTGGGAAATGTGGAATAATTTGAGCACTACAAAACCACAAGACCCCCCCATCCAAAATGGAGAAATCTGGAAAAACCATTTTGAGAATCTGTATTCAGAAATCCAGCAACAGTCAAATTCCAACTTCAATCTGACCAAACAAAAATGACAGTTGCTGGAACACAGTATAAAAGACAACCAAAACCCTTTAGATTTTCCCATAACACACCAGGAATTGGCACAAAAACTCAAAACCTTAAAACCAAAAAAATCCTGTGGCTTTGACAGCATCAGGTCTGAGATGCTGAAAAATTGCAACGCTGAGCTGCAAAGAGCAGTGCTCAAATTATTCAACATAATATTAAAATGGGGCTACTTCCCTGACACCTGGAATAAAGGGCTTATAACTCCTATTCATAAAAATGGAGACAAATTGGATCCTAATAATTTCAGAGGCATCTGTGTGAGCAGTAATCTGGGGAAGTTGTTTAATAGCATTCTGAATAATCGATTGCTAAACTTCCTTAACGAACACAATGTCCTGAGCAAAGGTCAAATTGGCTTCCTCCCAAATCACCGGACTACGGATCATATCTACACCCTACACACCCTCATAAATGAAAACGTAAACCAAACCAAAAATGGAAAAATATTTGCCTGTTTTATTGACTTCAAAAAAGCCTTCGACTCAATCTGGCACGAAGGACTTTATTATAGACTTTTGCAGAGTGGTGTAGGGGGTAAAGTATATGATCTAATCAAGTCAATGTATTCGGACAACAAATGTGCAGTTAAAATTGGCGACAAACACACTGAGTTCTTCACTCAGAATAGAGGGGTGAGACAGGGCTGCGGACTTAGCCCAACTCTGTTCAATATTTATATTAACGAACTGGCGGTGCAGTTGGAGCAGTCGGCAGCTCCAGGTCTCCCCCTGTACGACACGGAAGTTAAATTCTTACTTTACGCAGATGACCTGGTCTTGCTGTCACCAACCGCTGGCGGGTTGCACCAACACCTAGACCTGCTGGAGAGATATTGGCAGCACTGGGCCCTGGCAATAAATCCTAAGAAAACAAAAGTAATGATCTTCCAGAAAAAGCCCAGATGTCAGGAAAATAGATACCGGCTAACTCTAGGTAGCATCGCACTAGAGCACACGATGCAGTACACTTACCTGGGTCTGGTAATTACTGCATCGGGGAGTTTCAGTACGGCAGTGAATGAACTAAAACAAAAAGCTCGCAGAGCTATATATGCGATTAGAAACAAATGACATAACATTGATATACCAATCTCAATCTGGTGCAAAATTTTTGAGAGTGTCATTCAGCCCATTGCGCTATATGGAAGTGAGGTTTGGGGTCCACTCAGTCATTCCAGCTACACTAGATGGGACAAGCATCCAACAGAAACCCTACACGCAGAATTCTGCAGAGTGATTCTGAAAATACAAAGGAAAACACCAACCAACGCATGTAGGGCAGAATTAGGCCGTTTTCCACTATTGATAAATGTACTAAAAAGATCACTACATTTCTGGATGCACCTAAACACGAGCCCAACGGACACATTACATTTTAAAGCTCTGAAAACCCAAGAACTGAACCCCGCAAAGAGTCCCCTGAAGCAGCTGGTTCTGAGTCTCACTAACCCACTAACAAATACCAACAGTAACCAGACTCAGCCCAGCAATGCTTTCCTAACAAAGTCCTCCATCAATCAGGCTGTAAAACAAAGCAAGAGCAACTATCTGGAACATTGGAACGCACAAATCAAAACTCAAAACAAACTAGAAGTCTATCGGGCCCTAAAAACAAATGATAAATGTGAAGAATATCTCTCTACTGTCAGAGATAGAAAGCAGCGACAGATCGTCACCAAGTACAGGCTCAGTGACCACAGTCTGGACATAGAAAAGGGAAGACACAAAAAGTCCTGGTCGCCAAAAGAGCAACGGATATGTGGTCACTGCACGACAGATGAGGTGGAGACAGAGGTGCACTTTCTCCTGAAATGCCCAAAGTATGAGTCAGAACCAAGGGCATTTTTCAAGGAGCTGGAGCTCTGGATCCCAGAGTTCCAGGACCTAGAGGAGGCAGATCAGCTGCAGGTGGTTCTGGGAGGAGGTTCCGGACCAGTAGCCAGATCTGCAGCCAGGTACATCCTGTTGTGTCACAACCTGAGAGACAGTGGGTGAAGCTACAGGGTGTTATGACACCGTTATTGATCATATTGATCGTACTGACCATGGTGAGGAATATACGTGTGTACGGCACATTTCCTCACCGGTCTACAAAGTGGTTTTTTTATTTCTATTTCTATCTGTATTGTATTTTACCTGTTATTTATATAATTATTAATATTTTTTTTTTTTTTTTTATTTTATATTGTCTATATTGTGTGATATTTGTTTTTGTGTTCTCTGCGCTTTGGCAACATTAATGTAAACATTTTTCATGCCAATAAAGCACCTTTTGATTTGATTTGATTTGATTTGATTTGATAGAGACAGAGAGAGAGAGACAGACAGACACGAGAGATAGAGACAGAGAGAGAGGGAAAGACAGAGAGAGAGAGACAGACAGACAGACATGAGAAGATAGAGAGAGAGAGAGACAGATAGACACGAGAGATAGAGACAGAGAGAGAGGGAAAGACAGAGAGAGAGAGACAGACAGATAGACACGAGAGATAGAGACAGAGAGAGAATTTGAATTTTCAAAAAACCTTTATTACAAAAATCTTAAATACATACAAAAACAACATTATGTCATTCTTGGCATTGATCAACAATGTTTCGTACAACAACCAACCCAATACCTACAATTCAACACCCACATTACACCAACACCTATTCAACAGGTGCAAAATCTATATTTTGTTAAATTGCACCTTACCCTCAAATACTGTGCACAGGGCATTCTCTTGACACCAGATATTCCTGAAGGCTTCAAGATCATTCATTCCCTTATAGAAATGAAAGTCAATAAAAATTCTTGACTTCACCAAGGGTACAAACACCCTTAAAAGGTCATAACCTGAGTTATATTCCACCTTATTTCTCCTGCTCACATATATAGACATTTTAGCCTGCCCTATAATGTAATTCAAGATTTGGCACTTATACCTTCTCTTCTGTGAGTACTTAAAACCAAAGATAAACACTTCCATTGTGAACACTTCATTAAAAGAAGCAAACAAACTCTGTAAAGTGGAAAACAATGGCATCAGTCGTACACAGTACATGAAGGTGTGAAAAACAGTCTCTCTCTGTTCACAAAATGGACAGTCATGACTTACATCAGGATTTAAAACACAAATAAAGGAATTAACAGCAACTGCTCCATGTAAAATTCTCCATTGCAAATCCCCAACCTTCTTCAATAATGGTGACTTATAAAATGCCCCCCAATGTGGTTTGGTGTTCTGTTCTACTTGTAGAACAGCACGCCAAGGTGTGTCTATTCTGGCTTCAAGACATCTTTTATTAAGACACTTAACACAAAGCTTGTAAAGCTCTTTTCCAGAGACTCTATCTGGACCCACAAATAACAAGTCTTCATTTTTCATGACAATATTACAAACTTCAGTTCCCACACTAAAAACTGGTACTAGGTCACATTTATTTGGCCTAACTATACCTCTAAAGTGCTGATCTAACATAGACAAACTTTCCACTGTTAAACAAGATTTTACCATTATAAGGATTTTCTGGACCACCCGGATGGATCTTACATTAATGTGTTCAGCCACCGCTTCCGCATCATCAAAGGTTGGACCTGCTAAAAACAGGAGGTCCCTCAGAGTAAAAACCCCAGCTTCGCGAAACACTCCATTAAAACCAGGAAAATCCTTCTGCTGTGTGGGATCCAGGATTGAACCATAGATCAGGGGTTCTTGCAGGAGCCAAAAAAGAGAACCTGTGTTGTGAGACCTCCAGACCTTCACAATGTTCCATACTTTAAAAATGTTGCGATAAAACACAGGGAGCTTCTTTAAATTCATTAGGGCAGGGTTCATCCAGAAGAGGTTCCTGTCCAAACCCAGGCCTTCAAAAGTCCTTAAAACAGCACAAGCCACACTTTTCCAGCTGGAGTTTACAGGTCCATCCAAAAGTCTCTGGATAAATTGTAGACGAAAGGCTGCTCCTCTACTTTGTAAATTGACCAACCCCTGTCCGCCCTCATCTTTGGGCAAGAACAGAACACCTTGTTGGACCCAATGTAGGCCGTCCCAAAAAAAATCCACTAAAATAGACTGTATTTTTGATAGAACATGTGCTGGAGGATCTACACATGCAAGTCTATGCCAAAGGGATGAAGCAACCAAATTATTTATCACCAGAACACGCCCCCTGTATGATAACTTTTTAACTAAAAAACTCCACTTACCAAGGCGACCCTTAACCTTCTCAATTGCCCCCTCAAAATTCTTAAGTATAAAATTCTCATCACCAATAAAAACCCCCAAGTATTTAAAACCATCTCTGGACCAAGTTAGACCGCCTGGGAGGTGTGGTGCACCACCAGGCCATTTTCCAGCCAACAGGGCTACACTTTTTCCCCAATTAACTCTAGCAGACGATAACCTATTAAAATCATGAAAAACACTCAACATGGTGTCAACATCCCTTTGGCTTCCAATAAGAATAGCCACATCATCCGCATAAACTGATAGCTTCACAGAGATACTACAATCTGGGAGTGTTACACCTTCCATTTTGGCTCTTAGTTGAATCAACAGAGGTTCGATGGCTAATGAATACAACATGCCAGACAGGGCGCATCCTTGTCTAATTCCTCTAAAAACCTTGAAGGGGGCACACAAGTCACCATTAATTTTTAAAATACTTTCAGTGTCACGGTACAGAGCTCTGACAATTTTAATAAAATCAGGATTAAAACCAAATGCAGATAAAACGCTCCATAAATAGGTATGCTCAACTCTATCGAAAGCTTTTTCCTGATCGACTGAGATGATGCCAAAAGCCAACTTTTGGAGTTTCCCAATTTCCAGAATATCTCTCATAAGAGAAATATTGTCATAGATAAGCCTGCCTGGTACACAATAAGTCTGGTCAGGATCAATCACTTCACCCAAAACTTTACTTAGCCTATTTGCCAGAACCTTAGAGAGCAGCCGATATTCTGCACAGAGAACAGACACAGGGCGCCATGATCTAATGTCCTTCAAATCTCCTTTTTTTGGAAGCAAAGTTAAAACTGCTCTGCGGCAACTGAGTGGCAGCTGCCCCTTGGCCAAGCTGTCTCTTAACACACCCAGTAGGTCTGCACCAATTTCTGGCCAGAAAGACTTATAAAAGTCTATCTGTAGACCATCAATCCCCGGTGCTTTGCCACACTCCATGCCCTGGAGGGCCGTCTCTAGTTCGGTCAGGGTAATCACCCCTCCGAGGTCCTTATTTGCTTCCTGTGACACTTTGGGGAGATTCACCAGAAAAGGACTATCAGGAGCCTGTTCACAGGAGATTTCACTCTTATATAAAACCTCATAGAAATCAACTGCTCTCTTTCGAATTTCACCAGGATCAGACAAAAGGTTCCCATTCTCTGAAACCAGGGCCTGTATAAGCCTTTTTTGACCATTCTTTTGTTCCAGATTAAAAAAGAATTTGGAGGGTGCATCCATTAATTCTGCACTCTGAAAACGACACCTGACCAGAGCTCCTTGTGCTTTAAAACCCAGCAAATCAGCTAAAAAACTCTTTTTAGATTTTGAACTCTCCAAATATACTTGATTTCCTGTGGTCTCAGCTAACCCTTGGAGCTCCATTATATCATTTTCTAACGCCGCCATACGTCGAGCTATATCCCTCGTGACATGTGAAGTATATTGTTGACACAACTGTTTGATTTGAACTTTTCCAAAATCCCACCATTGTTGTATAGATTGAAAGGAGTGCTTTGTGTCCCTGAAATCCTTCCAGAAAAACTTAAAAACATCCCTAAAGTGACCATCATTCAATAAGCTGGTGTTAAAATGCCAATATGCACTCTTTTGTCTGGTGGTATTTACAAAAAAAGTACAAATCACCATGCTGTGATCTGAGAACCCTACTGGTAGAATAAGACAACTTCTAAAAAAACTGAGCTGATGTTTATAAGTATAAAACCTATCCAATCTTGCCATAGATAACATATTATTACATGAATGAACCCATGTGTATCGTCTTTGTCCTCTATTAAAATTTCTCCATAAATCAGAAAGATCATTGGATTCCATTAACTCAATCAGCCTCCTCTGAGATGGCATATGTGGTTCTGCATGATTTCTATCTCTGGTCAGTTCAGTACAATTAAAATCTCCACCAAGAAGTAAAAAATCCCCAGAATTACAATTCTTTAACACATCATCTAAAATACTCAGAAAAATCATTCTTTCCCTTCCAACTGTTGGTGCATAGACACATACAAAGACAAGAGACTTACTTTCATACTGAGCTCTGACTCTAAGAAGTCTACCCCTGATGACTTCATCAACCTCAAATGAACAAGGGATACAATTCTTGGAGAAAAGAATAGCAACGCCCCCACTAATTGAGGTATTATGGCTGAGAACAGATAGACCCCCAAATTCCATTACCCAGTCAGCACTATTTTGTTCATCAGAATGAGTTTCCTGCGCAAAAACAACATCAATGTCTTTTTCCCTCATAAGTTCAAAAAGCATTGCTCTCTTTGCTTGTCCCCTTGCTCCATTTAAATTTAACGAAGCAATTTGAAAACCACTCATAAAGAGAATATAATAAATATAAAACACCAACATGATTATTTCAAAACAACAGGGGATTAGGCGGACTGACCTTTGTCATTATTTAACATCGCCCTAAGTCGAGTGACAAATTTACTCAGGCGGTAACCCTCTTGTTTAGTAAAATTCCCTTCAGACATAAATAGCCTTGTTTTTTCCATAAACTGTTCAACGTCAGGGAAGTACTCATCAATCCGAACAAGTTTAGCATTTTTTGTCTGTTTCAAAAAGGTCTTGATATCCTCCACACTGTACTCGCGACTTGTATAACCGCTTTGACGTAAACTACATGTTAAGCTACAATCAGATGCTTCACCTTCGCTTTCTGCTTCAGTAGAGTGAATGTCAACCAGCAACTCTTTCTTTTTGGCTTGTGTATCAGAAGCTGATTTCCCTCTAACCCTCTTTCGGCCTTTAGGAAGTTTAAAAGGATTTATTTCCATTTCCATTAGTGCACTATTATGATCAATACAGGGTTCCTCCAGTACATCCACTGACACATTGCTATTCTGGGAGCTTTCAGTATTTTCTTCCTCCAAAGCTTCAACTACGGTGTCATTCATATCATCTCTTATTTTTTCATGAACTTTATTTTGATCAGCTAATCTACCCTCCAAAGTTTCAACATGTGAAGGCCCTTCCCCAGATGATTGGACGCCATCAGCCTCAGCCTCTACTTGGGCCACGGGTACATTTTTACCGGCCGGCTGTCCCTCCCCGGTGTTCTCCGTATGTTCATTTAAACCATTCACATCAGCAGATTTACTTTTTTCAGGGCAGGCTTTTACTAAGTGCCCAGTCACTCCACATCCAAAGCATTTCATATGGTTACTGGTGGCATATATGGCATAATTAAAGTCATCTACCTGCACATTCAAAGTCAGATCCAAGTCCTGGTTATTATTATTCAGTATCATGTAAACAAATCGGCGGAAGGATACAACATGTTTTAAGAATGGGGATTTACTTGAAATTGCAATTTTACGAATCGGAGAGACCAGTTTACCATAACGAGATAGGGACTGAACAAGAATATCATCTTTAACAAATGGTGGAATATTAGAGAGGATCACTTTTTTTGACGGGGAAGATAATGGAAGTACCGGAGTGAAAGTGCCGCTAATCACTACACCGCGCTCAACCATTAAATTCGCCAACTCTATAGTCTCCAGAAACAAAACTATTGCCTGATTCATGCGGGCTGCAGACAGAACCTTGTCATGGCCAACAATTTCTCCGACAACCAAACTACACTCTTCAACGCTAGCGGCAGAGGAAATCCTTATGCCGTGCCACCGCGTAAGACCCTCAAACTTCCCCACACCTGAAGCAGCCATACCCCAGACTGAGGGGCAGACGCCCAGGTAAGAGTACAAGACACAAACCTAACCAAAAAACCCCACAACGGCCCCTATACAACCAAACTATACAATAAATCAGAAAATACAAAAAAGAAAGAAAGGAAGAATAAAGACAAACAAGAAATAGCAGAAAAGGCACAGCGGCCAGACTCACACAATTCTCCGTCCAAACGCTCAGGCTCCGCCCACTCACTCAGTCCATGCGCACAGAGAGAGAGAGAGAGAGAGAGAGAGAGAGAGAGACAGACAAGAGAGATAGACAGAGAGAGAGAGAGACAGACAGACAGACAGACAGACATGAGAAGATAGAGAGAGAGAGAGACAGATAGACACGAGAGATAGAGACAGAGAGAGAGAGACAGACAGACACGAGAGATAGAGACAGAGAGAGAGGGAAAGACAGAGAGAGAGAGACAGACAGACACGAGAAGATAGAGACAGAGAGAGAGAGGGAAAGACAGAGAGAGAGAGAGAGAGAGACAGACAGACAAGAGAGATAGAGACAGAGAGAGAGAGAGACAGACAGACAGACACGAGAAGATAGAGACAGAGAGAGAGAGAGAGAGAGAGAGGGGGAAAGAAAGAGAGAGAGAGAGACAGAGATGAGAGAGGGGGAAAGACAGAGAGAGAGAGACAGACAAGAGAGATAGAGACAGAGAGAGAGGGAGAGAGAGAGACAGACAGACATGACAACATAGAGAGAGAGAGAGACAGATAGACACGAGAGATAGAGACAGAGAGAGAGAGACAGACAGACACGAGAGATAGAGACAGAGAGAGAGGGAAAGACAGAGAGAGAGAGACAGACAGACAGACATGAGAAGATAGAGAGAGAGAGAGACAGATAGACACGAGAGATAGAGACAGAGAGAGAGAGACAGACAGACACGAGAGATAGAGACAGAGAGAGAGGGAAAGACAGAGAGAGAGAGACAGACAAGAGAGATAGACAGAGAGAGAGACAGACAGACAGACAGACATGAGAAGATAGAGAGAGAGAGAGACAGATAGACACGAGAGATAGAGACAGAGAGAGAGACAGACAGACACGAGAGATAGAGACAGAGAGAGAGGGAAAGACAGAGAGAGAGAGACAGACAAGAGAGATAGACAGAGAGAGAGACAGACAGACAGACAGACAGACAGACATGAGAAGATAGAGAGAGAGAGAGAGAGAGACAGATAGACACGAGAGATAGAGACAGAGAGAGAGAGACAGACAGACACGAGAGATAGAGACAGAGAGAGAGACAGACAGACACGAGAGATAGAGACAGAGAGAGAGGGAAAGACAGAGATTTTTTGATTTTTCCAAAAACTTTTTATTTATATTTTTACCCAAATAACAAAATAACGAAAATTGTCCTCAACAAAGGGAGAAAATACATATTTTCACTTCATCAGTACAAAAAAGAAACAATCTTTTCCTTAAAAAAATACAAGAATAAACCAAAAGAACCAATACATAAAGGAACAAAAACAATATAATTTAAGGAATGAACTAAAAACCAATTATCTTTCTTTAACTGAACATAATATTCCTCTGTATCACCACACATTAACACATTAATTTAAATCATCATTTATTTAAAAAAATCTGTAATCTACATTTATCCTGGCCTTCATCATCATCATCAGCAGGGACGGACTGGCCATTGGGCAATGTGGGCAAATGCCACTGTGGCCGTTTGGTGATGCGGCCGCTCGCGGCTTTCGGCCGCATCACCAAACGGCCACAACAGGCGGCATCACAAACAAATAAATAAATGAAAATATAAAGCGGAGCGGCCGCAAATGATTAGGCTGAATGAATGAATGAATAAATAAATAAATAAAGTGGACCGGCTGCGTCGATAGGAGGCCACAAATCAATAAATTAATAAATAAAAATAATAAAAAAATAATAAAGCGGCCACAAAAAGAGAGGGAAAAAGCAAACAAACAAAACAGCCAGTTAACCCTGTAGTGTTGCGCGGGCTACCCACTGCCCAGCGGATATCCGCGGGTGACCCACGAGTCGGGAGGGCTGGGTCGCAGTATTAATACATATTGCGGATGCGGGTGGGGCGGGTCAGGGACGATCAATACCCGCTGAGATGTGTGTGTGTGTGTGTGTGTGTGTGTGTGCTCGGCTCGCGCATGTGCAAGCCCGTCACTTCCTGTTTTGAATGCTTTTTTATCCCAACTTTTTGTTATTTGTTATTAGCGCCAAATCTCCCTGAACACTCAGAGATAAGAGTGAAAATGTGGGACTTGATCAGGGAGAAGATTAAAACAGGCGATGCGAAGGTTGTACGGAAACGTTGTATGTGTTGGCTTTATAGAGTGATGATGTGGGTGGAGTCTATTTTATGTGCTGGAGTGCATAATGAGACGTTAGAAAGGAGGCAAAAATGATGCTTCATGACTTTTAACATTAGAAGCACAAGGTAAAGATGCTGCGAATGTACTATGTGAGTTTAGAGACAAATTTAAGCTCGTGGGTTGATAGCGGGCGGGTTGGGTTTATCCATACGTGACATCATGCGGGTTGGGCGGGGCGGGCCGAGCCACGTCTTGGGTTTGGGCGGGGCGGATTTCTGTAAAACCTCCTAACCGCGCATCACTATAACCCTGACAAATAATAGGCCTACTAAACTAAATAATAATAATAATGAAATTTTTTTCCTATAAAGGACAAATAGCCTGAATTTGTCTAATGTCTAATCTGTTATAAGGGTTTTGGGATGTTTTTTGGTCGTCAGTGGATTTTCTCGCGATTGTTGACCTGGTGAGATGACGGATCAAATGACAATTGAATGATGGGTAATGCGAGCAGGTCAACAACACGGAATGAAATAAAATGGATTGAGGGGGAGAAAACGGCGGGTAGAAAAGGGTGGAGCAGAAAAAAAAAGCGTAAGGCTTTATTGGCTGAATCTGGGAAAAGCGCAAATATTGTGGAGTTATTCTCTTAAAAGCCTGTGCCCGACAATGTGCCCACAAATGTGGCCTCTCTCTATCAAAATTGCCAGGGCCTCTTTTTGGTGCCAGTCCGCCACTGATCATCAGTATCGTATTCTATTTTTTTCCTCCTGACATACACACACATTTTTGCTGTTCCCTTAATAAAATTCAGCAGTTCACATTTTATTCTGTTTCTGTTTGTACTTAAAACCAAAAATAAAAATCTTAGAGACATGATCAATAGAAAAATGTTTTCCAAACAAACAGAAGAGCTTCTTTAAAAACACTAATAATGTTTCCAGCTGTTGACAGTCCAGGAAACAGTGGAACACAGTCTCTTTACTCTGACAGAACACACACTCCTCAGTCACATTTGGATTTAAAACTGAAATAAAAGCATTGACGCCACCGCCCCATGTAGTATCCTCCACTGGAGGTCACCAACCTTTTTAGTTAATGCTGGTTTGTACAATGCCCTCCATTCAGGACCACTGTCAGAGCCCAGACCCACACCTTCTCTCCACTGTATTCGCTCGTCCACTCAGTTTGTTACTGTTTAAAACCTTTACTAAAAACCGGTACATGTTTTTACCTGAGGAATCCTGCAGGGTAATGGACTCAGCTGGTAAAAAAGTACCGGGACTGTTTTTAAAATCAGGGGATAAATCTAAATCTAAAACCTGGTCCTGGGTCAGTATGGACCCTCTACAGTACTCACTGATGACCTTCTGCTCATCCTCTGTCAGCTGGTCTGTCCATGTCCTCAGCAGAAGACCAATGGTCCTCACGGAGGGTTAGGGTTAGAGGACAGAGTATCGTCCATGTGTGGACCACACAGGTCCACCACATGCTTCACCAATGTGATCTTTGCTCTTAAAAACTTTAATAAAACTGAGTTTCCTAAAACACTGCCCACATTAAAACGAGTCCCAAAAACAACGGGTTCTTTTAAAATCCAGAGGCGAGTCCACTCTCTTGATGTGTTCTTTTTTAAAACTTCCCCAAACCTTAAAAACAGACTGATAAAACCTTGGTAGATCCCCCAGTCGATGTCCCCGCAGGTCCATCAGGTCAAGGGACTCCCTCAGTCCCAGACCGCTGCACCAGGTCAGGATGGCGTTGGTGACAGGCCTCCACACCAAGTCCACCGGGCCGCTCAGCAGTCTCTGGACGAACTGTAGTCTGAACATTGCTCCTCTACTGGCCAGGTGGATCAGTCCTTGTCCTCCTTCATCCCTGGGTAGGAACAGCCGGTCCCAAAAGAAGTCCACCATGATGGCCTGGAAACTGGACTATATCCGCTTACTTCGCACGACTTCCAAGACTGTGAGAGAGTGCTGTGTTTTTGTTTTTGTGGAAACATGGCTTAACAACAGCGTCCCGGACTGTGCTATCCAGCTAGCCCAGCTAACATGCTACCGGGCAGACAGAGCGCTCGTCAAGGGGGGGAAGACTCGCGGCGGGGGACTCTGTGTTTACAACAGTGATGCCTGGTGCCGCGACGCAGCCGTGGTTTGCAAACACTGATCACCACTGGCAGAGTTTCTGATCATTAAATGCAGACCATTCTACCTGCCCAGGGAGTTTAGTGCCATATTGCTGGTGGCATTATATATCCCTCCCAGCTCCAACAACAACAGGAGTGAGGCGCTGCATGAGCTCCACCAGCACATCAGTGAGCAGCAGACTCTCCATCCTGATGCCTTCCTCATCCTAGCCGGGGATTTCAACCATGCAAACCCCAGAAGCGTGCTTCCACAACTCCATGCTCATATCCACTTCCCCACAAGAGGTAACAACATTCTGGACAATGTTTTCACTGCAAAAAGAGGAGCCTACAAGGCTCTCCCCCTCCCCCACCGCGGAGCCTCAGATCACACCACTGTTATGCTAATGCCAGCATACAGGACGCTGGTTAAAGTCATCAAACCAGCTTCAAAGCAGGTACGTGTGTGGCCGGAGGGGTCCACAGAGGCACTCCAGGACTGTTTCTCCATCACTGACTGGAGTGTATTCAGACAAGCAGCCACCTACAACAACTCCATTGACCTCCAAGAATACACAGTCTGTCACTGCCTACATGAGGAAGTGTATGGATGATGTCACCACCACCAGAACCATCACCATTCGAGCCAATCAGAAGCCATGGCTGACAGGAGAAGTCCACAGGCTCCTTAAGGCTCGAAATGCTGCCTTCAGAACAGGGGACGCAGCGGGCCTAAGGTCAGCTAGGGCCAATCTGTCACGTGGCATCAGGGTGGCAAAGAGACAATATTCCAGGAGGATCACCGACCGCTTCAGGGACAGCAGGGACACCAGGAACCTGTGGAGGGGGATTCAGACCATCACACACTACAAACCACCTCCACAGACCTGTGACAGCCCCTCCTCTCTGCTGTTAAACCAGCTGAATGGCTTCTTCGCTCGCTTTGAGGCAGACAACAGCACCCCAGCGCAGAAGACCCCCCCTCCTCCCGGTGACCAGGTGCTGACGTTATCTCCTGAGAGCGTGAGGCGAACTCTCAGAGGGATAAATGGACACAAAGCCTCAGGCCCTGACAACATCCCTGGTCGGGTCCTGAAGGATTGTGCTGTGGAGCTCACAGATGTCTTTACGGACATCTTTAACACCTCGCTGAGCCAGGCTGTTGTCCCCACATGCCTCAAAGCCACCACCATTATCCGGTCCCGAAGAAGCCATCTCCCGCCTGCTACAATGACTACCGCCCGGTCGCACTCACTCCCATCCTTATGAAGTGCTTCGAGCGGCTAGTCATGCAGCACATCAAGTTAGCCCCCCCCCCCCACCCTGGACCCCTTCCAATTTGCATATCAGTCGAACCGCTCCACCGACGACGCCATCTCCACTGCCCTTCACTCAGCCCTCACCCACCTGGAGACCAAAGACTCTCACGTCAGAATGCTGTTCATTGACTTCAGCTCAGCATTCAACACAATAATCCCCCAGCAGCTCATACACAAACTGGACCGGTTGGGACTCGGCACCTCTGTGTGCAACTGGCTGCTGGACTTCCTGACAGGGAGACCACAGGTAGTCAGAGTCGGCGGCAACACATTCAGCACCATCGTGATGAACACAGGGGCCCCCCAAAGATGTGTGCTGAGCCCCCTCCTCTTCACTCTGCTGACACATGACTGCACTCCAACATCCAGCTCCAACCTCTTTATTAAGTTTGTGGACGACACGACTGTGGTGGGTCTCATCAACAGGGACGATGAGACGCTCTACAGGAGCGAGGTACGCAGGCTGGCCAGGTGGTGCAAGGACAACAATCTCCGCCTGAATGTGGAGAAGACGAAGGAGATGGCCGTCGACTTCAGGAAGGCGCACACCCAGCATGCTCCTCTGACTATCGACGGTGCTGCAGTGGAGAGGGTGAGCAGCACCAAGTTCCTGGGTGTGCACATTTCTGAAGACCTGTCCTGGAGCCGTAATACCGCATCACTGGCCAAAAAAGCCCAACAACGCCTGTACTTCCTCCGGAAGCTAAGAAGAGTGAGAGCCCCGGCCCCCATCATGCAGACTTTCTACGTGGGCACCATTGAGAGCATCCTGACAAGCTGCATCACTGTGTGGTACGGCGCCTGCACTGTGTCCTGCCGTAAGACTCTGCAGGGCATAGTGAGAGCAGCTGAAAAGATCATTGGTGCCCCCCTCACTCCTCTTGCTGACATTTATGCCTCCCGCCTCACTCGCAAAGCCGCCAGGATCATAGGTGACCCCACCCACCCATCCCACAGCCTCTTGAGCCTGCTGCCATCGGGGAGGAGACTGCGGAGTCTCAAAGCCAGAACCAGCAGGCTGAAAGACAGTTTCCACCACCAGGCCATCAGGAGACTAAACTCTCTCCCTTCCCTGCCTCTCTTTCCCCCCTCAGTCTCCCGCCACAGATGGGGGTCCCCCACATTTGCACATAGCACTACATTGCACTATTGCACTACCACACTTTGATCACACACTGTAAATATCATGTGCCCACGACTGTTGCCTCTTTTATTTATTTTTTTAATTTTTTAAATTTTTTTATTTCTTTTTTTTTTGTTCGTATTTTAGTATTTGCCATGTTAACTGGAAGTGAGAGGACGAAATTTCATCTGTGCTGTGTGTCTTGTATGTATATGCTCATTTGACAAATAAACCTGAATCTGAATCTGATATATATATATATATATATATATATATATATATATATATATATATATATATATATATATATATATATGTATAGTTTCACATTATATTTCAGAATACATGCATAATACATGTACTATAAAGAAAGGCAACACTTCAAGGATTCTAATAGTGTAAACCGTTTCAAAATCTGAATAATATTTACCAGGTTATAACAAAAATACTTAGAAGAGAATGATTTAGTTTTGCACAACAACAGGTCTGAGTTCAGGATTCAGGAAAACTTCATTTATCCCCGAGGGGCAATTGCACAAACAACTAAGCAGCAGTCCTTGAAAGAAAAATAGGTAAAAATAAATAAGACAAATATTCAAAAGTATATATAAAAATATATGTTAAAAATGTAAACAAATGTAAAAATAAGGTGCTATAAAGTGTAGACAAGTAAACAATGTAACTGGAGTGGAGTAGTAGTCTGTGGATGAGGGGGTTAGCAGCTGGAGTTATAAAGCAGGGTGGCTTTTGGGACAAAGGTGGCTCTCCTCCTCTCAGTCCTGCAGGTGGTGCAGCAGAGGCGTCGCCCAGAGGGGAGCCACTGAAATGCAGAGTGAAGTATATGGGAGGGGTCATTGATAATTTTAGTGGCCAGGCTGAGGGCCTGTTGGTTGAAGACCTGTGACAGAGTTCTGACCAGCAAGCCAATGATTTTAGAGCACACTTATGCAGTGCTCTGCAGTCTGTTCCTGTGTTGGATGCTGAGGGAGTGGAACCAGCAGGTCATGGAGAAGGTCATGATGCTTTCCAGGAAGGCATCGTAGAAAGTCATCATGATGTGAGTGCTGACTTCAAAGGAGTTAAGTTTCCTGAGGAGATACAGCCTTTGATGACACTTCCTGAGAATCTCCTCCGTGTTGGCTGAGAATTTCAGGAGCTTGTCAAAGATGGTGCCCAGGTAATTGTACTCCATAACTACCTCCACTGGCTTCCTGTGGGTGGTGGTGGTAACTGCAGCAGCCAGATCCCTCTGTCTACTGGAGAAGGTCACCACCATCTCTTTGGTCTTGTTGACATTCAGTTCCAGTTTGGAGCTGTCGCACCACTCTGTGAACTCCTGAAGAACAGGTCTGTGGTGTGGTGAGGGGCCTGACAATAGCGACAGGAGAACTGTGTCATCAGCGTATTTTACCAGATGGCAGTTGGGCTGTGTGGCTCTGCAGTTATCAGTGTAGAGGATGAAGAGCAGGGAGGAGATCACACAGCCCTGGGGGGAGCCTGTGGAGGTGGAACAAAGGTCAGAGAGAGTGTTGTTGACCTGAACCTTCTGAGTCCTGTTGGTTAGAAAGTCCAGGATCCACAGGATTAGCTGGTCATCCAGGTGAAAGTGAGAGGAGAGTTTAGTGGCCAGGACGTGACGCTGCAGGGTGTTGAATGCTGATGAGAAGTCAACAAACAGCAGTCTGGCAGAGGAGTCGCGGAGCTCCAGGTGTTTGTGAATGGAGTCCACACAGTAAATTTTGCAGTGTTAAATCAACACTTAGAGAGTTAATTTGGAGACAATGGGACCAAATACACTCTAGAAGAAGTTAAATAAACTCTCTAAGTGTTGATTTAACACTGCAAAATTTACTGTGCATGATGAAGATTTTTGCATCATCAGCACTTCTGCCTGTGTGATAAGAAAACTGTAGTGGGTCCATCAGGGAGTCAGTTGCTCTGATGATGTACTGTTTTATGATCTTCTCCATGGCTTTCATCACCAGGGAGGTGAGTCTTTGGCTTGGTTATTTTGGGGATGGGGATGACTGTGTTCCACAGCTGTGGAACAGTGTGACTGTTGAAAGAGTGTTGAAATAGAGTCCTGAACACACGACCTAATTGCCCTGCACAGTGCCTCAGGACTCAGCCGCTGATGTTGTCGGGACCGGGTGAACTCCTCTCTCTGGTCCTCCTGAGGGCACTCACCACGTCCGCAGTCCTGAAGGTGAGTGTCGAGCTACCAGGTTTGAGTGAGGATCTGGTCTCCTTAAGCTGTGTGGTGTTGTCCATCTCAAACCTGGTGTAGAAGTTATTGAGGTCGTCGGGAAGGGGGGGGGGCTGCACTCCACCTGGATGGTTCTTGGGGAGGATGAAGCAGTGTTCACCGAGACCATGGTTCAATGTTTTAGGATCAAAGGTTGGTCGTAGATATAAAATTCCAGCTGGATTTATTGTCCACACATGTGTAGAATATGATGAAACCTGCAGACACAGTGAATAAAAGTTCGGTGGTCCTCCGGTACAGGACCCTGTTTCCATGGCCGGACACCAGACGTAATTCCCATTCAATTGGACGTAACTATAAACTCCCGATAAAACAAAGTCAGCCTCAAATATCTTGCGATTCTAAAGACTTGAAAGACTATGACAAATTTCAAACCATTACAATACGACATTCCAATCAAAGTTACGCCTATAGTAAAATGGTGGACTGGGAGAAGCGGGAACAACTCACTGATGGGACGAGTTTCTACCGCCGACCCGAAACTTCGAAGGCAAAGATTAGTTCCAGGTATTGATAATCGTTCAGATTTTGGCAGATTCTACAGTATTTGTTCCATGTATCAAGCTAGGAGGTAAAAAAAACCAAAAACACATTTAGGTATGATTGGCTAAACTGCTCTCCAAGTGACCAAATTATAGTTATAATTATTTATATTATTATAATTGTAGTGCTGTCCTTACTAAAATAATTGTCGTGTTGTACAAACATCAAATTTTACATGATAAATGTTCATCAATGGACAAACAGTTTCATAATTGTCAGTTTCACTGTCACAGCTCGAGGCTCTAAATTGAGTTTAAAATTCTAGTTTTCAATCTAGACATATATTTTTTTCTTTTTCTGCTGTGTATTTGATCACAGTAGTGTTATTGGATAACAAATATATGATATCTGACAGTTGATTTACAAACTTTGAGGAGTTATTTTCACACAGGTCAAGTTTCATGACTTTGGTCTTGGTAGTTGCAGATCAATAGCTGTTTTAATTTGGGCATGAATTTTAGGAGGAATTTGCCAGAACACCACATTGGTGCTTAAGTGGCTTGTGGTGCTAGCCCCCCCCAAACCCCCCCACCCCCCCCAAGCAGCAGCAAGTCTAAGGTGCAACCGTAGTAGTCTAGTTACACTCAGTGAATGAACAGGGATAGCGCTGCCAGGCTAATGCTAACCCTGGACCCAAACATGGATTAATTGCGGGGGTTTGGCAGCAACAATTCAGTGTCAGCGAGTTGTGAACAGACGGTGGAATTTCCATCAGCGAAGACAATGTGTACATGAAGCATAACAGCAGAAATAGAAAACATAAATCACATTAGCTCTAACCCTGACTCTGCCATCGATCCACTGCAGAAAATCTAATGGGGACGTTCAGATTTCCCATCCTTAAACGTCCCCATCAGGTTCTAACCAGCAAATGGAAAACATAAAGTGGACATGATCAGCCCCTCCCTCTGGGTGGGGGAGGGGCTGTTTCACTCCTCCAGTGGAGGTCATTTCAGCTATGGATGATAAAAGTGTTATCCATATTCTGTACTTCAGTACAAGTACACATACTGGTGTAAAATACACTGGTAAAAGTAGTAGTACTGATTTAACTGCTTTACTGAAGTAAAAGTAATAAAGTACAACTGCATTTTGTTTTACCACGAATGAAATAATATTTATTTAAACAGGAACAAATCAGAAAAGTTTCAAAAGTATCTAATAATAAAAGCTTGAATGAAGGAGGGGGGGCTGGTCCAGACAGGCAGGGGGCGGATCCTGTCGTCCATGGCTCCCGCGCAGACACTGTCAGGAGAGCCACCACTCCCCCCAGGGGGGGGGGGGGACACACACCAGGTGACTAGTCATGAACAGACTTGGTATGAAAGATATGTTATAAAAATGACAGAAACAGGTGTGAGAGAGAGAAAGAGAAGAAAGAACTCAGTGTCTGTACTTCCCCCAGCATTCTAACTCCTAGGGCAGCCTAGACTGAACTGTGACTCATACATCATGTATACATGATATATGAGTCACATCATTTTTAACTAACCTGACCATAGTCTTTATCAAACAGGAATGTTTTCAGCCTAATTTTAAATGTAGAGACTGTTTCTGCATCTTTAATATTAAAGGGAAGATGATTCCATCAGACAGTATCCATGGTAACTAAAGGCTCTAGCTCCATCAGACAGTAACCATGGTAACTAAAGGCTCTAGTTCCTACTGTACTTTTAGAAACCCTAGGAACTTTCAATAAACCTGCATTCTGAGAACGAAGGGTTCTATTGGGTTGGTACGGAACCAGATCATCTTTAAGATAAGAGGGGCCCATACCATTAACCCCTGACCTCTGACCCCTAACCCATACCATTAATGGTTTTATATGTAAGGAGGAGGATTTTAAATTTAATTCTAAACTCAACTGGTAGCCAGTGAAGGGTTTGGAGCACAGGGGTGATAGGGTTAGGGGTCAGGGGTCAGGGTTTGGAGCACAGGGGTGATAGGGTTAGGGGTCAGGGGTCAGTGTTTGGAGCACAGGGGTGATGTGTTCTCTTCTATTTGATCCTGTTAATAATCTTGCTGCTGCATTTTGAACCAGTTGAAGCTTTTTAGGGAATATTTAGGACACGCTACAAGTAAGGAGTTACAATAATCTAATGGTGATGTAACAAATGCATGAATTAATTTTTCTGCAGTCGTTTTAGACAGAATATTCCTAATTTTGGCTAATGTTGCGCAGGTGAAAGAAGGCTGTTCTGCATGTTTGGTTAATGTGCCCTGACCTCTGACCCTTTGAATGAAAGATGTGGATCAAAAAAAACTCCTAAATTTTTAACTGTGTCACTGGGTGTTACACTTAAGTTGTCTACAGTAACTATGTGGTCAGTTAGGGAGTCTCTCGCATTTTTAGGACCAATTATAACGACTTCAGTTTTTTCAGGGTTCAATAAAAGATAATTGTCACTCATCCAAGTTTTTATATCTTGGACACATGTACTTAGTTTATCTATTTGTCTGGTCTGATCAGGTTTAATCGATAAATATAGCTGTGTGTCATCTGCATAACAATGAAAATTAATACCATGATTTCTAATGATGTTACCTAAAGGGAGCATATATAGTGTAAACAAAATAGGCCCAAGGACTGACCCTTGGGGCACGCCATAATTAACTCTGGAGGACTGCGATGATTGTTGATTAACGTTAACAAATTGTTATGGATTAGATAAATATGATTTAAAGCAGCAGAGGGCTGCTCCTCTAATACCTATATCATATTCTAATCTGTGCACTAAGATACTGTGGTCAATGGTGTCAAAGGCTGCACTAAGGTCTAATAACACCAGGACCCATATTAATCCCATGTCAGCGGCTAATAATAAGTCATTAGTAACTTTAACTAACGCTGTTTCAGTGCTATGATGGGCACGAAAGCCAGACTGAAACTGTTCAAATAAACTATTATCCTGCAGGAATTGGCACAGCTGTTTAACTATTACTCGTTCTAAAACCTTTGACAGGAAGGGCAAATTGGATATAGGCCTATAATTGGCTAAAATGTCAGGATCTAGGGTAGGCTTTTTCAGAATTGGTTTAATAACAGCATATTTAAATGACTGTGGCACATATCCAGTAATTAATGAAGTGTTAATTATATTTAGGACAGTGTTAATAATTAGGGGCAGAATCTGTTTAAAGAGTTTAGTTGTAATTGGATCTAAGAGGCAGGTGATGATTTGGAAGACATGATAATAGATATGACATCAGTTTGGTCTACAGTGGTGAAATTATTTAGTGTTACAGAGGGATTTATAAAAAGGCCTAGGTTTGAAACCACTGCTTTTTCTGATCTAATATTTGGGAGAAATGTGTCTATTTTGTCTCTAATAGTTGATATTTTATTGTTAAAGAACTGCAGGAAATCATCAGAATGGAGCGTGGATGGAATAACTGGTTCCACGGAGGTGTGTCTGTTTGTCAGTCTGGCTACAGTACTGAACAGGAATCTAGGATTATTCTGGTTTTCTTCTATTATGGATGAATAATATCTAGTTTTGGCTGTACGCAAAGATGGATTATACTTTATTAAGATATTTTTACAGGCATTGAGAGAATCTTCTAAGTTGGATCGCCTCCATTGTCTCTAATTTACGTGTTGTTTGTTTAATGGAGCGAGTGTCAGCGTTGTACCATGGGGAGGTTCATCTAATCTTAGTAGTTTTTAACTTAAGGGGGGCAACTATATCTAACGTAGTTTGTAGTGTGAGCATGGTACTATCGACTAACTCATCACTTATACTGGGACTAAATGTGTCCTTTACATAATCACATGACATAGACACAAATAGTGACTGAATTAACTCTTTGTACTTTGAGACAGCACGGTCACATAGTATCCTTTTCATTTGTGTTTTAATCATCGAGGTGGAAATATGCTGATGATGAGTGGTCTGTATCTGATCTGTATCTGGTCTGTATGTGGTCTGTATGTGCTCTTAATCTGGTTTGTATCTGATCTGTATCTGGTCTTTTCTGGTATTTTCTGGTCTACAGTATATCTGGTCTGTATCTGGTCTATATGTGGACTCTATCTGGTCTGTATCTGGTCTGTATGTGGTCTTTTCTGGTCTATATCTGGTCTGTATGTGGTCTCTATCTGGTCTTTTCTGGTCTGTATGTGATCTGTATCTGGTCTGTATGTGGTCTATATCTGGTCTGTATCTGCTCTGTATGTGGTCTTTTCTGGTCTGTATCTGGTATATAGCTTGTCTATATATGGTCTCTATCTGGTCTGTATCAGGTCTTTTCTGGTCTGTATCTAGTCTGTATCTGGCCTGGATGAGGTCTGTATCTGGTCTGTTATTGGTCTGTATCTGTTTTTTCTGGTCTGTATGTGGTCTTTATGTGGTTCGTATCTGGTCTGTATGAGGTCTGTATGTGGTCTGTATCTGGTCTTTTCTGGTCTGTATGTGGCTTGTATGTGGTCTGTATCTGGTCTGTATGTGGTATTTTCTGGTCTGTATCTGGTCTATAGCTGGTCTATATGTGGTCTCTATCTGGTCTGTATGTGGTCTGTATCTACTCTGTATCTGGTGTTTTCTGGTCTGTATCTGGTCTGTATGTGGGCTGTATGTGGTCTTTATCTAGTGTGTATCTAGTCTGTATGTGGTCTTTTCTGGTCTGCATCTGGTCTATATCTGGTCTGTATGTGGTCTTTTCTGGTCTATATCTGGTCTGTATGTGGTCAGTATGTGGTCTGTATCTGGTCTGTATGTGGTCTTTTCTGGTCTGTATCTGGTATATAGCTTATCTATATGTGGTCTTTGTCTGGTCTGTTTCTGGTCTGTATCAGATCTGTATGTGGTCTGTATCTGGTCTGTTCAGTTACATGTCACTCTTTGTCTGTTGCCGGAATTTAATCTGGACCAGACCATGAGCCAGTCTAAACACCAGGGTCAGTGTTAGTCCTAGTCAGACCAGGGTCAGTGTTAGTCTTAGTCAGACCAGGGTCAGTGTTAGTCCTAGTCAGGCCAGGGTCAGTGTTAGTTCTAGTCAGACCAGGGTCAGTGTTAGTCCGAGTCAGACCAGGGTCAGTGTTAGTCTTAGTCAGACCAGGGTCAGTGTTAGTCCTAGTCAGGCCAGGGTCAGTGTTAGTCTTAGTCAGACCAGGGTCAGTGTTAGTCCTAGTCAGACCAGGGTCAGTGTTAGTCCTAGTCATGCCAGGGTCAGTGTTAGTCCTAGTCAGGTCAGTGTTAGTCCTAGTCAGACCAGGGTCAGTGTTAGTCTTAGTCAGACCAGGGTCAGTGTTAGTCTTAGTCAGACCAGGGTCAGTGTTAGTCCTAGTCAGACCAGGGTCAGTGTTAGTCCTAGTCAGACCAGGGTCAGTGTTAGTCCTAGTCAGACCAGGGTCAGTGTTAGTCAAAGTCAGACCAGGGTCAGTGTTAGTCCTAGTCAGACCAGGGTCAGTGTTAGTCCTAGTCAGACCAGGGTCAGTGTTAGTCCTAGTCAGGCCAGGGTCAGTGTTAGTCCTAGTGAGGTCAGTGTTAGTCTTAGTCAGACCAGGGTCAGTGTTAGTCCTAGTCAGACCAGGGTCAGTGTTAGTCCTAGTCAGGCCAGGGTCAGTGTTAGTCCTAGTGAGGTCAGTGTTAGTCTTAGTCAGACCAGGGTCAGTGTTAGTCCTAGTCAGACCAGGGTCAGTGTTAGTCCTAGTCAGACCAGGGTCAGTGTTAGTCCTAGTCAGACCAGTTTCAGTGTATGTGGCCTGTATGTAGTCTGTATGTGGTCTTTATCTGCTCCGTATCTGGCCTATAGCTGGTCTATATATGGTCTCTATCTGGTCTGTATCAGGTCTTTTCTGGTCTGTATCTAGTCTGTATCTGGCCTGGATGAGGTCTGTATCTGGTCTGTTATTGGTCTGTATCTGTTTTTTCTGGTCTGTATGTGGTCTTTATGTGGTTCGTATCTGGTCTGTATGTGGCTTGTATGTGGTCTGTATCTGGTCTGTATGTGGTATTTTCTGGTCTGTATCTGGTCTATAGCTGGTCTATATGTGGTCTCTATCTGGTCTGTATGTGGTCTGTATCTACTCTGTATCTGGTGTTTTCTGGTCTGTATCTGGTCTGTATGTGGGCTGTACGTGGTCTTTATCTAGTGTGTATCTAGTCTGTATGTGGTCTTTTCTGGTCTGCATCTGGTCTATATCTGGTCTGTATGTGGTCTTTTCTGGTCTATATCTGGTCTGTATGTGGTCAGTATGTGGTCTGTATCTGGTCTGTATGTGGTCTTTTCTGGTCTGTATCTGGTATATAGCTTATCTATATGTGGTCTTTGTCTGGTCTGTTTCTGGTCTGTATCAGATCTGTATGTGGTCTGTATCTGGTCTGTTCAGTTACATGTCACTCTTTGTCTGTTGCCGGAATTTAATCTGGACCAGACCATGAGCCAGTCTAAACACCAGGGTCAGTGTTAGTCCTAGTCAGACCAGGGTCAGTGTTAGTCTTAGTCAGACCAGGGTCAGTGTTAGTCCTAGTCAGACCCTGGTCAATGTTAGTCCTAGTCAGACCAGGGTCAGTGTTAGTCCTAGTCAGACCAGGGTCAGTGTTAGTCCTAGTCAGACCAGGGTCAGTGTTAGTCCTAGTCAGACCAGGGTCAGTGTTAGTCCTAGTCAGGCCAGGGTCAGTGTTAGTCCTAGTCAGGCCAGGGTCAGTGTTAGTCTTAGTCAGGTCAGTATTAGTCCTAGTCAGACCAGGGTCAGTGTTAGTCAGAGTCAGACCAGGGTCAGTGTTAGTCCTAGTCAGACCAGGGTCAGTGTTAGTCAGAGTCAGACCAGGGTCAGTGTTAGTCCTAGTCAGACCAGGGTCAGTGTTAGTCCTAGTCAGGCCAGGGTCAGTGTTAGTTCTAGTCAGACCAGGGTCAGTGTTAGTCCTAGTCAGACCAGGGTCAGTGTTAGTCCTAGTCAGGCCAGGGTCAGTGTTAGTTCTAGTCAGACCAGGGTCAGTGTTAGTCCGAGTCAGGCCAGGGTCAGTGTTAGTCCTAGTTATGCCAGGGTCAGTGTTAGTCCTAGTCAGACCAGGGTCAGTGTTAGTCTTAGTCAGGCCAGGGTCAGTGTTAGTCCTAGTCAGGTCAGTGTTAGTCCTAGTCAGACCAGGGTCAGTGTTAGTCTTAGTCAGACCAGGGTCAGTGTTAGTCTTAGTCAGACCAGGGTCAGTGTTAGTCCTAGTCAGACCAGGGTCAGTGTTAGTCCTAGTCAGACCAGGGTCAGTGTTAGTCCTAGTCAGGCCAGGGTCAGTGTTAGTCCTAGTCAGACCAGGGTCAGTGTTAGTCAGAGTCAGACCAGGGTCAGTGTTAGTCCTAGTCAGACCAGGGTCAGTGTTAGTCAGAGTCAGACCAGGGTCAGTGTTAGTCCTAGTCAGACCAGGGTCAGTGTTAGTCCTAGTCAGGCCAGGGTCAGTGTTAGTTCTAGTCAGACCAGGGTCAGTGTTAGTCCTAGTCAGACCAGGGTCAGTGTTAGTCCTAGTCAGGCCAGGGTCAGTGTTAGTCCTAGTCAGGCCAGGGTCAGTGTTAGTTCTAGTCAGACCAGGGTCAGTGTTAGTCCGAGTCAGGCCAGGGTCAGTGTTAGTCCTAGTCAGACCAGGGTCAGTGTTAGTCCTAGTCAGACCAGGGTCAGTGTTAGTCCTAGTCAGACCAGGGTCAGTGTTAGTCCTAGTCAGACCAGGGTCAGTGTTAGTCAGAGTCAGACCAGGGTCAGTGTTAGTCCTAGTCAGACCAGGGTCAGTGTTAGTCCTAGTCAGACCAGGGTCAGTGTTAGTCTTAGTCAGACCAGGGTCAGTGTTAGTCCTAGTCAGACCAGGGTCAGTGTTAGTCCTAGTCAGGCCAGGGTCAGTGTTAGTCTTAGTCAGACCAGGGTCAGTGTTAGTCCTAGTCAGACCAGGGTCAGTGTTAGTCCTAGTCAGACCAGGGTCAGTGTTAGTCCTAGTCAGACCAGGGTCAGTGTTAGTCCTAGTCAGACCAGGGTCAGTGTTAGTCAGAGTCAGACCAGGGTCAGTGTTAGTCCTAGTCAGGCCAGGGTCAGTGTTAGTCCTAGTCAGGTCAGTGTTAGTCCTAGTCAGACCAGGGTCAGTGTTAGTCCTAGTCAGGCCAGGGTCAGTGTTAGTCCTAGTCAGGTCAGTGTTAGTCCTAGTCAGACCAGGGTCAGTGTTAGTCCTAGTCAGACCAGGGTCAGTGTTAGTCTTAGTCAGACCAGGGTCAGTGTTAGTCCTAGTCAGACCAGGGTCAGTGTTAGTCCTAGTCAGGCCAGGGTCAGTGTTAGTCCTAGTCAGGTCAGTGTTAGTCCTAGTCAGACCAGGGTCAGTGTTAGTCCTAGTCAGGCCAGGGTCAGTGTTAGTCCTAGTCAGACCAGGGTCAGTGTTAGTCCTAGTCAGACCAGGGTCAGTGTTAGTCCTAGTCAGGCCAGGGTCAGTGTTAGTCCTAGTCAGGCCAGGGTCAGTGTTAGTCCTAGTCAGGTCAGTGTTAGTCCTAGTCAGACCAGGGTCAGTGTTAGTCCTAGTCAGGCCAGGGTCAGTGTTAGTCCTAGTCAGACCAGGGTCAGTGTTAGTCTTAGTCAGACCAGGGTCAGTGTTAGTCCTAGTCAGACCAGGGTCAGTGTTAGTCCTAGTCAGGCCAGGGTCAGTGTTAGTCCTAGTCAGGTCAGTGTTAGTCCTAGTCAGACCAGGGTCAGTGTTAGTCCTAGTCAGGCCAGGGTCAGTGTTAGTCCTAGTCAGACCAGGGTCAGTGTTAGTCCTAGTCAGACCAGGGTCAGTGTTAGTCCTAGTCAGGCCAGGGTCAGTGTTAGTCCTAGTCAGGCCAGGGTCAGTGTTAGTCCTAGTCAGGTCAGTGTTAGTCCTAGTCAGACCAGGGTCAGTGTTAGTCCTAGTCAGGCCAGGGTCAGTGTTAGTCCTAGTCAGGCCAGGGTCAGTGTTAGTCCTAGTCAGGTCAGTGTTAGTCCTAGTCAGACCAGGGTCAGTGTTAGTCCTAGTCAGGCCAGGGTCAGTGTTAGTCCTAGTCAGATTATTATTATTATTATTATTATTATTATTATTATTATTATTATTCATTCATTCATTATCCACCGCTTCATCCGGGGCCGGGTCGCAGGGGTAGCAGTCGAAGCAGGGAGGCCCAGACTTCCCTCTATCCAGACACCTCCTCCAGCTCTTCAGGGGGGACCCCGAGGCGTTCCCAGGCCAGCCGAGAGACATAGTCTCTCCAGCGTGTCCTGGGTCTTCCCCGCGGCCGCCTCCCGCCTAATTATTATTATTATTATTGTTATTATTATTATTATTATTATTATTATTATTATTATTATTATTATTATTATTATTATTATTATTATTACCAATCATTTACAGTTTATGTGGAGCACAGATGCATAATTATATTAAAAAATCAAAATATCACTCCTTTAATGTTAAATTCTTCATATTATGTGTTTTTAATTTATTATTTACAGTGTTTGGACTTTGATCCTATTTTTACTGATAGTTCTGCTGCACTTTCACAGAGTGGTTCCCAGTCCAGTTCAGTCCAGTCCAGTTCAGTCCAGTCCAGTTCAGTCCAGTCCAGTTCAGTCCAGTCCAGTGTTTTTGCCTACGTTTATCTGTTTATATGTCTGTCTGTCTTTTTGTCTGTCTGTCTGTCTGTCTGTCTGTCTGTCTGTCTGTCTGTCTGTCTGTCTGTCTGTCTGTCTGTCTGTCTCTCTGTCTGTCACCCTAAAAAGACCAAAATCTTACTTTTTATCAGTGGGTGACAGGGCCGTGGAGAGACCGTTTTTGGGGAAGGGGCTTTTACAACGGGCACGTAAAACAAAATTTTCAAACAAGTGAAATGTATTAAAAACAAATTTCAATCATAACTCACTAATGTGTGTGTGATGTCCCTCTTTTGATGCTGCATATTCGTCTTCAAAGGAGCAGTTTTCATTTTGCCATGTTCTTAAAAATGTCAACGCACTGAACATGTGACTCATGAATCATGCTTGTACGGTATTTACGAGGGGTTTGAATCTTTCACTCACACAACGATCTGATTCCGATCTCGATTCACAGACTACAATCTCATTCAGGGTGATTCATAAAAATTATTAAACAATTCAGTACAATTTGAACCGATTCAGTTAAGTTTGATTCAATACAAATTGAAAATTTAACTACAAGACCTTATTTTATGTTAATGAGGAGATAAAGAAACACATATAATTTCAAAACCATGTTCTTTTGTTAAGTTATTGTCACCGAGACAATAGAACAGGAACTACTGAATAATATACCTGTAGATAAGTGATATTAATGATAATATACCTGTAGATAAATGATATTAATAATAATATACCTGTAGATAAATGATATTAATGATAATATACCTGTAGATAAGTGATATTAATGATAATATACCTGTAGATAAATGATATTAATAATAATATACCTGTAGATAAATTATATTAATGATAATATACCTGTAGATAAGTGATATTAATAATAATATACCTGTAGATAAATGATATTAATGATAATATACCTGTAGATAAGTGATATTAATGATAATATACCTGTAGATAAATGATATTAATGATAATATACCTGTAGATAAATGATATTAATGATAATATACCTGTAGATAAGTGATATTAATGATAATATACCTGTAGATAAATGATATTAATAATAATATACCTGTAGATAAATGATATTAATAATAATATACCTGTAGATAAGTGATATTAATAATAATATACCTGTAGATAAGTGATATTAATGATAATATACCTGTAGATAAATGATATTAATGATAATATACCTGTAGATAAGTGATATTAATAATAATATACCTGTAGATAAATGATATTAATAATAATATACCTGTAGATAAGTGATATTAATGATAATATACCTGTAGATAAATGATATTAATGATAATATACCTGTAGATAAATGATATTAATGATAATATACCTGTAGATAAGTGATATTAATGATAATATACATGTAGATAAGTGATATTAATGATAATATACCTGTAGATAAGTGATATTAATGATAATATACCTGTAGATAAGTGATATTAATGATAATATACCTGTAGATAAATTATATTAATAATAATATACCTGTAGATAAGTGATATTAATGATAATATACCTGTAGATAAATTATATTAATGATAATATACCTGTAGATAAATGATATTAATGATAATATACCTGTAGATAAGTGATATTAATAATAATATACCTGTAGATAAATGATTTTAATGATAATATACCTGTAGATAAATTATATTAATGATAATATACCTGTAGATAAATTATATTAATGATAATATACCTGTAGATAAATTATATTAATGATAATATACCTGTAGATAAATTATATTAATGATAATATACCTGTAGATAAATTATATTAATGATAATATACCTGTAGATAAACAATATTAATGATAATATACCTGTAGATAAGTGATATTAATAATAATATACCTGTAGATAAGTGATATTAATGATAATATACCTGTAGATAAATTATATTAATAATAATATACCTGTAGATAAGTGATATTAATGATAATATACCTGTAGATAAATGATATTAATGATAATATACCTGTAGATAACTGATATTAATGATAATATACCTGTAGATAAATGATATTAATGATAATATACCTGTAGATAAATGATATTAATGATAATATACCTGTAGATAAATTATATTAATGATAATATACCTGTAGATAACTGATATTAATGATAATATACCTGTAGATAAATGATATTAATGATAATATACCTGTAGATAAATGATATTAATGATAATATACCTGTAGATAAATGATATTAATGATAATATACCTGTAGATAAATGATATTAATGATAATATACCTGTAGATAACTGATATTAATGATAATATACCTGTAGATAAATGATATTAATGATAATATACCTGTAGATAAATGATATTAATGATAATATACCTGTAGATAACTGATATTAATGATAATATACCTGTAGATAAATGATATTAATGATAATATACCTGTAGATAAATGATATTAATGATAATATACCTGTAGATAAGTGATATTAATGATAATATACCTGTAGATAAATTATATTAATGATAATATACCTGTAGATAAATGATATTAATGATAATATACCTGTAGATAAGTGATATTAATCATATGGGTTTTGGAGGTTTTTCTTGTCCAGAACGAGGGTCTAAGGACAGGGGAAGCTTGGGACCTTTTTTAAATCTATTTCTGTAGTTGACTGTGTTTCTGTAAAGCTCTGTGAGACAAAATTAAATACAAAATTAATTTAGGTTCAAATCACATTGATCGTATTGACTGTCAGTAATATTAAATTACAGAACACAGAACTACAGACTCTTTAATGTCATCTCCATTTAATGTCACCATTTTAGTGAAAAATAATATTATAGTTATGTGAAGAATATTTGGTGAAATATTTGAGTCAAACTCTGGTCTAATATTAACAGTAAACGTTTGCTTCGCTCATAAACTCAAAGCTAACGTGACTCAATGACAAGTCCTGTGTTTTAGCAGCTAGCTAACAAGAGATGAACATGAGCTAATCTCTGCTAGCTTGAAAGCTACACGGCAAGCTTGTAAAACTAGCTGTGCTCTTATTGTGCATGTGACCTGTGGTGAGTCTGTGACTTTTGTTTAGATGAATGAAAAGTAATGATTGACATTCATGAGTCTGAATTCATAACTCACCTGTAATGTTTGTCCTTTTCAAACAGTCCCTGACATGTTATTGTCCAGCTGCTCATTTGGCCATATGCTTACTTACTGACATTGAGTGAAGTGTCTCTGCAGTTTGTCCCTCCCTCTGGCATCACATCAACCAATAGAATATAACCTTCATGTTCATTACATGTTTGCGCCCCCATGCCCTCACATTTGATTATTTACTTTACTCAACATACGTACGACTTTATAATGAAATAATTACACATAATAAGTTATATTTCCACAATTTACTGTAAAAAGTGAATGAATGGAATGTGGTGTGGCAGTTTTACAGGGGGGAGGAGTTTGATCGTTTTTATTTTGGGGGGGGGGGCATCCTGCTTATAACACATCTGAACATTTTTGTGTGGTTTCACCATATTTTAAAATACATTTGTACATTTATGTATGTTTAAAATCTTTTTCCCCAAATGTTTTCTGTTTTAACAGTTTTAAAATCCATTTCCACTTCTGTATATGTTTTTTTTTTAACGCCCATCACATGTACTGTAGTTAGTTAACCACAGATGTACATGTTTTATTATTATTCAGGTTTATTTTTTTCCCCTGAAGTCACTATTTGAAAACCACTGGCCAATGCTAGGCTAATGATAGCACTAGGCTAATGATAGCACTAGGCTAATGATAGCACTAGGCTAATGATAGCACTAGGCTAATGCGTCAGTTTGGACCAACACGTTCAGTGCAGATATATTAACTTCACTCTTGACTTTTTTTGCTTGTGTAAAATTAAACACATTTAATATAAATTAAAAATGAATATTTAATCTTTGATTAAACCAAAGAATCCCAGTGATTACAAATGCTGATCATGTGACAGCCCTGGTATTTAACACTGCCCCTATCACCGTATCCATACGACACACACACACACACACACACACACACACACACACACACACACATAGATCAATCTTTAGTGAATCCTGTTAAACACAGACTGGGTTTCATTTCTTTCTGGATCATTCTGAGGTGCTCATGTCTCTGTGGAACGCTTTATTTTCATGAGTTAATTAAGCAGCACTTCCACGTGAAAGGCTTTTATGAAGCCGTTTCCTCCGCAGTCATACATGGAGGAAACGTGGATGGACTCCGCCAGAATAAATGTGAACAATAAAAGGCTGAAGGTGAGTTAGAGCTGAATAAATGTGTTGACAAGTTTCCCTTCAGTCTTTTTCTGTCCTCAGGTCGTCCAGCACAGTTTGGTGTCACTAGAGAACACTAAAGGTTAGTGAACCCTAACCTGCTGTCATCTGCTACAGACTGGAGGGTGAGCATTTAAAGTGTGAGCAAAGACTACCGGTGACACTTTAAAATAACTACACACTTTACACACATGAAATAGGAAAAGAAATTCAAAACCGGTTTTAACCAATGAACAATTTGTCATTTATTTGACAAAAATACCAAAGGAAAAAAAGACTTCCTACAGAAGCTAAATTAAACTCAAAGAGGATCTACAACAGATGATATAAAATAAAAAGGGACTCACACAAGAGCTGGGTCTCCTCTAAATTTGGTCTATGTGTTCATGGTTGTGGTCTATATGTTCATGGTTGTGGTCCATATCTTCATGGTTGTGGTCCATATCTTCAAGGTTGTGGTCTATATCTTCATGGTTTTGATCTATATGTTCATGGTTGTGGTCTATATGTTCATGGTTTTGATCTATATGTTCATGGTTTTGATCTATATGTTCATGGTTGTGGTCTATATGTTCATGGTTGTGGTCCATATCTTCATGGTTGTGGTCCATATCTTCAAGGTTGTGGTCTATATCTTCATGGTTTTGATCTATATGTTCATGGTTGTGGTCTATATGTTCATGGTTGTGGTCTATATGTTCATGGTTGTGGTCTATATGTTCATGGTTGTGGTCTATATGTTCATGGTTTTGATCTATATGTTCATGGTTTTGATCTATATGTTCATGGTTGTGGTCTATATGTTCATGGTTGTGGTCTATATGTTCATGGTTGTGGTCTATATGTTCATGGTTTTGATCTATATGTTCATGGTTTTGATCTATATGTTCATGGTTGTGGTCTATATGTTCATGGTTGTGGTCCATATCTTCATGGTTGTGGTCCATATCTTCAAGGTTGTGGTCTATATCTTCATGGTTTTGATCTATATGTTCATGGTTGTGGTCTATATGTTCATGGTTGTGGTCTATATGTTCATGGTTGTGGTCTATATGTTCATGGTTGTGGTCTATATGTTCATGGTTTTGATCTATATGTTCATGGTTGTGGTCTATATGTTCATGGTTGTGGACTATATGTTCATGGTTGTGGTCTATATGTTCATGGTTGTGGTCTATATGTTCATGGTTGTGGTCTATATGTTCATGGTTTTGATCTATATGTTCATGGTTGTGGTCTATATGTTCATGGTTGTGGTCTATATGTTCATGGTTGTGGTCTATATGTTCATGGTTGTGGTCTATATGTTCATGGTTGTGGTCTATATGTTCATGGTTGTGGTCTATATGTTCATGGTTGTGGTCCATATCTTCAAGGTTGTGGTCTATATGTTCATGGTTGTGGTCTATATGTTCATGGTTGTGGTCTATATGTTCATGGTTGTGGTCTATATGTTCATGGTTGTGGTCATGAATTTTCTTCCGCACTATACGGCACATACCAAACAGGATGTAGAAAAACATTCCAATAAAAACATAATATTCTGCTGTTTTATATTGTTCCTTGCAAACACTTGTGCTGCACATATTCATTATTAGATTTGAAACATTAGATGAATGTTGGGTTTGTGTTCATCTTTGCTGTGGGTCCCAGGACATTAAATGTGATTAATTGAATTCAAAGTAAGTGTGATGTGACCATTTACCCATAAAAATATCAGCTGCTTCCCTGGAGGAACAATGTGGAGAGAGGAAATAAATAACATTACACTGCGTTAATTAAACTGTCCACAAACTTAAGTAAAAGAGCAGATTAAAATGAAAACTTCTTTGTCAGGTTGTTTTCTTTGAGCTTCAATGGATCCAAAGTGGTTTTGGTCCAAATGCTGCAGCAGCGCTTATCGTTTTCCTGTCGCAGCGCAGTCGTACTGAGGAAATGTTTTTTTATGCATGAGCTTGGAGGTGATTAAATGTAATTCAAACCCCACAGCTAAAAATATCATCAAGTTCAGGGGGGAAAAGAAATGAATGTTAAATTTAGAAGCAGTCGAGGTAATAATCAACTGAAAGGAATAAAATAATGCAAAAATAAAGACAGTGATGAAGAAAATGAGGACGTTAATCAATGGCATTAAGAAATTATACAACAAAACAAACAAAAAAATGTATAATTTACTAATGAAATGAAGACGTCCCTCTATAGTTCACTATATAGACCCTCTATAGTTCACTATATAGACCCTCTATAGTTCACTATATAGACCCTCTATAGTCACTATATAGACCCTCTATAGTTCACTATATAGACCCTCTATAGTCACTATATAGACCCTCTATAGTCACTATATAGACCCTCTATAGTCACTATATAGACCCTCTATAGTTCACTATATAGACCCTCTATAGTCACTATATAGACCCTCTATAGTTCACTATATAGACCCTCTATAGTCACTATATAGACCCTCTATAGTTCACTATATAGACCCTCTATAGTCACTATAAAGACCCTCTATAGTTCACTATATAGACCCTCTATAGTTCACTATATAGACCCTCTATAGTTCACTATATAGACCCTCTATAGTCACTATATAGACCCTCTATAGTCACTATATAGACCCTCTATAGTCACTATATAGACCCTCTATAGTTCACTATATAGACCCTCTATAGTTCACTATATAGACCCTCTATAGTTCACTATATAGACCCTCTATAGTCACTATATAGACCCTCTATAGTTCACTATATAGACCCTCTATAGTCACTATATAGACCCTCTATAGTCACTATATAGACCCTCTATAGTCACTATATAGACTCTCTATAGTCACTATATAGACCCTCTATAGTTCACTATATAGACCCTCTATAGTTCACTATATAGACCCTCTATAGTCACTATATAGACCCTCTATAGTTCACTATATAGACCCTCTATAGTTCACTATATAGACCCTCTATAGTCACTATATAGACCCTCTATAGTTCACTATATAGACCCTCTATAGTTCACTATATAGACCCTCTATAGTTCACTATATAGACCCTCTATAGTTCACTATATAGACCCTCTATAGTTCACTATATAGACCCTCTATAGTCACTATATAGACCCTCTATAGTTCACTATATAGATCCTCTATAGTTCACTATATAGACCCTCTATAGTTCACTATATAGACCCTCTATAGTCACTATATAGACCCTCTATAGTTCACTATATAGACCCTCTATAGTTCACTATATAGACCCTCTATAGTCACTATAAAGACCCTCTATAGTTCACTATATAGACCCTCTATAGTTCACTATATAGACCCTCTATAGTTCACTATATAGACCCTCTATAGTTCACTATATAGACCCTCTATAGTTCACTATATAGACCCTCTATAGTTCACTATATAGACCCTCTATAGTTCACTATATAGACCCTCTATAGTCACTATATAGACCCTCTATAGTTCACTATATAGACCCTCTATAGTCACTATATAGACCCTCTATAGTCACTATATAGACCCTCTATAGTTCACTATATAGACCCTCTATAGTTCACTATATAGACCCTCTATAGTTCACTATATAGACCCTCTATAGTTCACTATATAGACCCTCTATAGTTCACTATATAGACCCTCTATAGTTCACTATATAGACCCTCTATAGTTCACTATATAGACCCTCTATAGTTCACTATAAAGACCCTCTATAGTTCACTATATAGACCCTCTATAGTTCACTATATAGACCCTCTATAGTTCACTATATAGACCCTCTATAGTTCACTATATAGACCCTCTATAGTCACTATATAGACCCTCTATAGTTCACTATATAGACCCTCTATAGTTCACTATATAGACCCTCTATAGTTCACTATATAGACCCTCTATAGTCACTATATAGACCCTCTATAGTCACTATATAGACCCTCTATAGTTCACTATATAGACCCTCTATAGTCACTATATAGACCCTCTATAGTTCACTATATAGACCCTCTATAGTTCACTATATAGACCCTCTATAGTCACTATATAGACCCTCTATAGTTCACTATATAGACCCTCTATAGTTCACTATATAGACCCTCTATAGTCACTATATAGACCCTCTATAGTTCACTATATAAGGAGTAGGTTTTTGCCTGGGTTTTTGCAGTTCACCATTTCATGACCTTTGACCTGTTTTTGGACACCTGGACAGTATGGACCATGTGACCGCTGCATGCAGCCTTTTCTTCTCTACCTTATGTCTTTACACTTTTCCTTTGGAATTATTTTGATTGTGTATGTTTTTGACCTTTTTTGCTTGACACATCCTGGAACCAGCTGATTATTTCTATATAAATAAACTTTTGTCATTCTGTCATCTTAGTTTTTAAACTCACCAGGTCCCACATAGTCGAGAGAATTTAAAAATGCATGACGTCATCCCTTATGGTTTTGTTTTTGATTAATGCACATCTTTGATTGGGTTTGTAAAGCCACGCCCCTTTACACACACCATATCATCCTTTTTATATGTGGGCGTGGCCAAACCATTTCCTTCAGGACTCTGATGAAGGCACTTGTCCAAATGTTAGTTTATGAAGCGTAAATAAATATCATCAACCAGTTTTTCCTTTTTATTCATGTCTTCAATGGTTTAACTGGATTATCACTTCAGAAGCACAGAGTACATGTTATTATAATACATCTGTCAAAAGTGTTTGTGATCAAAGTGTTTGTGACAGAAAACAGTTTTTCTTCCCAGTGTACTTTGCAGTGAACTGAAGTGTGTTTTAATGACAATAAATACTGTTTACATGTTGATGATAGAGCAGAAGAAAAGAAAAAACAACAAATATTTGTCTAAATATCCACATTACTTTGACAGGAGGTGAATTATTCTGTCTGTAAAAAAACACGACTGTCTGGAAGAAAAACAAAACATCTGAATCAACATTTTTTAAGTCTAATAATTATTTTTTTTAATCTGATATATATATATTTTTTTTTTTTCATAATGACTTTTTATCTCAATTATAATTTTTTTTTTTTTTTTCATTTTTCCAAACTGAAATAAAGCAGTTGAAGTTAATGGATGAGATTGAACTGATGATTCAGTTCCAGACTTTACACTGATCTGCTACAAGTCAAATGATTTATGGCTCAAACTAAATGTAATCTAAAGGGTCAAAGGTCATCTCTGATGCTTATACACATGTACACTGGTTCTTTGTAAAAACTAAAGTGGGTTTTTCACAGTAAAAGTCTCTTAACTGGGGCAGAAATGTCTTTAAAATGAACAGAAAAATACTTTTTCTTTCATCTGATGTTTTGGCTTCAGTCACATCAACTCGTTGGTGTGTACTGGAGCACCGTTGAGCTAAACAAGATGCAAGATGTTTCTGGGAGGGGGGGTGCATTGGAATTCCAATGGGCTGCAGAGAGAGATTTGGTTCCAAAAATGTGTGTTAGGTAATTCCTGTGAGAAAGAGAAGGAACAGAGTCCAAGACATTTAAAACACCATGAATTAGACCCAGCCAGTTTTGTTGTTTGTCAGGTACAGTCTATGTACTGGGATATTTATTAAAGAAAAGACATAAAATAAAAAAATTTGTGCAACAAATCTGTTTCATAGCAGCATTAATTTACAATAAAACAATAAATAAATCAGCTGCAAAAAATAACACAGTATTAGAATGTGATATAGGTATTAGAGGAGCAGCCCTCTGCTGCTTTAAATCATATTTATCTAATCCATAACAATTTGTTCACGTCAATCAACAATCATCGCAGTCCTCCAGAGTTAATTATGGCGTGCCCCAAGGGTCAGTCCTTGGGCCTATTTTGTTTACACTATATATGCTCCCTTTAGGTAACATCATTAGAAATCATGGTATTAATTTTCATTGTTATGCAGATGACACACAGCTATATTTATCGATTAAACCTGATCAGACCAGACAAATAGATAAACTAAGTACATGTGTCCAAGACATAAAGACTTGGATGAGTGACAATTATCTTTTATTGAACCCTGAAAAAACTGAAGTCATTATAATTGGTCCTAAAAATGCCACAGGCTCCCCACCTGACCACATAGTTACTGTAGACAACTTAAGTGTAACACCCAGTGACACAGTTAAAAATTTAGGAGTTTTATTTGATCCAGATCTTTCATTCAAAGGGTCAGAGGTCAGGGGTCAGGGCACATTAACCAAACTTGCAGAACAGCCTTCTTTCACCTGCGCAACATTAACCAAAATTAGGAATATTCTGTCTAAAACGACTGCAGAAAAATTAATTCATGCATTTGTTACATCACGATTAGATTATTGTAACTCCTTACTTGTAGCGTTATTGTTAAAGAACTGCAGGAAATCATCAGATAGTTGTGTATATTATAGTGTGTGTAGCGGTTGTGTATATTATAGTGTGTAGTAGTTGTGTATATTATAGTGTGTGTAGCAGTTATGGAAGTTGTCCTAACTTTCTCCGGACTCTTCCGTCAACTTTCTGGCGCTCTAACTACGTCATCCTAAAGTTTACACTGATTGGTTGTAGTACCGTCCTTTTGCATACAGATGGATTTGAAAGACAACCTTTTAGCCCCGCCTCCCCTGACTATGAAGCACCACAAGACCCATACATGGAATGAATAGAGATAGGACTGCTAGGCTAGGCTAGGCAAGTGGGTTTTAGCATGGTTTGTGTATTCTTTTGTTTGTTGGTTTAGTTTTGTGTGAAATTTGAAATAATAAATGAACAAATAATCTAAACTGACCTCATTTTTATTTTATTTTCCTTGGGTGACTTTGAGGTGGTGGAGGGTCCAGACAGTGGTGAATGAAGGTTTAAAAAGCCAATCAAACATGTGCCTCCACATTATTAAAGCCTTTCCTCTGCTGCTGCTGAGCCGCTAATGATGCATCCATCACTTTCCTCCTGCAAATTTGCTGCTGAGACTCAACAGTGGATTTGGGTCAGTCAGTCCTCCACCTTGAGGCTTCTGAGACATGCCGAGGAGTCTATAGACACGCAGAGGAGTTGATAAACACCAGCAGTAAGTTTGGGTCATGACAGAACCGGTGAATATTTAACAGAAAAAACTACTACACACTATAATATACACAACTACTACAGACATATTATAGTGTGTAGTAGTTGTGTATATTATAGTGGGTAGTTGCTGTGTATATCAGACAGAGGTGGAGCTAAAGGACCACCAATCACAGCCTCCAGTGTTCAGTGCCAGAGGCATTCGACGGTGGCTTCTTCTTCTTCCGGGAGGAGGGTGTGTTGAGAAGAGGGAGAGACACACTGTGCCATTGTTCACTTTTTCACTCTTTTTATTCTTTATTCTTTACATGGTGATAGTGGTGGTGGGATAAAGTGTTTGTTGTTCATTTAGTGGTGTTATTTTAGTAAACGGGTGGTGGTTTTTACACTTTTGCAGACCATACCTGGTCTGCGGGGTGGCCACGCCACACCCAGTCATGGCGTCCAGTCCCCTCACTTCGCTGTCGCGCAGACACGGCATCAGGGTCGGTGCTGGGTCTGCATGCAGCGTGGAGGATGTCACTTTGGCTGTGGGGGACATTATTGGTCATGGATCAATAAAATCTGCCGCTTGCATGAACAGGGCCATGGTCCTGTTTTTTGGAGCGAGTTGACCCTGGTGAATCAGCTGGTGGAGGCGGGGCTCACCGTTAACGGGTTGTACAAGCAGCTACTCCCTCTCATTCAGCCTGCAGCTTGGATTATTCTTTCCAACGTGCCCCCCTTCGTCAGCGACGATTTCTTGGTCGACCAGCTGTCTAAGCACGGTAGGGTGATTTCCCCCATCAGGAAAATCCTGTCTTGGTGCAAATCACCTTTACTGAAGCACGTAGTGTCCCACCGAAGACAGCTGTTTGTGATCCTGATGGAGGATTTTGACTATACCTTGTTCGCCATGTCCTCTCAAAACAAGTGTTTTGGCTGCGGTGAGGAAGGACACCTCGCCAAAGCATGCCTGAACCGTGCGGCCGCGGGGCTGCAGGGCTCCGCCGGGGGGGGGGCCTCTGGCTCCCACGGGCGGGGCTGGCGTTTCCGCCGTGGCCGCTCCGGCACAGGCCTGGGCCAGTGGTGGCGGTCCATTGCCGGTGGTCGTCGCTGCTGCTCCCTCCGGTCGGCCTGTCCCCGCGGCCTGGTGCAAGTGACCCCCTGGGGCTATAACGCAAAATGCTAAGGTGTGTGAACAACAGGTGGAGGGAATGCATTTGGGTGAAAACACTGAGGTGAGGAGAGAAGGTGATGGTGGAGGAAAAATGGAAAAAAAAAAAAAAAGGTGGGTGACAGGGGAGAGAAGAGTGAAATGAGAGAGGGGAAAACAAGAGTGGAGGAGATAGATGATGTGGGTGAAGGGACCAGCGGAATAGAGGGGGCAGGTGGGATGGAGGGAGAGAAGGGTGAGTTAACTTGGAGTGTAGGTGAGACAGGGGAGATATGTGAGACTGAGAAAGTGACTGAAGGTGTGTGTGACTCAAGTGAGGCTGGAGGAGTGAGTGAGAGTGTGTGTGAGGCTGGAGGAGTGAGTGAGAGTGTGTGTGAGGCTGGAGGAGTGAGTGAGAGTGTGTGTGCAGCTGGAGGAGTGAGTGAGAGTGTGTGTGTGACAGGCGAGGTAAAGGAGAGTGTGAGGGAGAGAGCAGGTGGAGTGAGTGTAGGTACAACTCTTGAGGCTGCAGTGCTGGAGGGAAGCTGGGAGGTTGTGCCGGGGAGGCAAAGGCGAAGTAAAAACATAAATGTAGAAACAGGAAATAACAAAGCTGGGAGGATGGAGGAGGCAGTGGGTGAATCCAGTGACTCAGATGAAGAACTCTCTGACAGCAGTGACCTGTCATTATCCCAGGTCACTGCTAGTAAAAAAAATACATACTCAGAAAAAATGATAAAAAACTTTTTAGAACAAACAAAAGAAGTAAAAAGATTAAACATGGCACTACATTTCCCAAACATATTAGGTTTTTATCGTTCATCCAGACACATAATAAAACACAAAACAACATCAGAACTCACCACACAAGAAATATACAGATTAAACAAACATCGAGTTAAAGTGAGAAAACAACTTAAGTTTTAATGATGTTGCATTTATTTTTATTTTTTAGTGTTTTTATTTTTCTTATTTTATTAACCATGTCGTGTTTTAAAATAGGAACTTTGAATGTGAACGGTGCCAGAGACGCAAGAAAGAGGGCACTGGTCTTTGAAACAACGAGGGCAAAGCGGATCGACGTGTTATTTTTACAAGAAGTCCACAGAGATGAAAAGGTGGAGGCAGACTGGAGGAAGGAGTGGGAGGGACAGGTGGTCCTGAGCCACAACACCTCCCTCAGTGGAGGAGTGGGGCTCCTGTTCTCCAGGACATTCACTCCTTCCTCTCTGGAGGTCGAACATGTTGTCCAGGGGAGGTGCGTCTTAGCTAAGGCACAGTTCCAGCAGCACACCCTGGTTTTTATCAACATCTATGCACCGACCAATGGCGCAAAGAGGAAGAGCTTTTTACAAAAAGTGAAGACAAGGCTGGACTGCTGTGGTCCAGAGGAGGTTTTATTCTTGGGTGGGGATTTTAACTGCACAGAAAATGAACTTTTAGATCGAAACCATGCAGAGCCTCATCCTGCCTCCCAGTACACGCTGAAGCAGCTGGTGGTTCCTCATGGTCTGGTGGATGTATGGAGAAGGATGCATGCAGACTGTAGACAGTATACATGGTCCCACCTAAAAGAAAACTACATGTCTTTAGCCAGATTAGACCGTTTTTATTGTTTTAAGCATCATTTTAATGTATTTAAAGAATGTAAAATATTGCCAGTTGGTTTTACTGATCATTCTTAGGGTTAGGGTTAGTGTGTTTTTATGAAAAATATTTTACCCAAGAGTGCATACTGGCATTTTAATTGGGTTTTAACTTTTGATAAAGGTTTTAGAGATGCTTTTAAGTTTTTTTGGAGTACTTTTAGACAGAGAAAAAATGATTTTACGTGTCTTAGGCAGTGGTGGGACCATGGAAAAACTGAAATAAAAGTTTTATGTCAGCAGTATACTGCCAATACTTGTCGATCTATAAGTGACCTGGAAACTGAAATAGTAGAGTTAGAAGCCATCACTAATTCCACAGGAAACAGAGGGTATATTGAAACCCTTAAGTGTAAAAGAATGGCCTTGGCCGACCTGCTGGACACCAAGGTACAGGGTGCACTGGTCAGGTCCCAGATTCAGAACATCACAGAGATGGGTGCTCCCTCTAGCTTGTTCTTCGGCCTGGAGAGGAAGCTGGGGCAACGGAAAACCATCCACACGCTACTGTCGGACACAGGGTAAGAACTCAGTGAGCTGGTCGAAATAAGACGAAGAGCAGTGGAGTTCTACTCCACCCTCTACAGCAGTGAGTTGGAGGAGGACAACCAAAGTCTCCTCGACAGCATTTGTGGAAACCTCCTCGGCCACTGGAGGCAGGAGAGTTAATCGCCGCTCTGCAGAGCATGCAGGGACGGAGAGCTCCAGGACTGGATGGACTAACGGTGGAGTTTTTTAAAGCATACTTGGACATTTTAGCTTTTAATGAAAGCCTGGCCGAAGGGTCCCTGCCACAGTCCTGCCGCAGAGCAGTGGTGGCTCTCCTGCCAAAGAAAAACCTCCAAGACATCAAGAACTGGCACCCTGTGTCTCTCCTTTGCGTGGACTACAAAATCCTGTCATAAGCACTGGCTAACAGGTGGAGGGAAGCTATGGAGCAGGTCATCCACCAGGACCAGACCTACTGCATCCCTGACAGGTCAATGGTAGACAACGTCTACCTCATTCGTGACGTTTTGGAGGTCTCCAGCTCTTTGGACATCTACACTGGTCTGATTTCACTTGACCAGGAAAAGTCATTCGACCGTGTTGAACTCAGCTTCCTCTGGAAAACCATGGAGAAGTTTGGATTAGCGCTGGTTTCATTGCCAAGATCCAGGTATTGTACAGTGACATTGAGAGTATACTGAAATGTAATGGCAGCCTGCGTGCTCCTTTTAGGATCCATAGAGGCATCCAGCAGGGGTGCGCCCTGTCCAGAATGCTCTACGCACTCTCCCTGGAGCCACTCCTCTGTAAGAAATGCACTAGCATTGACGGCCTGATTTTACCTGGTTTTAAGGAGAACATTATTTTTTCTGCATATACGGATGATGTCATTGTTTTTATAAAATCTGTTCTGGTTACTTAAGGAGCCATTGGTGCATGAAGCCAGACTGAACGTCTCCAGCGGAGCTACGCCTGAGCTGACGGTGGCGCTGCCCCACACCGGGAAGCTGTTGCTTCGGCAGCTGGTGGACATGGCAGGGCCGGAGCTGTCGGGTGCCAGGGCTGTGGCTTCTCTGCTGGGGGTCCGGTCCATCAGGGTGTGCCAGAAGATCCTACAGCTGTGGAGACAGAGACTCTTGGGGAGAGAGAGGGGTCTCCTCATGGACTTTGCCAGAGGGACTGAACCTGACCGAGGAGACCCCTTCCCAGAACGATACATCTATCCCGACCTCAGAGACAGTAGCGAACCTCTCCTCGAGAGTCTGAAGAACATCGGCCTCCAAACTACGGAAAAGAAAGAACTGTACAGGAGCTGTGTCCAGGTCATCAGTAGACAGTCTGTGTGACAGAGCTCCCACTGTGTGGACCAGTAAAGTGAGAGGAGACCACCAGCCGCAGTGGAGAGCTCTGTACAAACCTCCCCTGAAGAAGAGGACAGCCGAACTCCAGTGGAAAATATTACACGGAGCCTTCACCTCAAACACATTCATCTCACACGTCCAGACCAGTGCCCATTCTGTCATCTTAGAGAAACTGTGTTTGATGTTTTTAGTGAGTGTAGAAGACTGTCAGCTTTCTTCACTTTTTTAGCCAATGTTTTTAAACTGTCCAACCAGTTTTTTAGCATTTCAGTTTTTATTAATGGGGTAAAGTACAGGAAAAAAAAGGAAGAGAAGGGGAAGAGAAGATGGCAATTTTAACAACTAGAAAAAATAATATAGAGGGGAGGGCAGGGACAGAACTAGCCTGAGTCTGGGTCAGGCTTAAGGTTAGAACCAGCCTCAGTCTGTCGCTGTAACATCAGGTTCAGACTGAGGCTGGAATTCGCTTTGTATAAAATGACCAATGATTTGAACAGTTTTAAAAACATTTGGGCTTTTACTGTAAAAAAAACTAACCTGCTTGTTTTTACAGATTGTCTCTGATTAAATATGTTCACTTGTATTGTTTTTAATGTATGTATTTATTTTACAAACCACAGAACACTATTTATTTATTGTGTGTATCAATACATGTAAACATACATGTAAATAAATGTGGTTGTAAAAAAAAATCTTCTCCACAGTTAATAAACACTTTTTCTCTTCATAAACTCCTTTCAATGATGAAGAAAAAATAAAAACCATCAGCAGATGTTTGTGTCATGTTTGTCTTGGATCCACCATGTTCGAACCCTAACCCTCACATATGGACATGAACTGATTGACTTGAGTTGTCCTCCAGTGTAAGCCCCGCCCACTTCTATTTGGAAGCTTGATCTGTATCCACAGAAATAGCGATCACAGACAGAAGCTGACGCACTCACACTTCAGCTGCAGATTTATTCACATACGACAGAACGCTGACGTAACCAACACTGAACATATTTATCTGTTTGTACCATCATCCATCCTGTCCCTCCTCCCATAACTATTAACTGTAACTTAATCAATACTGGATATATTATCATAATATTACACACACTGACACATATATACATATAACCAAATTATCAATATTGCAAAAGGTCAAAGGTCAAGGTAACCTTTAGCAGAAAGGTCATAATCACATTTTTGGCTCTAATTCAAGAACAGGTTGTCATAGAAACTGGAGATTGGAACAAAATAGGGGCGGGGTTAAACATTCTGTGAATACGAGTTTGTTATAGTTTTTTTCTGTTCTTTTCAACTCATTTCACACATTAGTAGAAAACTATCTCTGTATTTTCTACGGCCATCCTGACAAAAGGAAGTGTTCCTCCCTCCTTTGTGTTGGTGAAAAGTCTGTGAATTGTTGTGGAAGTTTTGTATCACACAAGGAGAGAAAACTGTTGAAGTCATGAACAATTATTTATTGAAGAGATGAACAGATTAATTTGGAACTTGCATGCAAGTGAGAACATGAACAGAACGAGCTGTGGTCAGATGTTCTGATGACCAGCGTAACAAACAGATACTTTATACTCTCTAGCCATTCCCCAGGTGGAGAGGGAGGAAGATAAGACGGTCTTTCTCAGACCCTGTCTGTCCTTGGAGAGAGTGAGAAACTGTCCTCAGGAACATATGAAGTTACTATTTACATTATCTCTGAGACTTTCACACAGAACTTAATGACAAACAATGTCAGTGAATGTAGTGACCCAGTCAAGGTCAAATTTTCCATCACAGTCCCCCCTTTGTTTATTAATTAAACAGGGTAATTAAATAAACATGTTGACTTAGGAATTTTACCACCATAGAACAGAAATTGGTCTAAGTACTGAAGAAAACTGCCCATCATAACCCACACAAGTGTGAAATCCAGGGAAGGAGAAGAGGAGAGAGAGTAGGGAAAAGTAGAAAGTGGGGAAACATTAGAAAAACACAGAAAAATTGTATAATATAACATGACGGGAGTTTATTTAACTTCTTCTGGGTGGTGGGTGGGTCGTCGTGCCCCGGGCCGCCTGGGTCGGTCTTGGTGCGCTGGGGGGGGTCTGTAGCTGCTCCCTCTTGTTCTCCGGGTTTGTGTCGTTCACAGTGGCCCCGGTGGCTCTCTGGGGGTGGCGTCCTGTGCCTCCTGCGGCCCAGGGTTGGGGGTTGCCCTGTTGCCTTGGCCCTGCCTTGTCATGATTGCTGTTCTGGGCTTCGGGGTCTTTCACACTTGCATGTTTGATCGGGTCTCGCCAGCTACTACTGAGTCCCATTTCAACGAATGATGGGACTTGCCAGAATGTGCTGAGAATCTCTCCACAATCTCTCCACTAAACTCGTTTTCTTCTGCACTGGTGTCCTCTTCTGGCCTATTCTATTACATTGAATTCTGTTTTGTACTATCAGGACATCCACGGTTGTGGTGCTCGGTGCCGATTGTTTAAAAAATTTTTTTTTTTGTTTTTTGTTTTTGTTTTGTTTTTGTTTCTCCTTTTGTGCTGGTTTGACTTTCTCCTCTTTTTCTGATCTCCTTATTTATTTATTTTTTTATTGATGGACAGTTGGTGGTTGTAATAACACATCACCTTACAGTCTTTAATTACAATAGCACCGCCTGTTGGTTTCTGTCCCCGGTCGTCCTGTCCAGTCTTTGTTTCCTCCACACATCACTGAGGTGTAGCACTGCACTCACTGGCTTGTAAGGGAGAGTTCTAATGGGGGATGTCTGCTCAGCTTTCGGGGAGGACCGATGATGGTCACACACATGCACTAAATAGTCTAGTATATGTCTGCAAGACTGGAATATGTACTGATCTGAAACACTGTTGACTGTCCCTCTGTGGGGTTAAAAGATATAAATGAATAAATACATGAATAAAATAAGTGAATGAATAGAAAAATAAAATAAATAAAATAAAAAATAAAAAATAAGAGCAAAATACAAAAAAATTAGAAAAAGGAAAGAAAAAAAAAAAGGGAAAAGAAGAAGAAGGAAGGGAGGAAAAAAGAAAACAAACAACAAAAAAACTCTATTTGTTACCTACTTTCATATCTGCTCATTTGTTTATAGTTGGGTTTTTTTTTTTTTGTATATATGTCTATGTTTAGTACTTCAGTTATTGATTATTGGTATTGTTATCATTGTTATTGTTATCATTTTATTTATCATATTTTTTGTACTATGCACTATATTACTACAAGATGTATTTAGGTTGTTGAGGAAGTGAAGAAGGGGTAGAATTAAATAAGCTTATGCTTCATCCTACTCCTTTTTGGACATGTCATTGTTATTATTATTATTGATGTATTGATTATTGTTGCAATTTGCACATGTTCGAAATAAATCATTCAAATCAAATCAAAAATGACATTTAAAAAAAACAATAACAAAAGCACTAAAGTAACACCAAGAAAAAACCAAACACGTAAACAGCCATCTTCACCTTTCCAGTAAAAAAAACAGCGCAAAATGCCCCAACCCGTACTTGTGTACGCAGTAGTTTCCTCATGCAAACTGTTCGTCAGATGTTGTAACTGCTGATGACCATCTGCCACATTTAAGGCGTCAAGAACAAATGTGTAGCATCTATCCGCAACTACGTGTGTACCCCCCTTTTCCTGCCAATAGGAGGCTTAATGCTGTTCTGCGTTGCAGAGCGATCAGCCAAAGTGTTTTCCTATCATAGGACAGGTTAGCAAACCCTCCTCTGGAAGGGTTTTCAATGTGACAGTCATGGATCCTATGAGCCATGTTAAAACCACCGTGCCAGACATAGGAATAATGATAATGGCCACAGCAAAAATATATGTAAATTTAGTGTTAGATTTAAACAGTGAAAGAGGACCCTAAATGGATCAGGTCATGACGACCCACATGTAGGAAAGGTAACATTATCAGGTTCGGCCCCCCCACTAGCCAATTGGCAAGACACATCAATGACAATGTTACAGTCATGTATATGACCAAACCAACAATGTGTATCGTAAGTCACCAGTGATGCCAAACAACATCATGGAGTATACATAGACCTAGAAACATCTCTGAGCTGAAAAACCACAGCTTTCTGCAGAATAGACAATATGTTGTCCCACAAAAAGGTCCTCAGGTTCCTGAAGAGCACACTGGGGTCCTATCCCAGTTATGGGCAGATCAGAGTGGCTCATGGCCACCCGCGGAACGTTCATTTCATGAGGGTGTCCATCGTAAAGGAACAGCTCCCCGTCCTGTCACAGGATAACGAAGAAACCACAGCAGCAGAAAGGAGAGGATGACCCTCAGGTTCAACCCTCCGTCTTATAATGGCCGTCGTGCTGACCAATTACAAATCAGTGTAGGTGAGGGGCCAAGGGGGTCTTCAGCCACTCGCCAGTGACCAGGCAAAGGATAGAATGTGTGAGACGTCACTGGGTTTGTCGGCACCATTAGGTGCAGAGTCCTGCACGGTTCTGATTTTGACAAACCGCAACCGCCCGTACCCGTCATGTTCAAACCCATATCCGACCCAGTTTCCGACAAAAAAAAAAAAATCTGCACCCAAACCGACCCGCTATAAATGAACCCGATATCCGACCCGAACCCGGAAGAAAATGTCAGATAGCCAAACGTAAATACAAACATTTATTGCAACGAATATACTGAACAGTGACATAGCCAAGGCAGAGCCAAATAAAAATGTTCTTAACCAGTAGCAGACAAATAATAAACTCAAAAAATATCTTTATCCATGAGCTCACACACACACACACACACACACACACACACACACACACACATGTTTGAAAACGCATCAAGAAGGAAGCCGACAGGAGGCAGCTATACAAGTCCAAACTAAAGAACAGTTTTTAGCCTAGACCCGCGATCACCCACGTCCGACCCAAACCAAACCTGTTTCCGACACAGCACAACATTTTTCACCCGTTTCGTGAAAATCTGCGGGTCACCCACGGGTCACCCGCAGGTACCCGAACCCATGCAGGACTCTGATTAGGTGTCAGCCAGTGAGCCTTGTGAATGTGTGTATGCAATGCAACCCGAATGACGACGTCCTCAGGGTGTTTACAACGTCCGATGGTGACTTGGCACATCACTTCCCCGTTGCTTCCACGCTCCCTTGACGTCCGCGTCAGACTGCCACAGTCAGTCTGTCCCTCTGTCCATCAGCTGGTGGTCCTCCAAGGAACTTCTCGCAGTGGGACACAGGACCTGGTAGGATCTAGCAGGATCTGGCAAGCCGTACAGCCAGTCCAACCATGCAATGCTGTCCTTAGGCAGTGCCACATCATGATCCAATCCCCAGACTGAAGAGAACACCAACATAACTACTACCTGTTGAGATATTTAAGGTTGGGAGAGAACACAGCACAACAGGGGAGCACATCACACACCACCCTGTTAACTACTGCACCATCCTGTTAACTAGTGCACCACCCTGTTAACTACTGCACCACCATGTTAACTAGTGCACCACCCTTTTAACTAGTGCACCACCCTTTTAACTAGTGCACCACCCTGTTAACTAGTGCACCACCCTTTTAACTAGTGCACCACCCTTTTAACTAGTGCACCACCCTGTTAACTACTGCACCACCCTTTTAACTAGTGCACCACCATGTTAACTAGTGCACCACCATGTTAACTAGTCCACCACCATGTTAACTACTGCACCACCCTGTTAACTAGTGCACCACCCCGTTAACTACTGCACCACCATGTTAACTAGTGCACCACCATGTTAACTAGTGCACCACCCTGTTAACTAGTGCACCATCCTGTTAACTAGTGCACCACCATGTTAACTAGTGCACCACCATGTTAACTAGTGCACCACAGTGTCAGTTATTATTCAGGTCTGGGAACGAGTCTTAAAATTCTTCTCCTTTTGTCTTTATTTAAAGACATTTTTTCATCTTCGTGTTTTCTGTCATGATGGGCTGAAAGTAGAACAAATTTAATAACAAAAACAACATAAAGACTACACTGTAGATTTTGCAGTGTTAATTCGGAGACAATGGGACCAAATACACTCTAGAAGAAGTTAAATAAACTCTCTAAGTGTTGATTTAACACTGCAAAATGTACTGTGCAGACACACGACACACAAACATCAGCCAGATCGGATGGAATTAATCAGATACTGATGTGACACTGTTCCCCTTTTTATTTCCAAAATGGACTAAAACATATTTGTAAGGAGAAACATCAGTGAGACCCACTGAGGAAGACGATGGTCAGAGTTGTTTGAGTGTAATTGTTTTTGTACTTTTACTCTGGTATAATAAACTAACCTGTTCCCAGTTTTTAATGATCATGGGTTGGTGGTTTGTAAGAGTCGCATTAGTAAATTAACTATAGACAGAAACAAAGCATGTTAACACTCACACATAGAATTTATATCCCAGTCAACATCAAATATACAAATATTTGATGAAGGTGTAAATAATATTTACAGACTGACATGGAATCCTGCTGAGTCACTACTTTTTATATGAGGTATAATTAGATTTACTTCCATTTATTATGTGTTAGATTAACTGCTCCATCTTTGCCTAATGTAGTTCTTTTACTTTAAACAGGGGTGTCAAACATGCGGCCCGGGGGCCAAATGTGGGCAGTGTAAAGATTCCACATTCAAACCAAGACGAGCTACAGGCAACAAATAACAATAACCTACAAGATACAGCGTGTTTTCCAGATGTTTAGGTGCATTTAAAATACTTCATTGTTCTTCAAAAACCACAGTGAGACTAATGTATGCATTCATTCTGGTTGTGCTTAATAACTGGGAATTTGGACTTTTTATCTCAGAATTTAAGATATTTATACAAATGTAAAGAGTATAAAGTAGAAATATTTATATAAATATAAAAAGTAGAAATATTGATATAAATGTAAAGAGTATTAAGTACAAATATTTATACAAATGTAAAGAGTATAAAGTACATATATTGATGCTAAAATGTAGGGAGCAAAAGTGAGAAGTTACCAGAAAAATAATAAATACTCAAGTAAAGAACAGGTACTTAAAAAAATCTACTTAAATGCAGTAATGGAGTACTTTTACTGAGTAACTTTCCACCTGCATGTGTCAGGAGTCAATCAATGTTTTTGCAGAGATTAGAATGTAATAAAAATGTAAAGATTCTTAAAGAGAAAATAACACCCTATAATCATTAGCTTCATCATCACTGTTATAAAATCATGTATTTGATTAGCAGCTGTTTTCAGTCCTGACATTAATATACATGTCCAAACGTGTCTTCGTTAGGAATAGTTTGAATTCAAATTTGGAGCCAAACAATCAAACACATTTAAGACGATTATTTGATTAGTCATAATATCTTCATTAACATGTGCCCTCTGTTAACAGTAGTAACAGTGAGTGGGTGACACACACATTTATTTATTTATTTATTTATTTATGTTTTAAAAAGCTTTGTTCACGTATGCCGGCCCTCAGGGACAAACTGGGACAGAAACAAACATTCATCCTGCATCGCTACCAACCACATCAAAACTTCCTCTACATCAAACACAAAGGAGTTGACTGAGGCCTGACGTTTTAATAATTCAATACCGTATTTTACGCACTACAGGGCAATGGTTTATTTAAAGGGTTTTTTCATATATAAGGTGCATTAAGTGACATCAAAATTCCCAATCACTAAACACAACCAGAATTAACCCATATATATATATATATATATATATATATATATATATATATATATATATATATATATATATATATATATATATATATGTATATATATATATATATATATATATATATATATAGTCTTTAGTGAACCTTATAGTCCAGTATATGTGTTTTTATAAACGCCTTTACTTTGCATCAGTATCTTCTTTATGCTCTGACTTGTGTTCTGTACCATGAAAAAAAAATGAACTGTGACCATGAATCACTATGTAATAAAATGAGACAGAAATGATTTAGGATTTAATCAATAACTGCTGTGAACACGTTTAACTGAAGGTCATATATATTGACAGGTACTGTTAGCATATTTCAATAAGTTCATCAGCTTTTATTTATTTACTGTGTCTCAGTTTTTCTTTGGTCTGATTTTTTTTTCTTATTTATGTCCCTTGTTGCATCAATCACATCATAAATAACACTGAGCTACAATTATTTTATAAAGTCTGTTCTTCACACATTAAATGTGTTAAATCTTCCATCCTTTAATCAGATGAATCATTAAACTATTGACTTTAGTGCTGGTTAGTTGATGTGTTTAACATATATGATGGTGTGTTATTCCACATATAAACTAGTGCAGAAAATGTCAGATAGTTTTTTACTAATGTGTTGTGGAAGTGGATGAAAAGAGTGTAAAGGAGCAGAAACAAACACGAAAATAATTATTTGGGGCTGTTTTGGAAGTCTGCACTGGAACGTGTGAGTATGCTAATGCTAATAATGCTAATGGTGTCAGTTGGGGAAATTATACTTGAGTCAAAAGTATGAGATAAAAAAATCGGAATCATTCCCATTTTTGAAATTCTGAAATTAAATTAAATTAAATTAAAAATTCACGTCACGAAAACACTTAAATTAAGGAACCACTGTGTACAAAGACATTTGATCTAAAAACATGATTCCTAGAGCTTAAAAAGAAGAACAATATGTGTGTGTGTTTATTTCCTGTTTTCATAATTACATTTTTATTAAATGTTTTAGACTCTGTTTGTTTTTATTTCACCTGGTAAATTAATCACAGTTAGTGAAGAAGTGGACTGGCCACAGCTGCTCTGACACCCTTATGCTCCTCTGGGGGACACCCTCTGCTCCTCTGGAGGACACCCTCTGCTCCTCTGGAGGACACCCTCTGCTCCTCTGGGGGACACCCTCTGCTCCTCTGGAGGACACCCTCTGCTCCTCTGGAGGACACCCTTATGCTCCTCTGGGGGACACCCTCTGCTCCTCTGGAGGACACCCTCTGCTCCTCTGGAGGACACCCTTATGCTCCTCTGGAGGACACCCTTATGCTCCTCTGGAGGACACCCTCTGCTCCTCTGGAGGACACCCTTATGCTCCTCTGGAGGACACCCTTATGCTACTCTGGAGACACCCTTATGCTCCTCTGGGGGACACCCTTATGCTACTCTGGAGGACACCCTTATGCTCCTCTGGGGGACATGTGGACAGCCAGCCCTCATTGGACGACCTGCTCTACCAACTGTAGAAGTACAATTTCTCGATTGTAATAAATTATAAAAGTAAAAAGTAAAACAAAATATGTTTTGCCAAGAACACAATAATACTTCATTTTATATATATTTATAAATATGAGATTAAAATTACATCATTTTAAGAGGAAAATGTTAAAATTGTGAAAGTAAAAGTCAAAATTATGAATAAATATAAAGCCACAGTTTCTCTCCTCCACTAATTTTCCTTCTGAAGTGACTTATTTTTCATGCCGTCAAATCTGTTTAGTTCGATAAAGTAATGAGTCTATTGTGAGAATGTATAAAGTACAGATATTTATGCAAAAATGTAGAGAGTAAAAGTAAAAAGTTGCCAGAAAAAGAAATACTCAAGTAAAGTACAGATAAATAAAAAAATCTACTTACGTACAGTAATGAAGTACTTTTAGTCAGTTACTTTACACCTCTGGTCATCAACATACAGCTGACTGACAGCAGGTAGGTAGGTCATTTATATATACACTGAAAAGCAGAGGCCCCAAAACTGGGCCCTGCGGAATGCCCATAGTTGATGTTAATTGCAGTGAAAGTTCAGTGTTTATTTTGACTCGTTGCTCTGGGTGCTCCAGGTATGATGCAAACTAGCTTATAGCATGTTTAGAGAGGTTAAAAGTGGAGAGTTTGTTCAGGAGTATGTTATGGTTCACTGTGTCAAACTCTTTTTTTGAGGTCTATACATTGCCCCTGTCCAAACTTCTCTTCATATTCCCTGTAAGCTAGCAGTTAGCCATTTCTATTGAATATCCTGGTCTAAAACTAAACTGTTGTTAATAAGACAATTACTGTCAAGAAATTTTTTCTAGAAATTTTTCAGATGAATGTGTTTGTCATAAGTGTCTTTACTCTGGTGCACCCACAGTGACCCCGCCCCTCTCTTCTGTCTCCACCCCTTTTACTCTAGTGCACCCACAGTGACTCCACTCCTCGACTCTGGTGCACCCACAGTGACTCCGCCCATCTCTTATGACTCCGCCCCTTTACTCTGGTGCACCCACACTGACTTACCCCCGACAGTGTCCTGTGAGCTCAGTTCTGGTCCGGTTTTGGTCAAAGCCAAAGTAGTCCCGGCAGGTTTCCTGTTTCTGCTCAAAACAGTATGTGTTGGAATGAGTGATTTATTTACATAACAAAACAGTCACTGAACAAAAACTCACACCTCGTAGGAGCTACTTTCTGTCAATAGCGATCAATGTGCTAGCGTTGTCACTGCTAACTAGTGCTGCAACTAACTATTCAATTCAATTTTATTACTACTATTTTGATCCTTGACTCGTCTGACGAAGAAGACTGATTGTAAACTGTCATAGTGATATTAAAATAACGAAAAGACTCAGAGGTTTATCTTAACTAACCGCTATTAGGCCTAAATATAATTGAGTTAAATATGCTTACTGAATTATATAAAGTATTTGTATAATTTTTTTTTACCAATACACTACAAATAATAAAAAATAAAATACTGAACTGTCCCTTTAAGGCCAGATGAAAATTGACTGTGTTCACTCAAAACAAACGTAAGGAGGTAACTAGTTCACAGAAGTAGATCTAAATTGACGTAGCTAAATATTGTAGAACACAGCGACTACAAACGGTGAGAAGATTATTTATTTAGAAGAACATTAGATAGATGATTGTGGGATGTGTTCTGTTGAGTAGAAGGAAACTATTTACTGCTGGTGTCTGACTCATACATTAGAAATGAGATGAAACCATAAAACACAAACATCAGCACATACATCTAAAGGAAGGAGTAATTAATCAGCTTGTCATTTATTTCAGCCGTAGCCATATTGATAATTCAGAATGTGAAATGGTATGTGTGGAGAAAAGTGCAGCAGCACTGAACCAAGGAAAAACTATGAATAAAGAATCTTACCTGAGTCACTGAGGCGGAGCAGGAAGTCCACATTCTCTGCTTCTATAATCTGACAGCCATCCAGCGACACCACAGCGACAGCACAGCAGGGTCACAAGGGGCGACGGCGGCGTCCTAGACCCCCCCCCCCCCTCACCACCACCACCACCTCTTTACTCCATCTATGTCTTTACTACAGAGATGTCACCCACTGTGGAATCAATTTCAGCAGCCGCTCCGTTCAGCTCCATCTACATTTTTCAATTCATTTGGACTCATTACCAGGAAATAGCCAGAGGCAGAAGCAATTTAAGCACCTGTAATATCCAGGCCCCTCCAAATCATTTCATGTCACACTATTTTTTTGCTTTTGATTTGATGTCATCACCAATCAGAGGTGGTAGTGGGAACGTTCCAGAATGTCGGGGCTCAAGAAAACATGGAATGTTTATTTAAATAAGAATCCATCTCCACAGCTCCGTCAACATTGGCTCAAATTAAAACCTGAAACACACTCTGAAATATACAAGGAAATAAAAACAAAACATACTGTAGATTTATTATTTATGTCATTGTTTTTATTCAATAAGGACATTCATTCATGTTCTTGTAAATGGACCTGAGTTCAGTGTTAAATTCGTCAGACAAGACAAAATATGTGGGTGGTCGACCCTTTTTTCCCTCATGTTGAAGATGACAGCTGTGTCACAGTTCTGTCTTTGTTTTATTCTGAAGCCATTCCAACGTCAGACCTAACCCTATGCCCCAGTTTCTTCTGCTACTCACCTGCTCTCCATTAGGGGAGGGGAAGGGCTTATAAACTGGAAGAGCCCACTCACTCTTGCTAGATTGTCCAAGAGTCAACACTGACCCTCTGGATCCTGTGTGTTCATATAAAGCAAGCAAAGGAAACATCTGATTGTGAATCCTGATTATCTCTGAGGAGATCTGTGTGTTTTGATTCTGTTTATATTCTGAATATATCTGTTTTGGCAGTTTTTTTCCAGTGATTTTTGCACTGTGATTTTCAGTTGGATTTGGGGTTGTTTTGGGGGGGGGGGGGTCTGTACCTATTCCACCCCCCGTGACAGTACAATCTAGCCATTATGGACCCAGCATAACAAGTTTAAAGCCCTATGGAGCAGTTGGGCAGATTAGAGAGATGTATGCAGGAACATCAGGCCCAGTTAGTATCTGCAGTCGCTAATCAAGAATCAAGAATCTTTATTGTCATTATGCAGGCATAACAAAATTCTGCGTAGCAGCTCTAGGTTTCAAATAGAAGAATAAAAAAGATTTTAAAAATAGGGGATATAATAAAAGAAATATATATATATATATATATATATAGAATATAAGAGAGGACATAAGGCACACATGAAATAAATAATGTTAAGATTAAGGTAGCAATGAGTAGTGCAGTTGGAGCAACTAAGGTGACAGTGCAGTTTGTGCAATCTGGCTTCTGCGGGGGTTAACACTGAGTCTCTGGTTGGGAGGGCGTTGGAGGAGATGGCGTAATGGATTTCACAGCCCTTGGGAAGAAGCTGTGTTTCAGTCTGTTTGTATGGGCTTTGATGGTCCTGAAACTCTTCCCAGAGGGAAGGGGCACAAACAGTTGTTGGCCAGGGTGGGTGGGGTCTCCGGCATTCCATCTGGCCCTCTTTTGGACACAGCTGTTGTGTATGGAGTCCAGTTCTTTTTGCTCTTTCGCTTTATTTATAAAGCCCTAAATCACAACTAAGTCGTCTCAAAGGGCTTTACAAAAACACAATCAACTACAGAGATACATGAAAAAGTCCCAAGTATCCCCTGTCCTTAGACCCTCCTTCTGTCCTTAGACCCTCCCCCTGTCCTTAGACCCTCCCCCTGTCCTTAGACCCTCCTTCTGTCCTTAGACCCTCCCCCTGTCCTTAGACCCTCCTTCTCTGCAAGAAAAAACTTCAAAACCCAGTGGGAAAAAGGAGAAATCTCGAGGAGAACCACATTGAAGGACAGATCCACTCCCATGGACGGACAGACTATAGATGAACGTCCATGTATAAATGCAGGAAGGGGGGCTGGTCCAGACAGGCAGGGGCAGTGGTCCGGGGTCACAGGTCGGCACAGGCGAGAAACTGCAGATCCTGTCGTCCATGGCTCCCGTGCAGGCACTGTCAGGAGAGCCACCACTCCCCCCCTGGGGGAGGGGGGAAAGGGGACACACCAGGTGACTAGTCATGAACAGACTTGGTATGAAAGATAGGTTGTAAAAGTTACAGAAACAGGTGTGAGAGAGAGAAAGAGAAGAAAGAACTCAGTGTCTGTACTTCCCCCAGCATTCTAACTCCTAGGGCAGCCTAGACTGAACTGTGACTCATACATCACATAATTTAACTAACCTGATCATAGGCTTTCTCGAACAGGAATGTTTTAAGCCTGATTTTAAATGTAGAGACTGTGTCGGCATCTTTAATATTAAAGGGAAGATGATTCCATCAGACAGTAACCATGGTAACTAAAGGGTCTAGCTCCTACTGTACTTTTAGAAACCCTAGGAACTTTCAATAAACCTGCATTCTGAGAACGAAGGGTTCTATTGGGTTGGTACGGAACCAGATCATCTTTAAGATAAGAGGGGCCCATACCATTAACCCCTGACCTCTGACCCCTAACCCTAACCCATACCATTAATGGTTTTATATGTAAGGAGGAGGATTTTAAATTTAATTCTAGGCTCAACTGGTAGCCAGTGAAGGGTTTGGAGCACAGGGGTGATAGGGTCAGGGGTCAGGGGTCAGGGGTCAGGGTTTGGAGCACAGGGGTGATAGGGTTAGGGGTCAGGGGTCAGGGTTTGGAGCACAGGGGTGATGTGTTCTCTTCTATTTGATCCTGTTAATAATCTTGCTGCTGCATTTTGAACCAGTTGAAGCTTTTTAGGGAATATTTAGGACACGCTACAAGTAAGGAGTTACAATAATCTAATCGTGATGTAACAAATGCATGAATTAATTTTTCTGCAGTCGTTTTAGACAGAATATTCCTAATTTTGGCTAATGTTGTGCAGGTGAAAGAAGGCTGTTCTGCATGTTTGGTTAATGTGCCCTGACCTCTGACCTTTGACCCTTTGAATGAAAGATGTGGATAAAAAAAAACTCCTAAATGTTTAACTGTGTCACTGGGTGTTACACTTAAGTTGTCTACAGTAACTATGTGGTCAGTTAGGGAGTCTCTCGCATTTTTAGGACCAATTATAACGACTTCAGTTTTTTCAGGGTTCAGTAAAAGATAATTGTCACTCATCCCAGTCTTTATGTCTTGGACACATGTACTTAGTTTATCTATTTGTCTGGTCTGATCAGGTTTAATCGATAAATATAGCTGTGTGTCATCTGCATAACAATGAAAATTAATACCATGATTTGTAATGATGTTACCTAAAGGGAGCATATATAGTGTAAACAAAATAGGCCCAAGGACTGACCCTTGAGGAACGCCATAATTAACTCTGGAGAACTGCGATGATTGTTGATTAACGTGAACAAATTGTTATGGATTAGATAAATATGATTTAAAGCAGCAGAGGGCTGCTCCTCTAATACCTATATCACATTCTAATCTGTGCACTAAGATACTGTGGTCAATGGTGTCAAAGGCTGCACTAAGGTCTAATAACACCAGGACCCATATTAATCCGATGTCAGCGGCTAATAATAAGTCATTAGTAACTTTAACTAACGCTGTTTCAGTGCTATGATGGGCACGAAAGCCAGACTGAAACTGTTCAAATAAACTATTATCCTGCAGGAATTGGCACAGCTGTTTAACTATTACTCGTTCTAAAACCTTTGACAGGAAGGGCAAATTGGATATAGGCCTATAATTGGCTAAAATGTCAGGATCTAGGGTAGGCTTTTTCAGAATTGGTTTAATAACAGCATATTTAAATGACTGTGGCACATATCCAGTAATTAATGAAGTGTTAATTATATTTAGGACAGTGTTAATAATTAGGGGCAGAATCTGTTTAAAGAGTTTAGTTGTAATTGGATCTAAGAGGCAGGTGATGATTTGGAAGACATGATAATAGATATGACATCAGTTTGGTCTACAGTGGTGAAATTATTTAGTGTTACAGAGGGATTTATAAAAAGGCCTAGGTTTGAAACCACTGCTTTTTCTGATCTAATATTTGGGAGAAATGTGTCTATTTTGTCTCTAATAGTTGATATTTTATTGTTAAAGAACTGCAGGAAATCATCAGAATGGAGCGTGGATGGAATAACTGGTTCCACGGAGGTGTGTCTGTTTGTCAGTCTGGCTACAGTACTGAACAGGAATCTAGGATTATTCTGGTTTTCTTCTATTATGGATGAATAATATCTAGTTTTGGCTGTACGCAAAGATGGATTATACTTTATTAGGCTATTTTTCCAGGCATTGAGAGAATCTTCTAAGTTGGATCGCCTCCATTGTCTCTAATTTACGTTTTGTTTGTTTAATGGAGCGAGTGTCAGCGTTGTACCATGGGGAGGTTAATCTAACCTTAGTAGTTTTTAACTTAAGGGGGGCAACTATATCTAACGTAGTTTTTAATGTGAGCATGGTACTATCGACTAACTCATCACTTATACTGGGACTAAATGTATCCTTTACATAATCACATGACATAGACACTGTAACGCCCGTAGTTCTTCACTCTGATCAACCAGTTTAAAAAAGGTGGACAAGGCACAGACAGCCCAGAGCTTTTTTATAGAAAATTCAAATTTTATCACGCATATTGATTAAAAGTCTTTAAAAATGGTGATTTAAAAATGGAGTTGACTCTAAAGTGCAGTGTGCTTAAGCGGTGGGGAAGTTCAGTGGAGGAGAGTGGGTCGTTCGAAGCCTCATGGCCAAGCCTGTGGGCAAATAAGCAACGCTTTACTTGTGTGCAGTGGTGAAGCTGGACCCAGTGCTGTCCTCCTGGGCAAAGCCCTTGATTCCCAGCACACCTGTGCAGAGGCAGACAAAGACAGAGCATGGAGTGCATGTGATAGATATAAAATACATCTCCTTTAATCTAAACATTAAGTCGGTAAAAGGTAAGTATTCAAGTTTAAACATTAAAAAGGTGCAATATAAAATTTAAGGCAGCAGAAACAAGGTGTGTGACATGATTAGAGGCAGGAGAAAGTGCATTACCTGTGCAGAGGCAGACAAAGACAGAGACTGAAGAGTGCATGTGCTCTGATTAAATTGGCTCAAGGCCCTGGACTGATTACCTACACCTGTGTGACCACTCCCAAACATAGAAAACACTCCCAAACATAGAAAACACTCCCAAACATAGAAAACCAAAGAGAAAAAAAAGGTGCAAGATACATCAGTACCAGGTTACAACACAAATAGTGACTGAATTAACTCTTTGTACTTTGAGACAGCACGGTCACATAGTATCCTTTTCATTTGTGTTTTAATCACTGAGGTAGAAATATCCTCAAACAAAACCTGGAAGGTCATTAAAAAGTGATCTGAGAGTATGGGATTATGGGTAAAAACGACGAGGTCATTAATTTCAACACCAAGTGTTAAGATCAGATCGAGAGTATGTCTGTGAATGTGGGTTGGTTTATTAACATTTTGGATAAAGCCTAATCCGTCTAGTAGGTCACTAAATGCATTACTAAGAGAGTCAGCGTTGTTATCGACATGTATGTTCAAATCACCAACTATTATAATCCTATCCCAGTTCAACACTACACTGGATAGAAAGTCAGAGACTTCTAATAAAAACTGTGAATAAGGGCCAGGAGGGCGGTAGACTATGACAAAAAGGACTGGTTTTTGGTTTCTGCAGTTGGGGAAAGTAATGGATGAAACTAGACTTTCAAAGGAGTGGTAAGTGGGATTAATTTTAGGATTAATTTTAGGACTAAGACCTAAACTGGAGTGGGATATTACTGCCACTCCTCCACCACCACCACTGGTTCTGGCTGTGTGATAGTTCACATGAGTTGGTGGCGTGGATTCATTTAATGCGACATATTCATCCTGCTGCAGCCAGGTTTCAGTCAGAGCTAAAATATCAATTTTGTAATCACTAATTAGATCGTTTATTAACAGAGATTTGGAAGAAATAGATCTAATATTGATCAGTCCACATTGGATGAAATTGTTAGGTGTTCTTTTAATCTGATTATTACTTAAAACTATTTTTATTAAATTATTTGATCTCACTCCTATAGGTTTTTTAATATTAGGTTTATTATTAACTACACAGGGAATAGACACAGTCTTTCTATTATTTACTACATGGTGGGTTTGTGACAACTCAGAGTAAAGTGGATGCACAGAGAAGTGTTTTACTCTATGACTCTGCGCCTGGGCCCACACTCCGGATTGTCATTTTGACAGGCTAAGTTTGGAAGCCACATTTTGTGCTAAGAGAGAAGCACCTTCCCAAGTGGGATGTATGCTATCTCTGCGAATGAGCCCAGGCTTTCCCCAGAATGTACGCCAATTATCTATAAAAACAACATCGTTTTCTGAGCACCATCTAGACAACCAGCGGTTAAATGATGAGAACCTAGAGTACATCTCATCACTGGACAAATTGGGCAGGGGTCCAGAGAATGCTATGGTGTTACACATCGACTTAGCAAGTTTACACACCGATGCTACGTTCAGTTTAAGAACCTCTGATTGTTTCCGTCGGACATCGTTACCACCAGCGTGGATCACGATGTGGTGGAAACTAGCCCTGCTCTGCTGTAAAAGCCTAAGGTTTCCTTCAATGTCACCGACTCTGGCCCCTGGAGAACACCTGACAGACACCGCTGGGTGCTTCACGTCTCTAAGAACAGAACTGCCAATGAGGAGGGTGTCTGGTTTGGCCGGTGTTCTGCCATGGGGTCTGCTAGAGACGCGAAGCTCCTGGTGCGCTACATTTGTGCGACTAGCATTTGTGCGACTAGCATTTGTGCGACTAGCATTTGTGCGACTAGCACCACGCTTCCCCCGTACTGTCACAAAGCAGTCTCTCAAATCCCCGGGCTGCACGGGGGACGCTGAGGGGCTAGCCACGCTTCTATTGCTGTTAGCACGGCCTGTGGTCCCTGCAGCTACCTCGCTATAGCTAGGCCTAGCATTAGCCTCCAAGCTGCAGAGCCATGCTTCCAACTCAGAGACCCTGGCCTCCAACCCTGACACTAAACTACACTTCCAACAGCTACTTCTATCCTCAGTAAAGGAGGCTGTACATACAGCACACTGAGCAGAAAATACGAGAAGAAGAAGAACTAGCCATGCTAAGGGAAGCTAGGCTAGCGAAGTTAAAGAGGAAAACAATACACTCACCAGATGCGACGCCGTGTCGTCTCAGCTGCAGCTGCTTCCTTGTGTTTGTACCAGCGCTGGCAGTTGTGGTAGAGGACTCCCCACAATCCCCTGGGCTGTTCTAATGATCAGACTATTGCAACGCTGTCAGTTCAGATCCAACAATTGATCTGAAACTACTGTTTCTACTGTAACACAGCTCTTTACTACTGTTACTCCTGCTCCTACCAATCCCACACCACTCCCACCTCCTGACCATACACTTCCAGTCCCCGTTTCCAAGCCTTGAGTGGGCACACCTGAACGTTATGTTGGCGACCCAGAGGGATGCAACAACTTTTTTGACAAATTGCTCAATTCTGTTTGCCCTCCAACCACACACATTTTCCACTGAGAGCGCCAAAGTGGCATTTGCCATTAACCGCCTGACCAAAAGAGCTTGGTTTTGGAGAACTGCTCAGTGGGAACTGCAAATGCCAGCTTGTTCATCTTTCCAAGCCTTCGCTGAGGAGTACTTTGCAAGGTTTTTGGAGAGAAGATTTTGGGTCCTGACACCACTGGGGGTTTAAAGGGGTTGAGAAAAGGTGCTCGTTCAGTTCCTGATTATTCAATTGAATTCCAAACTCAAGCCCTTCAGAGCCAATGGATCAGTGTTGCCCAAACCGATGTCTATCTCCTTAGTGATTATATTAATATAGAACTGGTTTCCTATGATCTTCCCTCATCTCGAGACCAGTTGATAGAGCTCGCTACTAAGTTGGATAGACGCATCCAAGTATGGCGACAAGAGAGGAGGCAGAGGCTTCCAGAACGAAGACAAGTTCTTCAGCCCAGTCCTTCAGTAAATCCTATCACCCGCAGTCCTGCTCCAGATGAGGGAGAACCTATGCAGGTGGGCAGGGCTATGCTTTCTCCTGAGGAGCAGGAACATCAGGGGAAGCTCTGTCTTTACTGCAGAAAGCCTGGTCACTTTATCTCCAGATGTCCAGTAAAAGGGGCAGGCTCATCAGTAGAAAAATTGACTCTGGCTCTGATGTCTGTTTGTTAGATGAGAACCTGGCTCAACAGTTGGAGATTGAGTTGGTTCCTCTACTAACAACATGCTGGATGGCAGAATTCTTGGCTTCATCACACACTGTACTGTTCCTGTTCACTTCATCCTCTCTGGTAACCACCATGAGACTTTACAATTTCACATTCTTAAAACCCCACAACACCCTGTTATCCTGGGATATCCATGGCTTCGTCGTCATAATCCACATGTAGACTAGACCACTTGTTGTATTTCGAGCTGGAGTCCTTCTTGTCACCAGATCTGCCTCAAACAAACTATTCCCACAAAGCTACTTGTGAACCCTGTAGGTAACTAATGTTAATGATAATATACCTGTAGGTAACTAGTATTAGTACTGGTGCTGGTGTGTAGTTTATACATGTATTTCTACACTGGTGTGTAGTATATACATGTATTTCTACACGGGTGTGTAGTATATACATGTATTTCTACACGGGTGTGTAGTATATACATGTATTTCTACACTGGTGTGTAGTATATACAAGTATTTCTACACAGGTATGTAGTTTATACATGTATTTCTACACGGGTGTGTAGTTTATACATGTATTTCTACACAGGTGTGTAGTTTATACATGTATTTCTACATTGGTGTGTAGTATATACATGTATTTCTACACGGGTGTGTAGTATATACATGTATTTCTACACGGGTGTATAGTATATACATGTATTTCTACACTGGTGTGTAGTATATACAAGTATTTCTACACAGGTGTGTAGTTTATACATGTATTTATACACTGGTGTGTAGTATATACATGTATTTATACACAGGTGTGTAGTTTATACATGTATTTATACACTGGTGTGTAGTATATACATGTATTTATACACAGGTGTGTAGTTTATACATGTATTTATACACTGGTGTGTAGTTTATACATGTATTTATACACTGGTGTGTAGTATATACATGTATTTATACACAGGTGTGTAGTTTATACATGTATTTATACACAGGTGTGTAGTTTATACATGTATTTATACACAGGTGTGTAGTTTATACATGTATTTATACACAGGTGTGTAGTTTATACATGTATTTATACACAGGTGTGTAGTTTATACATGTATTTATACACAGGTGTGTAGTTTATACATGTATTTATACACAGGTGTGTAGTTTATACATGTATTTATACACTGGTGTGTAGTTTATACATGTATTTATACACAGGTGTGTAGTTTATACATGTATTTATACACAGGTGTGTAGTTTATACATGTATTTATACACAGGTGTGTAGTTTATACATGTATTTATACACAGGTGTGTAGTTTATACATGTATTTATACACAGGTGTGTAGTTTATACATGTATTTATACACTGGTGTGTAGTTTATACATGTATTTATACACAGGTGTGTAGTTTATACATGTATTTATACACAGGTGTGTAGTTTATACATGTATTTATACACAGGTGTGTAGTTTATACATGTATTTATACACAGGTGTGTAGTTTATACATGTATTTATACACAGGTGTGTAGTTTATACATGTATTTATACACAGGTGTGTAGTTTATACATGTATTTATACACTGGTGTGTAGTTTATACATGTATTTATACACAGGTGTGTAGTTTATACATGTATTTATACACAGGTGTGTAGTTTATACATGTATTTATACACAGGTGTGTAGTTTATACATGTATTTATACACAGGTGTGTAGTTTATACATGTATTTATACACTGGTGTGTAGTTTATACATGTATTTATACACAGGTGTGTAGTTTATACATGTATTTATACACAGGTGTGTAGTTTATACATGTATTTATACACAGGTGTGTAGTTTATACATGTATTTATACACAGGTGTGTAGTTTATACATGTATTTATACACAGGTGTGTAGTTTATACATGTATTTATACACAGGTGTGTAGTTTATACATGTATTTATACACAGGTGTGTAGTTTATACATGTATTTATACACAGGTGTGTAGTTTATAC